>BLKM01000358.1:804684-1316342 GCA_013340265.1 Coptotermes formosanus
GAAGTCTATGTGCTCCCAGAGCCGTAGCCTTTAGTGTACCAAGTCCCGGTCGCGAATCAGGACTATAAACAGCGTAAGCGAATCCCCGTTATAGAGTAAGGTGTCTGTTTTGGAGCCCAGTGATGCGTTAAAACGCAGGAATGGCTACCCAGACAAAGGGACGTCGACTTGCGCTTCGCGCAAGTCTCCGCCCTTAGTTAGCTCTTTGGTTGGTTGGTTGGTTGGTTGGTTGGTTGGTTGGTTGGTTGGTTGGTTGGTTGGTTGGTTGGTTGGTTGGTTGGTTGGTTGGTTGGTTGGTTGGATAATCACAACAGTGAAAGTGTGAGTAGACTGAAATTCGGAAAAACAATCACATATCAAAGCAACTGAGGAATACTTCTAGATGTTCAAAGCAGTTAAACCCATACATTCCCCTACACGATAACAGATTTGCACCGTTAAGTAACCTACAACAGCAAGTGCATCAACGTGCTTATTGTCAAGTACTCTTATCTTCGAAGCCACATATAGACCAACTAATTCCCAAACTTAATTCAGCATGTTATGCAATAAGGTCTTTGAGGTCAATTATGTCCCTAGAGAACTTACGAATGATCTATTTCTCTAATGTGCATTCCATCCTATCTTCTGGTACAATTTTCTGGGGTTACTCCAACTACGCTAATACTATCTTTAAAATACAGAGGAGAGTAATAAGAATCATGATGAATGCGGGAAACAGACAATCCTGCCGTGAGTTGTTTAAAAAATTAAACATTCTGCCATCACACTCACAGTACATACTCTCCTTATTACTGTTTGTAGTTAAGAATATAAATATATTTAAATCCAATTCAGTGGTACATACTATTGATACGAGACATAGTTCAGACTTGTATCTGCCCTCAGCTCATTTGTCCAAGGTGTCAACGGGAGTTTATTAATCCGGAATCAAAGTCTTCAATTGCTTACCTCCAAGGATAAAAAGTTTATCTAATGATGTACGGAAATTCAAATCAGCTTCAAAAAGGTTTCTTCTGGAAGGTTCATTTTATACTATTCAAGAATATTTTGACCGGAACTGATTGAGCAATCCTGGTACATTCTATTAACATTCTCTGTATATATTCTAATTTTAATCACAAAAATATTAGGATAGGGATTTTACCAATAAGATGATTGCTGACATTGTGGTATTAATACTTAGCTTATCTGTCTATTGTGTCTTGTTTCCTTCATTACAGCATGTATGTACACATACTTTTTTGCCAATTTTTATATTTCTTTAACTATTTTAATTGATAACTTTATTCCATTTATGTATTAATTACGTGTTGTTTTTGCTGTTACGATTTCCACATCCACATAAAATTGTATTTCGATTGGATCTATCCAAAAATAAAGCTATGAAATTAAATGAAATGAAATTACACAGTGACAAGGGCAATCCAGTAAACACCAACCTAACAGACAAGCTTCAGGATCCAGAGATTCTACAATGGATTCTAACAGGCAAGCTGAGGTCAATGCACCTTGAAGAGGCACACATATACTCATGTGTTACTTGCAACAGCTGTTGTGCATGTTCAGAATAAGCATGGTCAAAACATTCCATGCAGAGCCTTGCTTGACAGTGCTTCTCAAACACATTTTGTCACAGAAAGACTTGTTCAACGTCTCAAGTTAACAAAGTATAAAAACCTTACGTTCATTCAAGGTATTAGTCAAACTAACAATCAGGCTAGACATAAGTGTGTCTCTTCATATTAAGTCTAGGCACAATACTTGGCACACAGAAGCAAACTGTGTCATTCTTCCTCACATCACTAGCATGAAGCCCAATGTCAAGCTAGACATTTCGGATTGGAACATTCCAATAGATCTGCAACTGGCAGATGAATCATTTAATCAACCTGTAGTCATAGATGTGCTTTTGGCAGCAAACATTTTCTATAAAATTCTACGCCCTGGTAGGAAAACAAGACCAGGCAATTATCCTGTACTCCAAGAGACTGCGCTTGGATGGCAATTTCTGGCAAGACACCAGTTGCCTCATCCAACCATTCTTCACATCAAACACTACTCATCAGAGATAATACCCACCCTGCATGAGAAACTACAGAGATTCTGGGAATTAGAATCATTTGACAAACCAGCTTTGTCACCAGACACATGGCCTAAAATGGCATTCACCAATGTTACATTCCAGAAGTGAAGCAAGTTCACAGGGCAGCCGTGAGTCAATCAGATGACATCACGCAGAGATTTTCTAAGCTCAAAAGACTCGTTAAGAGTTATTGCATACTGCCAGAGATTCATCTTTAATCTCAAGCAGAAGAAATCCCACCGGCACATATCTTCTTTGTCAGCTCAAGAGATAGATGCTACTCTTATCTGTTGTGTTCAACTTGTACAGCATATTTCCTATAAACAGGAAATACGACATCTTCAAGAGAAACAAGAGGTTTCACCTAAAAGCAGCCTCAGGAGCTTGCATCCATTCTTGGATCAACAAGGCATCCTACGAGTGGGTGGAAGAATACAACAATCATCTTTGCCATACCAGATGATTCATCAGATGATCCTGCCAGTGAATCATCACTTCACAAAACTTGTAGTGACAGCAGAGCATCTTAAGCTACATCATGCTGGACCTCAGTTACTCGTTGCAAACCTGCGGCAAAGATTTTGGATCTCATCTTATAAAGATTCTACTGACGTCTGTCATACATCAATGTTTAACGTGCTACAAGTTGAAGGCACAGGCTTCAAAGCAATTAAGGGGTGAGCTACTGGCTCCAAGAACTCAACCTTCGAGACCATTTCTCACTAGAGGTGTAGATTATACTGGACCCATTACCTTTAAACTTGGGACTCCACGCAGCAAAACTACAACCAAGGGTTACATTGCCATATTCGTTTGTTGGGCCACCAAAGCCATTCACTTAGAAATTGTGACTTCACTCACAACAGATGCATTTCTAGCTGCTCTACGCAGATTTATCTCTCTACGGGGGAAACCAAGGACCATATATTCTGAGAATGGAACTAATTTCCAAGGTGCTGCTAACCAGCTACGAGAGCTACACAAGCTACTCAACTCAGCCACATATGCTGAAAAAAATCCAAGATTACATCTGCAGTGAAGGTTGTAATTGGAAATTCATACCACCATGCACTCGACATTTTGGCGGATTATGGGAAGCGGCTGTCCATGAAATATCACCTCAGATGATCATTAGGAAATAATGTCAGCATGTATGAGGAACTTACTACTCTCTTAACTGAAACTGAAGCATGCCTCAATTCCACCACACCACTTTGTAACTATCCAGTGATCCTTTTGATACCTCGTATCTTTCTCCAGCTGATTTTCTGATTGGAGAACCTCTCACAACTTTACCTTCCCCAGATCTGACTAATATAAAGTTCAATAGACTTTCCAGATAGCACCAGCTACAGCAGCAGGTACAGCAGTTTTGGAAACAATGGTCACTGGACTATCTACAAGAGCCCCAGCAGCACAGTAAATGGCAGCATTCCACACCTAACCTTCAACAAGGAGATATCGTGCTGATGATGGAAGACAACACATCTCCTCTTCAGTGGTTATTAGCCACTATCACAGCTGTTCATGAAGGACAAGATGGGCGCATTCAAGTCATCACTCTTAATACTAACAAGGGAACTTTCAAATGACCCATCACTAAAATATGTCCACTATTTCCTGTCAATTCTAATTAATTGTCCAATCTCTCTGGTAGGCAGTATGTTTCGTCATGGGACACATTTTAGTTGGCAATGTTGCAAGACACGGGATTCCCCTCAGGTCGCGTGCATCCTTTGTTCTTCACTACACGCAAGTGCTCGCAGCGAGACGGTCGTGTTGTGCGCCTCTCCCCAGAAGGGTCAATTATAGTCGCACTAGTGACCACAGGGGGTCAATTATAATCGCACGCACTACTTGCGAGTGGTCACAATGAGACGGTCGTGTTGTGCACCGTTTCTCGCCAGTGGTGTTGTTCTAGTGACCACAGGGGTCAATCATCATTGTGCAATTGACTATTAATCAGGTTTACAGCACTACTGAACTGGTGATTGTGTCGCAGTTTAAACTGTGGAACTATTGAAATCAAAGAAAACCAGTGTAATACAGTGCATTCATGACTACGTTTTGTATGGCTAATTGTGAACTGAAATGAAGTACATACAATATATTGATCCTGCCCTTTTTACTTAATTGAGGAAACAGATGGCACAGGGTCATACCTCCATTAAGGCCTTTATGTGTATTCCGACTAGCTGAAGCCCTTACATTATGAAAGGGTCACCTTCTTGACAATTACTTGGCCTTGTTAAGGAAGCAAAGCTTCCTAGCAAGCAGAGAACGATGAGCCCAGCGTTCAGGATTCACATAATTAGTGAAGACAAGAAACCCCACATCAAAAAAAGAAACAGAACATACGAGGCGTGTTAAAAAAAGACCGAACTTTTTAAATAGCACGCCAACCAGCACAGAGGGCAAGCTGCGGCTACTAGCGCACCTAGCGGAACGTTTTGACAACAAACTGCAATTTGCCCCGTTTCGCTTTGAGCATTAGTCATCGAGCTACATCCACTGAACTGAGCACGTGCACAAGCTGTTCGTCGGATTAGTGACAAAGTAACAATGAAAGAGCTTGAAGAACAATGTGTGTGTGTGTGTGTGTGTGTGTGTGTGTGTGTGTGTGTGTGTGTGAAATTTTGCTGCAAACTTGGTAAAAATTTTACAGAGACATTTCAATTGCTTAACCAAGCATACAGGGAGGACTGTATGAGCCGAACGCAGTGCTATGAATGGTTTAAGCGTTTTAAAGAGGGCAGAATGTCGGTCGGTGAAGATCCCAGGGCTGGACGACCTTCCACATCAACAGACGACGACCATGTCGAGACAGTTCGTGCTGTGATTCGTGGAAATCGTCGTTTAACCGTCCGAGAAGTTGCTGACGAAGTGGGCATCAGCATAGGATCTTGCCATCAAATTTTGACTGAAAAACTTCAGATGCGTCGTGTCAGTGCAAAATTCGTGCCGCGTTTGTTGACTGACGATCAGAAAGAGAACCGCGTTGATATCAGTCAGGAACTGCTTGCCAATGCAAATACAAGTAGTAATGAAAACTTCCTTAAGAACATCATAACAGGAGATGAGACGTGGGTTTATGGCTATGATGACACCAAGATGCAATCGTCGCAGTGGATGGGGAAAGGGTCTCCTCGACCAAAAAAAGCACGGATGAGTCGGTCAAAGATCAAGGTGATGTTGGCTGTGTTTTTTTACTACACAGGCACTGTCCATCATGAATTTGTATCACGTGGTCAGATGGTAAACAAACAGTTGTACCGCGACTTTTTAGCGCGTTTGAGGGATGCTGTGCGCAGGAAGAGGCCTGAATTGTGGGAAAACCAAACTTGGATGTTGCACCACGACAATGCGCCGGCTCACGCATCGCTCCTCATCCGCAGTTATCTGGCAAAACATCGGATATCCGTTGTGCCCCATCCACCCTATTCTCCGCACTTAGCCCCAGCAGACTTTTTCCTGTTTCCCGAACTTAAAACCACTTTGAAAGGACGTCGCTTCCAAACCATAGAGAATATTCAGGAAAATGCGACAAGAGAACTGCGCGCCATCACAGAAAGTGCGTTCCAGGAAGCATTCCAACAATGGAAGACGCGTTGGGAAGGGTGTATCGCCAGTAGAGGGGACTACTTTGAAGGGGACAGTACTTAAAATGTAAAATGAGCAATAATGTCTTTATAGCAAAAGTTCGGTCTTTTTTTGAACACGCCTTGTATAGAGAGCAGGCGTTGGACTGACCCCAAGACTGCTTGGTGGTTCAGTCCGCCGTGGATCTGTGTTCGCTATAGGTCAGGAGAAGGATGAGTGACAGAAGTGCTGTCATATGTAGAAGATGCGATTTGAATATAATAAACATACATTGTTAGAATAGTTATTAGTCACGATCAACACATCCTTATGTAATCCCTGCGACTGTATCAACCAATGAGCTAAAAAAAAGGTCGGTCTCCTACAAGGCAAGTATGAATACACAGCTCAGACAGTGCAGCATTAACGCGTCCTGTTGTCACAGTATCATCTCAATAACAATCATGTTACCCTGCGCGATACTCCTCCTATATGTTACAGCAGTTTCAACAGTGTCACAATTTAAGCATTTGCAGCTAAATACATTGATGTAACAAATGACAGTATCCATCCCCATCTTTCAGAAATAAATCCTGATCTCAAATACAGCCATATCTTCGCAACACAAAGGAGTATTTCCACTTTCATTTTGACAGTTAAATTCCAAAATCACTGATCTTTATGCAGATAATTCTTAGGCATGTTCGCAAATCTGCCAAAGAGGACTGCCACTTTGTCATGTCTGCAGGCCGTCCGTCTGTCTGTCAGCATGGATCAAACTCGGTCTCACTGGAAGGATTTTTATGAAATTGGATATTTAAATATTCTTTGAAGATCTGTCCAAAAAACTCGACTTTCATTAAAATCTGACAACAATATTGAGTACTTTACATGGAGACCTATGTACATTTATGACAATATCTCGCTCAACTCTGTCAATTATATTTTCATCTGTGGCCTGTCTGGCTCTACCATATTTTTCCACTTTATCTTATAAACTGTAAGATTTTCGAAAAATGTTACTGAAAATAAAATGTGTGTTTCGACCTTCTCTACAACCTTCGCCTGAAACATTGCCCATTGTATAAAGTATTGAGCAGCATATTATCATAAATGTACGTAGGCCTTCACGTAAAGTTCCCGTCATTCTTGTCAGATTTTAATAAAAATTGAATATTCGTGGCAGATATTCGGAAAGGAATCCAATAAAATATTTCACGAAAATCCATCCATTGGGAGCCTAGTCGTTCCAAGCGGACGGACAGATAGACATGACGAAGCTAACTCTCGCTTTTAGCAATTACGTGAACATGCCTAAAGATCTAAATTGTGCTTTCACTTTATTATTTCGGAATTTGTGTCGCCAAGACGCGTTAAAATCTGTGTGGTCGTGCGTTTCATATTCACATTGAACGAACTTTTGCACGGTTTAATATACAGTGCAGTATCTCATTCTTCCTCAGGAAAAATGGACCCATTTCCAACACGCCAGGCCACAGGTGACGGCATTAAGAGCCAAGTACTACTGGGAGACACGTGCACTGCAGCGTCAAGTGGTTTTTTCTTTCTCGATAATTGGCTGGAGTTGGTCGGGCGCTTTGCTGAAGTAGAGTTGGAGTAAGGTTTCTGAGGCAGGTGCTAGCTGACTGTTTGGGAGTAGAGGCTGTACTGATTGACAGCCGAAGTGGTGTCAGGTGAGATCCTTGTTACTGCCGCTTCCCTGGCCCTTCAGTGGATAGGAGGGAACAGCGTTCGAGGAAGGAGAACCCCCTGTTTCAAGCGCAATGCTGAAGCAGGAGGAATTGGCCTTTATGAAGGCTATTTCTACGCTTGAGCTTTACCCAGCTCTTCTTCGGGAGCTACGGAAAGCCATGTCTATGAGGAAGAGGAAGGGCCTTGCGTCCGGCAAAGCGAAGAGCTCCAGCATGGCTGTGGTTAAGGCTCAAACCTCCCACAAGTCACTGCAGCAGCCTGCGGGAAGGAGGCGGAAAGAAAGCCTTGTGTTTCCGCTAACATAAACAGGCAAAAGTAATATAACGATTGATATTGCTTTGTGTATTAAGCGTATGGTGTCTGATTTTGTATAAGCCTACCCAGGAATGGGGTGTAATATGTCTTTAAAGGTGCACATCTTACACTGTCACTTAGACTTCTTGCCAGAATATCTGGGGGCCCTGAGCAATGAGCATGCAGAGTGATTTCACCAGGACACTTCCACCGTGGAAAAGCAGCACCAAGGCAAGTGGAGTCCCAGTATGCTGCCTTATTATTGCTGGACACTTAGAAGAGACATTCCACAGGCAAAATTTAGCAAAAAGTCACTTACCTTTTAGGTACTGTATAAGGGAGACCGGGTTTAGTTGGCTACACGGGTAAGTTGGCACAAAGTTCATATCTCGCCTCACTTTTGTCAGAGCGCAACACCTGTGAGGCAGGATGAAGAACTGCATCTTTCATTGCAGGGAAGTTATTTAGCAATGTGCTGACAGCTGCATCGGAAGAAGAATTTCATTGTGTGTGTTTTGCACAATGCCGAGCAATTTTACAACAGTTTGGCAAATACATATTTTTGAGAAGGCTGCTATAGATTTATCTGAACCAAAGGTATGTAGTTACGTAGCATATATGTGGCAGTATGACCGAGAAATAACAGCATTCTTTGTGTTTAATCTCAGAGGAAACTAACCTCAAAACTGAAAGTTCGTGTTGGGTCTAGTTGGCACACTTGCTACGACGCAACTTGGCTCACGGTGCCAACTTACCCCGCGGTCAACAATGCAGCATTCTGTATGCTTCTTATTACTTTCGTCATTTCAGTTCTGTTTTAGGAAATATAATTATGCCAAGATGGTGCAAAAGGAAATGTGAAATGGCAAACATTGTTCCAGATACAGTTCTTCGAGCCGTTAGGGCAGCCAGAATAGAAAAGTGTAGCATGAGATTTTGGAACCCCGTTTCTCTCTCTAATCAGATGCCGCAGCAGAGCTTTTGAGGATATACGGCGAAATTCGCAGAATCCGACCTTCAGTATTCAGTACAAGAAAACTCGCCAGTTGAGTTCATGTGTTTTAACTGTATGGTCTAAGTGAACAGGAAAATAAACCAAAAGTGTTCCATCATTTTATTTTTGACAAATGGGTTGTTATATAAAGTAAAACGTTCTTATATCTTTCACCATATATTACTTTATTTTTAAAAATAGGGTAAGTGTAATTTCTGCTCGTATGTTCAGTGATGTTGATTACGAAAACTCAAAGAATTAATTGTAAAGGGCATCAGACATCTACTATGGCCTGCATGCAAGGGAAGTGAAAAAGTTTTCATTTGAGTACGCAATGGCATTAAATGTAAAGATCCTCGAAGGTTGGAGGGATACGAAAATGGTAAGCACAGAATGGTTTACAAAGTTCTTGAAGACACAGACTTATTCACTGCGCAAACCTGAGGCAACAAGCATCAGTAGAGCTTCAAGTTTAACAAGACTGATGTTAATGTTTTTTATATAAATCTGAAAGAAGTGCTTGATCGTCTGGGGTTGGGCCGGGAGAGATACGGAACATGGACGAAACGCGTACAACAATGGTGCAGATATCTGACAGAGTTACTGCGCGCCGTGTTTGCAGATAAATAGGGAGACTGGTGTCCACTGAACCTGGAAAGTTAGCAACTTCAGCCCTGGCCGTGTCGGCGACAGCAAACACGGTGCCGCCATTTTTTTTATTTTCCCCAGGGTGAAATTTCATGCCCAATTCTTGAATGGTACTCCTGCAGGTAGTCAACGTGATGGGAGTCATCCTGGATGGATGAAGGCGGAACATTTTGTGAAGTTTGTGAAATGTTTTGTTCCCGTGTGAAACCTTCAAGAGAACGACCAGTAGTTCTCCTTTGGAGAGTCATGATGCGCATTTGTCAGTTGCTGTACTCAATTACTGTAACGAAAATGGCGTGACACTTCTCTTTTGCACCTCATTGTAGTCACAAGCTGCAGCCCCTTGATAGGAGTGTCTGTGGGTCACTAAACCTATGTCAGTCATGCATGTGAAGCATGGATCACAAACCACGCAGGAAAAACGATGACCATTTACGATTGACCTGGAATTATCAACATGTCTCTCAACTCTGCGGCTACTCCTGCAAATACCAAGGCTGGATTCCTGGTCACTGGAATTTTCCCCTACAACACAGACTTGTTTGTTGATGAGAAGTTTCTGTAAGAGACCAGCTCCAGCCACAGACAGTCAGCATCGAACTGCAGTAATGGAAACATTAAACATGACGAGTCTGCAGGACCAGACCCTTCAAGAATTCATTCTCCCAAAGCAGGTGCTTCCAAAAGAACACTTCCCGAAACAAATTCTTCCTCAAGCCCGTCCTTGACTCCTGAACTTGTCCTTTTCCTAAAGCTGCAGGCAGGAAAGGGCAAAAGCTACTAGAAAGAAAGGACGTACAGCAATCCTGACTGATACGCTGATGAAAGCAGCCTTGCGAGATAAGCATAAATCAAGAAGTGACAAAAGGAAAAACACATCAGAAGGGAAGCAAAAGGCGCCTTTTGATAACCCTGAAACAGATTCTAAGGAGAAAATAGTGAGTAAAATTCAGACAGACTGCTGAGACGAAAATGGTGGGGAAACATTTTGTTTGGTTTGCATGGACACATACTCAAATGGTGCAGCGGGGGAAATGTGGGTTCCGTGCACCCAGTGCCAAATATGGGCCCATGAAAAATGCACAGCTGGCGTTTCCTGGGGATATATTTGTCCCAAATGCAATTCGGATGTATCAGATGAAAATGTCTGAAGTTTTGTGGACATACATTTCTATAGTCTGTTTCATTTTCCACAGTAATTGGTAACGTTTGTCCTTAGTTTTGCAGGGACTGTAAATCAGTTTGAGTATGTTGTTAGCAGTTACATATTTTAGCGTCACTTACCTGCCCCAGAATATTTTTGACAATAACAAATCAGGCTATAATATGTGCCAACCGACACCATAATATGTGCCAACTTACCCCATATATGGGGCGAGTTGGCACTCGTGCAGAGGTTTAAAAAAGTTACCCAATTACCCTACGTGCACTCATCGCACACCAAACACCGATCTTTCCGTCATGAAGAGGGGATTCGTGAATAGGTCTTCGATTTTCTGCACTCCAATACCTGTTCTGAGAATTCACGTCTCCTCGTAAGGAAAACCTCATCAGAGAACAACAGTAGCTGTGGATCAACTTCTCCATCGTGTACAGACTGAAGAAACCAATTACAAAAAATTCATTGTTGTAACCAGATCATGTGCCTTCAAAGCAGGAACTACCGTTGCCTTATACGGTTGCAGCTTTAATAATTCTGTGACTCTTCGTGCGGATGTTTTCGAAACACGCGTCTCCTAAGCTAGTCGACGAAGAGATTTTCTTGGTTAAGTTTCAAGTCTAGCACCCATCTCGTCCAATTTCTCTTCTGTACGCACAATTCGTTTCCTGGCTGGCTTTCTGTCTACCAGCGATCCTGTTGTCAGTTTTTCACCAAGAAGTGAACAGTTTGTCTACTAGGAAATGGCTCTCCTGGAAACTGGCACCGAAATCGGCCCATGTTTTTTAACGAAACTGTGAATCCTGACAGGGACGTGAATAATATCTTACGCCCATTTCTCGCCGAGCTAACAGAAGAAGAAAAGCTGTACTGTTATTTCCAGCAAGATTGTGCAACAGCTCATACGGACCATGTAAGTTTGGAAGCACTGCGCAAGGTTCACGATGGCCGCATAATTAGTCGCGGACTTTGGCCCCCACGTTCCCCGGATTTAACACCTTGTGACTTTTATTTGTGGGTGAAGTTTAAAAGACGAAGTGTATAAAAGAAATCCCCACACTCAGGAAGAACTAAGAAACACCATCCGCCGCGAGACTGCAACAATTTCCAGGGAAGAACTCCAGGAAATTAATAACAATGTATTCCGCAGGTACATGGAGTGCATTCGTTCAGGGCGGCAACATTTGCAGCATCTGCTGTAGCCCAGGTGAGTTTCTATTACGCTTTCTATCAAATTATTACCTCTGCGATACTTTGTCTAGCTCCATTCACCAACCATTACCCGTCCTGACAGGCGGAATATGACGCACGCGCGCCGGAGCGTGCGGCCGCCGTTTCGCGGAAAGGCAGGAGATGAAAGACCCGTTATAACGTAAATTAAGGCTTTCTTCAGACTTCAATCGCGCGTCGCTTAACACTTCCCTCCGCGCAGTGTACTAGCACTCTGCGGCCCCACATGCCACCTGTCCTGCCGGAGCACTAGTACTTCCCGATTTTCATACGCTCGTTAAAAAAACTATTTGAGATACTGGCTTCACGTTTATACCATTCGACTCCCCATGACTGTAGTCTCGGTGGATATGGGCAGCTTCCTGCAAGACGCCTGAGCGTGCTTGATGGACTCTCGCGACAGAACGCTTGCGCAACAAACTGTTTCGACGTTTGACTCAAAACATGCCTGTTTTATCGCAGCTGAAACCCGAGATTAGACACACTGCATCATATACCCCTCTCCCCCAGCATGTGGTTCGGAAGAGCATCAATGAGCTGTGATTGTACTCGCCTGATGTTTAGCACGCCTCAAGCAAAATGGAAAATCTTGGACCGAGTTCTATTTCAGAAAATACTTCACAAAAAAAGTTTATTGGAACTGATAAAGTAAGTGAAATTGTGAATGATTCGGACTCAGATGGTAGTAGTTTAAGTGACTTTCTGACAGTGAAACGTGCGAAGTAAATTCATCCTGTAGCAGCAATAGCAGCGAAGATGCAGAGAAAGAAATTGTGCAGCCCGAGCCAGACAGAGGCAGGAAGACAGCACGCAGGACCATTCCTAAACGCGCAAATGCAGATTTGGAGTTAGGAGGGAAAGAAAAAATTCTCAAGACTCAGAAACCTGCGTTTTCCGGAGTACCAGGGATAAATAAAAATTACCACATAACTCAAGACAGATCTCCCTTGGACATATTTGAAATATTCTTCAGCACAGAACTGTTCAAACATATACAGAATGAAACGAACCGGTATGCAGCACAGCAGATGAAGAAAAAGAAGCAAGAGGGCCCTTTCAAATCCAAATCTGTATTTGCACAGTGAAATCAAGTGACATTACAAGAACTAGAGAAATTCTTTTCGATAGCCATACACATGAGCGTGTTACGCAAGTCATTTCTGCGGGATTGCTAGAGTTTGCATCCCGTTATTCACACCCCACATGCAGCTTCAGTTGGAATGTCTCGTGATAGATTCCTCGCGGTACTGACAATGTTCCATCTGAACAACAATGTTGCAAAGGCAGCTAGGGGACAGACAGACTATGACCCGTTATTCAAAATTCGGCCAGTTATTGACACACTGATTACACACTTTCAGGACGTCTACTCGCCGGAAGAACAACTGACTGTCGACGAGGCAGCATGCCCACTTCGAGGCCGCACATTCTTTCGTGTCTATATCAAAGGAAAGCCCGCACAAATATGGAATAAAAATGTTCGAACTTCGTTAGGTCAAAAGCGGCTACGCCTACAACCTGGAAGTATACACCGGGGCACATCCCACCAACTCAGAACACAACGCTGCGTTCAGTGTTGTTGACAGATTGTGTGATAAAATAAAAGGGAAGGGCCACAGTGTGTACATGGACAGATGGTTCCCCAGTCCAAAAATTTTCGACCATTTATGGGCTAGTAAAAGAAAGGCTGTAAGCACAATGATGTCGAGCACAAAAGAAATGCCTAAACAGGAATTTTCTGTAAAGCTGAAAAAAGGTGAAAAAATATCACGCCAACAGGATCACCTATTGGCCATCAAATGGAAGGACACTCGTGATGTTTTTTCCTAATCAGTGTCCATGAAGATGAAATTCTTGAGGCACCATCGTCAAGGAGGACACATCATAAAATGAAACCAGCCACCGTGTTGGAGTACAGTAAGCATAAGACTGGTGTGGTCAGATCAGACCACATGCTGTCATATCATTAATTTGAAAGACAATAAAATAGTGCAAGATACTTTTCTCTCATCTATTCGACCTAGCAATTGTCAATGCACACATCTTGCACACGAAAAAAAAAAACCAGAAAAACCTTCGCTGGAAACTAAATATGTAATAGTAATAACCGTCAACAGCCAACGTTATAGTTACGTTCTTTTTTAAAAAGATAAGAGCGACTAGTTTCGGTCACACTTGACCATCTTCAGGCTACATTCAAAGCATAGAAAGGAAAAGCAATGACAACAAAAAGTGTGTCACTATGACATTCTTTGGTAAAGAAATATACTACATATCAAAAATCTTTAAACATACAAACCTACAAATAGCCTTCAAAACAAAACTCTCCAGTCCCTTTTAAATTTAAAAGATAAGAACAAAGATATATTCTCAAAAAGTGGAGTTTATCAATTAACCTGTACTGACAGTGGTAAAAATATACAGGCCAAACCGTCTGCAGCTTTCGGAAAAGATACAAAGAACATCTACAATAATTTAAATATAACACCCAAAATTCAAAATTCGCGCAACATGCAATAGAAACAGGTCATGAATTTGGAGGAAGAAACGATGTATGTCCATCAAATTTCTCGGCAAAAAAAAAAAAGGGCAGATACTTAGATACCATCGAAAAATTCTATATTTATCAAGAAACCAAGAATAACAACCAAATCAACGATAAACATATTCATTTATAACAAAATATTCGAAACCATTCTAGAAAATAAGTAAGACTCTTGAACAACGTAGTACTACACCCCTACAACACGCACAAGAGTAAAGCAAAACTAGCCAGCTGCCCATAATCATCGAGACAAAGAGGAACACAGAGCAACAAAAATCGGTTTCTGCAGAACAACTACGTAAAAAATCAACAGCCACGTGCCGAATATGTAAACACACCACCCAATAACAGCATCACATCAACGTAAGAATAATAAGTACCTTCAGGTATTCACAATAATGGAATGCACAACCGTCAATACTACAAAATTCAAATATTTTACAGCAAAGGAAGATAGTTTTGCCAAGACCATAAAACCTGGATACTCCAAAAAATAGAAGATACGAGGAAGTACGTTATAAAAGATGGTACAACCGATAACACACACACGGGCGTACATATGGACTTTATATTAAGAAGATTATAGGAGTTATACAGCAAAGGACATCCTCCATCAAACAATTTTTATCCAATTGTAACTTCCATCTGTTCTATTTTATTACAATTTTATACACAATCCAATTCTTATAGACCACAACTATGCATTAACCGATCTTGTTAAAGAGAAGGTCTTCTTCTTCCATATGCAAAGATTTTGTATGATAAGTTTTTGACTGGAGCCTGTGACCGAAACTAGTCGCTCTTATATTTTTAATAAAGAACGTAACTATAACGTTGGCTGTTGACGGTTATTACTATTACATATTTAGTTGACACTGGCCAACTGCGACAATGAATATCAAAATTACCAAAACGTCGCTGGAAATTTTCTACGAAAAAGTTGACGAAGGACTGCTCGCCAGCGCCGGCACAGAACCTCGAGTGCAAGGTGAGACTAGCAGTTCAGCAGGCAGACTCGTAGGGACAGACCATTTTTTATATAGGATTCCAGCGACACATGCTAAGCTGGAGGGAAAATCTCAGCGCTCATGTCGCGTGTATGCACAGAGAAGCAAGCGCCAAACCGGGAAAACTGTGAAAAAATGCACGATAATGTACCGCCGAAAATGCGATGCAGGGCTTTGTATAGGGCAGTGTTTTGAAGTGTACCACACAAGATAGAATTACTGGGAGTGACAGCAACATTCACTTTCGGCGGTCGAGCCGCAAAAACCTCATCTCTGTGCGATTTGTAAATTGAAGGGGACTTCTAGTGACTTGTAAATTTCGTGAATCCGGGCCCGGAATTACCACCTGTGGTGTCGGACTCCAAATCCACGTAAGTACTCCATTTTTCGTGCATGGGATACAGCAAACCTTCTGCGATGGAATGAAAAAAATTCGTACAACAAAAAATGCCGTACTTTTAAATTTCTTTCAATGCCCTTAAAATCAGCCGGCACGGGGGACTTAAAAAGGTTAAATAGCGGCCGGAGGGAAAGTGTTGTTTGCTTCCCCCCCCCCCCCGAACCACTCCTTTGCAAGGAGTGTTTTCCTTATCTAATCTTCGATTGGGGGGATGTGGAGGAAAATTACGATTACGAAGTAATTTTCAACAAGCATCCAATATAGCGTGTTTGTTTGCCATGACAGCCATCTCGCTACGTAGACCTGTGTTTATGTTGGGTCCCATTTGTAAGACAATATGGGCGTGTACAAGTGGCATTTTAAGTTTACCTGGTATATTATCAATACTGTATTCCAGTGTTTCTATATATACAGCGTACAAAGAGTGTGTTACATCGTTATCAAGGCAGTTAGTACGTGGTTCGTATCTAAGCAAGATGTCGCAATGTGGCACGCCTGGCGCTTCGGTTCGACCGAAGAACGTTTACGACGAAATGGAACCAGGTCCATCAGGATTAGGGAGGAAGAGGAAGGTACAAATGGAGAGTACAACTCCACCGAAGCAAGGTCGACAGACACCTCCATTTGGTCCGAGTCCAACGAGCCGAGATAAATTATATCGCCGTTTCATCCAGCACTTGCTACCACACCTGAAAACGGAGCCGGAGTACATCGAACGTCTAATATTACCAGCGACAGGATTTTGTTTGGACGAGACACTGGACGACTATTGTCAGGCCAGTTTCGGTCAGCTGTTGACCGTGACGAAGAACTTGCAATTGCTGCAGACATCGCTCGTGGAACTAGACGACGAGTCGGACACCTTGACGTTGAAGTCACTTTTGACAGAAGTCACGGGGCGAACTATTCAGCGGTTGGTTGAAGGAGTTGAAAAAGATCAATTGGTTAGAACAGTCCACGTGTTCAAATCCCGTGCAGCACTTGATAGAGTGCTTGAAGAGCTCACAAATACTCGACAAGGACGAGCGGGACCAGGCATCCTAATTATTAGCGTGCATTTCGAAGACCAACCACACAACACGCGTGGGCACGTCCACTTCATCCATGACTGCAAACGGCATAAGGGTTCCTGCCGCCGTACGTGGATCCGAGCCGCAGGACCTGTTCAATTCCGTAAAGGCGTTATTTGGAGGTGGGAGTGGACCGGAGATGTCGTCCTTTCTCAACTCTTATATCTCAACTCGTCCGGGAGAGAAATCACACATATGCTCCTTAAAAACAGAAGACCGTCCATTCCAAGTTACTCTGCGTTGCTATCGTACAGACGACATTCGGTAAGTTCCGGATCAACAGAAATACCAACGAGCGTATGCATCAGTGACTCTCCACTTGGACGAAAGCAGCAGACTTCATTCATTAATTCATCGTCTGGTAATGGATGGGATCCGAGAAATGGAGCAAGGGGCCCAGCATTGGGGGAAAAAAATGAACGATGACAGGTACAAGGAACGAATGTACGCATTTATAAAACAAGGCTTACATGTTCCACTGGATAGCATTGTTCGTAGTACATCATGGATTAGTAGAGGATTTGCAATAGTTCGTAGTGATATCCATATTTCAAAGACTATGTGATTTAATAAGTAGTGAAATAACACATATGGGTTTATTAGAATTCAAGTATTTTTGGCAGTCTAAAGGTTCCTATATATTCTGGCAATCAAAAGATGCTGAAGATTAAGTTTAGCATGCATAAGTTTGAGCGAATCTACTAGTGTATGTGAATCATTCCTCATGTTTAAGTTTAATGGAATAATGGAAGCTATGCTTGAATTTTTAGAAACATTAAGTATTAAATAGGGAAACAAAGAAAAAGAACTGTGTTGAAGTGATATCACCTCCGAGTGCTAGAAAAAACTGGTTTTTCAAACTGTTACTGTTGTTTATGGCATCTACAGGTCAGATTCAGAATGCTAACAAATCAACAAACTTTCCACTTGATAACTTTTAATAAGCGAGTGCTGTACTTTAATGAACCTAATTTTGAAGGTTCCTTTGCTAACAAATTATTAATGATATTCGCTGGAGATCCTATCAGTGATCAGGGCAAATACAAAAACGGTGCCCAAATATGTAGAACACCTGCTATTGTAACAGGTAATTCAAGTCCGTTTGGGAAAGATAAGAAGTGGAATGGCAGGATATACCGTTATCATTGGAAATCATGTGACATGTTTCGAAATGTACACAAGAGGTTATCACCATTAACATTTGTAGCTTTATTAGATACATACAGAATACAGTACCACTAAAAGTACAATGTGTATTACTATGCATCTTGTGCATACGGTTTACCCCATATAAATCCTTGTCCTCTATCACTTATAGTCATCACTCTATCATTATTACCAAATACAGTCTCGTGGTACGGTTTTGTAACACTCCCGTGTGTAAAAGTGCCAAAGTTTGTTTTCAGTGAAAGATGACACTCAACTTCAATGAATATTTGACCTTCCTGATACGTTATAGTATCTGCTGTTGATGTAACGGAAGGAATATCCTGCAATCCAATATACATCCATTGAGGTGGACTAGGTTGACCATGAGGATCCATATTGAATTTCATTCTATTATGTGCCCACATACTATTCGTATAGCCAGTGTCTGTTGTGTTAGGAGCTGTTACTGTCTCATTTGTGTCTGTCAATTGCATACTGTTTGGAAACGTATTATATTTAGTTTTACCCAAGTGCAATGCTGTATTCTTTTAAATACGATAGTAATAACTGTCAACAGCCAACGTTATAGTTACGTTCTTTATTAAAAGATAAGAGCGACTAGTTTCGGTCACACTTGACCATCTTCAGGCTACATTCAAAAACTTATCATACAAAATCTCTACATATGTAAGAAGAAGGCCTTCCCTTTAACAAAATCGGTTCATACATATTTGTGGTCTATGAGAATTGGATTATATATGAAATTCTAATAAATAGAATAGATAAAAGTTATAATTGGTTAAAAATTGTTTGATGGAGGATGTCCTTTGTTGTATAAATTCCTATAATTTTCTTCTTAATGTACTGTCATATACACGCGCATACGTATGAGCCAGCTGCCCACAATCATCGAGACAAAGAGGAACACAGATCAACAAGAACCGGTTTCTGCAGAACTGCTACGTAAAAATCAACAGCCACGTGCCGAAGATGTAAACACACCATCCAATAACAGCATCGCATCAACCAAAGGAAGATAGTTTTCCCAAGACTATAAAACCTGGATAATCCAAAAAATAGAAGAAGAAACATGGAAATATGTTATAGAAGAATGTGCAACCGATAACATACGTATGCACGTACATACGACATTACATTCAGAAGATTATAGGAATTTATGTTGTATATGTAGCATAAGTAGCCAGAACGCTGTTGTATTGTTATATAGGTAATCATTAGTTGTGTTTCAATAAGTAGTATACACTGTACGTTGAATATCTCATAGTAACATTTTTGTGTTAAATGTCTCATAGTATCACTGTTACATTTCATGTTGGATGGCAGACGGATGTCGCCATATGTTGAAATCAATTCAGACGGTGGGCCCGGTCACATCCCTGTTATCGACTTTATGTGGCACTTCTACCCTTTGAATTTAATGAACCAAGGGGAAATAGTATTTAAAGTGGCCATCAATTCTAACTATGGGAACCTTTCAAACCTTTCAGATAACTTTAAAATTATGTTACGCATTGAATCCTAAAAAGTACTTTGTACCCTCCAACAGGAAGAGTTGTTTGTTCTCTCCAATAGAAGCAGTTATTTTTAATTGTGGAAACCTTTTAAATAACCTTTCGGATAACCCTACAAGCACTTTGTCTATATTTTGAAAGACACTTTACTTCCTAATTAAATGCAACACGTGTAAGCCACGTCAGAGCCTGAAATCTAATTATGCAAACATATACTTTCCTGCCATACAGGCAGGAAAGTATATTAACTTGTGATTCAAGCCTGGCGGGGCGCTCTACTAGTTTGGACGTCACAGGGTTAGGTCTGTACGACCGCAGAAGAGTCAGCAAAAAATAAATATCATCGTCTCATAACTTGACGCTGTGCAATCATTTTCTTCAACACCCATCAGCTCCTTTGCATTCGCTCGGCATAAACCAATCGTATCGGCAGTCTACGGCGCATTAACTGTTAATCGTTGACTAGCAGATACAACATTGATGTCACTGGTGGGGTTTTGCACAGCAATTCGCAATACCGAGACGATAAATTTGGTGCTTAAGCCAGAGCTCTACAGAAGAACGGGTTGTGGAACCAAGGAACCTGCAAGACAGTAATTCCACGGTTCGAGATAGAGTAGACAGCAGCCAGGAGGCAGCGAGCAACGGCAATAGCAGCCAAGCAGAGTGACTTTGTGTCCAGGCAACGGACGACGGCAACAGCAGCCAAGCAGAGCAACTTCGTGCCCAGGCAACGGACAACGGCAATAGCAGCCAAGCACAGCAACTTCGTGTCCAGGCAACGGACGACGGCAATAGCTGCCAAACAGAGCAACTTCGTGTCCAGGCAACGGACGACGGCAACAGCAGCCAAGCACAGCAACTTCGTGTCCAGGCATCGGACAACGGCAATAGCAGCCAAGCACAGCAACTTCGTGTCCAGGCATCGGACGACGGCAATAGCAGCCAAGCAGAGCGAGTTCGAGTCCAGACAACTCGAGTAGCAAGAACAGGACGGGCAGAGTTTCCAGCAGCTAGTAGACACCACGCGGGCTAGTCCACAGCGTGCAGATATCTACACAGCCAACCAACAGCAAAACGTGAGTACTTGCTCAAATCCATGCCCAATCTTTCCCCCGATTTAGAAACCGAGGTTGTAAGCTCGAATAGTAACGATTCCGACATGCCGGAATACATTTCTGTAGGAGAAGCATTGCAGTTAATAACGCCATTTAAGGGGGAGAAGATGTATTAGCGTGTATTGCTAATGTGGACACTGCCCTCAACGTCACTGACCCAAGAAATGAGGGTACGCTATTCAAGTTTGTATTAACTAGAATCAGTGGGGAACCGAGAACTGCTATTGCACACACACATTTGGAAACCTCGGAGGAATTGAGTTTCTAAAGAATACATATACTGAGAAAAGAACACTAGATTATCACGCTAATCAGTTGTTCAGTACTAAACAAACAAAAGGAGAAACCGTATCAGAATGGATACAGGCAGTGCAGAAGTTAGGCTCGAAATTTAGAGAAGCTGCTTTGCAGGATTGCGAGCAGGAAGAGAAGCGGCAATATTGCCGCTTGCTGATAAGTTGAGAAACATTTGTTTCGTGCAAGGTTTGTATTCTGACCGAATACAGACAATAGTAAGAAGCACGAATCATGTCAATTTTGATGAGATAGCAGAAACTGCCTTAGAAGAAGAAAGTGCTATAGTTTCGAAAAATGAAAGATATAGGACGAATACAAGTGCAGATGGTCCAAAATGCAGTAACTGCAATAAGATAGGACATGTAGCGAGCAGATGCTGTTTAAAGGAGAAAAGGGATGAGAGTAAATCAGGTATCAGTAAGGCACGAACACCGAGAACCAAGTAGAGACGTCACATGTTACAACTGCCAAGGGAAAAGGCATATGGCCAAGCAATGTAAGAAACCTCCAGAGAGGCATGGGTGGAATATGGAACGGAGTGGAAATGATAACCGTTCGGGAAACCAGTATCGACCATCGGAAAGCAGCAGCCGACCGACGGTCAAGTCCACTCAGTAGTCGGCATACGAGAAACAAATCTGGAATTCGTAAGGCTGAAGGTAGACGTTAGCAAGGAAAAAGATCTGTTATTTTTGGTTGACACAGGAGCAGATATTAGCCTTCTTAAGGGAAACAAACTAATACGAACTACAGAATACGATCCTGAAAAGAAAGTAAAAGTTAAGTGTGTAGACGGATCGCCAATGCAAACGCATGGAACTGTAGTGGCGAGGATCGAACTCAAAAACAGTTCGATTCCACATGAATTCCAGTTGGTGAACAAGCAGGTAGACATCCCATGTGATGGAATATTAGGACGCGATTTCTTGCAGCGAGTAAAAGCAAAAATTTGCTATGAAACTCGAACTGTTGAATTAAACGGGGAATCATGCGTAATGGTGGGAAAAGGAAAAGAATCAGAGGCAGGAAAAATAAAGGTAAAACCAACCGAATTCATTAAATTACCACCGCGAGCTGAGTGTGTGGTTAAATTACCGGTGTCGCCAGGGTCGCCACCAGTAGGGGCGATAGACAAATGTGAAATACAAGAACGGGTCCTGACAGCAGCCTCGCTCACCAAAGTAACAGACGGGTATGTGATGACAAGCATAATAAATACCAGATATAACGAGGTAGAAATGCAGGAACCAATAATGAACCTCGATGATTTTGACACAACCTTGGAGGTTAACAGCAGTACAGGGTTCACATCCCGAGATAGAGAGACACTGTCAGACGACTGAGGATAGAACATTTAAACCTACAGGAAAAGAAATCATTGATCCAAACATGCTTGGACTACCAAGATATATTTTATTTACCAGGGGATAAGTTGAGCACTACAGGAGCGGCACAGCATTCGATTAGTATCGAACCCGGGACTGAACCACTAATACCAAGCCGTATTGATTACCAGAGACGCAGAAACGGGAAGTAGGCAAGTAAAGAAACTGTTACAGGAAGGCATTATAGAAGAAAGCACATCGCCCTGGAACAGTCAAATCCTAGTAGTACCCAAGAAAATGGACGCTAGTGGACAACAAGTTTAGACTGGTAGTCGGTTATAGGAAACTGAATGAGAAAACGGTAGGGAACGCGTATCCTTTACCTGATATTACAGAAATTTTGGATCAGCTGGAACAAGCAAAATATTTTTCTTGTCTTGACCTAGCAATGGGCTATCACCATTGTTTTTCTGGATGATACAGTGATGATCTATGCGAACTCCTTAGCAGATCACAATAAAAAAAACTGAGGGACGTATTTGGGAGATTGAGAACACAATCTTAAGTTACAGCCGGAAAAATGTGAATTCTTGAGAAAAGAAGTGATTATTTTGGGACATAAAATTTCAGAATTCCGTGCTGAACCCGATTCTCGGAAAACAGAGGCAGTAAGCAATTTCCCCGGCCCCAAAATAGCTAAACAACTGAAAAGTTTCTTAGGGTTAGCGGGATATTACAGACGGTTTGTTCCCCAATTTAGTAAAACAGCAGCCCCATTACATAAACTGCTAAAAAAAGATGTGAAGTATGTGTGGGAGGAAGAACAAGAAATTGCATTTCAAACGTTGAAACAAAAAATCATGTCACAACCCATTCTACAGTATCCTGATTTATCCAGAGTTTATACTGACAACAGACGCATCCAATGAAGGTGCGGGAGCAGTGTTGCCACAAGGCGAGATAGGCAAGGATTTGCCCATCGCATATGCCAGTCGCAGTTTCAATAAAGCGGAGAAAAATTACAGCACAGTAGACAAGGAATGGGTGGCGATTGTACGGGGAATCAAACATTTCCATATTTATACGGTAGAAAGTTCAAAGTAGTCAGCGACCACAAACCCCTGACCTGGATAATGAATGTCAAAGACCCAGGTTCGAGGTTGCTAAGATGGCGTATTCAACTATAAGAATATGACTACGAAATTGTATATAAATCTGGAGTACAGAACTCCAAAGCAGATGCACTATCCAAAGTAGGTGCGATAACTAAAGAAAGGGAGGAATTGAATGAAATAGATCATGAAATGAAACCCAAAATTTTACACGAAAATCACGATTCGATCCTCGGCGGTCATCGTGGTATGAATAAAACATATGAGGCAGTAAAGGAACACTAGCAATAGCCGAACATGAGAGGGAAGAAGAAGAATACATTAAGAAATGCACAAAATGCCAGCTAAATAAGACTCTGAAACCAAAGACCAAATCGCCTAATGGACCAAAGAGCGCGCAGGTCACTGCACCAACCGCCTTGGAGAAGAACAGCACTCCAACAGAGCAGAAGAACGAACTTCTGCTAGCTGAATCTATCTATCTTCGGCGTGGATGTTACCATCATCGCAATTGAGCCCCGAGAGGATTTCTCAACCTCATTCGCTCAACTACCCAACATTGCGGTCGAGACATACAATCAGTGCGCCACTGACGAGAGGCAGATGGATCGAGTCCTGGCAAAGGAGAAGATGTCATACTATGCCACGAGTCTAATGTGGATAAAACTGATTGACGTCAAAGCCAAACAAGGCCGAGAAGCTCTGACAAGTGAAGAGAAGTCAATTCGAAAGGCCACAGAGGAAGTGGAGTTTAATGTTCCGCAGCCCATAGCGTCCTACTTACATCAGATTGGACGATACACCGACAAGATGGGAAGAACTATGGATCTACAAATTCCAGAACTTCCAATCGCAAGAGCTCAAGGCATGGGAGGTTATCATGCGGCTGAGATAACACAGGATACGCACAATCTTTCCGAAGAAGGGCCATCTCTTGGAATCGCTGCTGACATGGTAATGTCATTATGTCAAGAAGCCTCAGAACCCGCTCCAAATTTCACGGTAACCATACCTCAAGGAGCAAAGGTTACTGAAAATTTAACTTGAAGGATTTTTCCCGTTGGGACTAGACGACCGGAAATTCGCCAAAGACTCGCAGGTCAAGGAATTACCCCACATCAATTCCCAGAGTACGTACGAAGCATGCGATTCAATTTGAGATACATCAAATCTCTATCTGACATCAGTGGAAGCTTCGCAACCTTCAGGAATTTGAAATTGAGATAGGACAAAAGGTATTACTTTATGATGAGGCAGTAAGGAGAGGGAGATCTAAGAAACTTAGTCCCCAGAACATTGGCCCGTACGAAGTTTTAGCAGTAGACGGAGTGAATGTGACAATTAATAAAGGCCGTTTAGCCCAGAAAGTGCATGTGAATAAAATAAGACCTTTCCATTCAACTCTCACTGATAACGGTTAAATGAATGTATATAACGTTTGTACAGAATAATTTTATAGAGTAACAAAATATTTGTTTGTTTTATTCACAGGATGGGGAAACTACAGTTGGCCACTACAACGGTGGTATTATCTTTGTCGACGTTAATAAACGCGGCATCACTGAATTTGGGTTATACTGTACAAAAATATGATGAATCACCCGGAATTTATTATGAAAATAAAGGTGTAGCAGTATTCTAGGAATGCTGGGAAAAATGATTCCACAAAAGGGCTCCATCGTATTTCACAATTTGTCAAAAGCAGAAGTAACACTAACGTGATGATTATGAGGGCGCCACATAGGTTTGATTTACCAACTACATCGTGTGTGAATGACGAAGTTAAGGTTTTTAATAGAAAACTACAAAAAGTGGCCAAAATGTTTAAACATGGGCAGGTTATAAGCTTGAGTGATCAAAGGGATCACTATACCAACCATGGATTACATATGAATGCAACAGGGAAGGACTGGACTGCTAGCTGTTTAGCCACTAAAATCAAGGAAATCTTTGTACAACGAAGAACTGAATCTGCCATCATGCTCAAATGGAAGCAAGAAAATCTAGAAAGGGGGAATACTGAAGATGGAATCACAGAAGATACAGAAGATGATCTTAGGCCAGTGAAAAGATCTCACAAGGAACAAGGACCTACAATGCAGAGGGAAAGCAATAGTATTTCAATGCCAAATGTAAGTGAAGTAATTACAATTGCAGTGAATGGAAGGAGTGAAGATGATAGTGAAGACCATCGATGCAATAGTAGCACTAATTCTGTCCAATTAACCCAGGAACCTAAACCAGCAATAACAATAATCTTATATCTCATGCTCACTTGGTGAACACCTCACTATCAGGAGATTCAAATAACCAGTTGCACACACCAGAAGTTGAAATAGTAGGAAACAGAACATCGCAGCATACTAAGAAACCACCAAGTACTAAAATGGAGGACTTTTTATGGTAACTAATAAATCACACCTAATGAATAATGCTTCTAATGTAAACCAAGATCCATCATTTAACAGTAACTTGGCCAGCAATAATAATAATAAAGACAATTTAATAATAAATCATCAAATTATTAAAGGAATAAGTAATAAAGTAGATGAACTTCCCAACTTATGGCCAATGAGATTTTCACATATTCCTTGTTATACTGAACATCACTTTAACGATACCGAGACTGATTGCATATCCATCAACTACTATAAACTTGGTTCCCATTACTGTCAGAAAACTTGTAAAAATGGTGGAGTTTGCATATTCATGCATGATTCTCTCCTGTATATACCCATTAACCTAAACAAATTTTGTACGGATCAAGAAATTGAAGTCTGTGCAATCAAACTGCATCAGTATCCTAACATTTGCATCCTGACCATATACAGATCTCCATCTGGCAATTTCACTCACTTTTTAAATTCTCTTGAATATGTACTTAATCAACTATATAACAGTCCAATGAACCTAATAATCTGTGGTGATATAAATATTAACTATAATGATAATAATAGGAACAAAATACAATTAAACTCTCTTTTGGATGCATATAACCTTCAAAGCATTGTAGATTTCCCAACAAGAATTAGAGCCCACTCATCAACAACTATTGACAATATATTTATTGACAAATCAAAGAATATAAACTTTACTACTGAACCCTATTCGGACTTTCTGATCATGATGCTCAGATACTTATTTTACATAATAAAACAACTCACAATTTACCCATTTGTGCATATACCAAAAGACTAATAATCGTTTCAACTATATCTGAATTTAAATTGCATCTTAGTTATGAAATTTGGGAAAATGTATTTTCTGACAATCATGCAAACACAATCTTCAATAACTTCCTAAACACATATTTAAGAATATTTCATCATTCTTTTCCCCTAAAACAATCCCATCAAAATCACAATAACAAAAATTGGATAATGACTAGAATTAAAATATCACGCCAACATAAAAGAGACTTGTTTTTACTTTGTAGAAGATCCAATAATCCTATCTTAAGCAACCACTACAAGAAACACTGTAGAGTTTTATCACAGGTAATACAGGCAGCTAAAAGACTACACTACAACAAAATTATCTCAAGCTCTAAGAATAAAGTTAAAACTGCTTGGCAGATGGTAAAAACAGAAACCAATAAACTTCCAAGTAACCATAATATGCCGCCACTCAACATACGGGGTAATCTATGTCATGATTACCAAGTGATTCCAAATGAATTCGATAAATACTTCTCTACAATAGCTGATAATATACTTAATAATAACCGCGAGTCTCGCAACTGAAAGACTACTGTCAACCAGTCCTTGAATTATCTCCATCACATATTCAAACACCCATTTTCTCATACGACTTTGACACCTAAAACTCTGAACGAAATTAGTAAAATAATCAAATCACTGAAAAACAAAAGTTCATGTGGATATGATGAAATTCCACTGAAGATTTTAAAGATCAGCATCCCTTTCATAAAATCCCCCTTAACCTATATAATTAATAAATCTATAACCGATGGTATATTCCCTGAATGTTTAAAGTATTCTCAAATTAATCCAGTTTTTAAAAGTGGAGATAAATCTGATATGTGTAACTATAGGCCAATTGCATTACTGACATCATTTTCTAAAATTTTTGAGAAAATAATTCACAAAAGACTTTATCAACACATTATCAGTAACAATATTCTGGCTTCTGAACAACATGGGTTCAGAAACAATTCATCAACTGATACAGCAACCTTTAATGTGTTAAACAACACCTTATTAGCGCTAAACAACAAGCCAATTGTCAGAGGCATTTTTTGTGATTTGTCAAAAGCATCTGACTGTGCCGATCATGAGATTTTAATATCATAATTGAAGTTTTATGGTATCTCAGGCAAGGCTAAGCAACTGATCACATCTTATCTTCAAAACAGATATCAAAGAGTATTAATAAAAAACAAAGGTTCTATAAATTATTTTTCCGAATGGACATTAGTAAAAAAGGGTGTCCCCCAGGGTTCCGTTCTTGGACCACTATTCTTTCTCCTATACATAAATGACTTGCCTTCTTTATTTCATCACGTTTCTATGCCTACCTTGTTTGCTGATTATACGAGGTTAATTTATACTAACTCAAACCTCACTGATTTTGAGAATGGAATTAACACATTATTTTCTTCATTAAACAACTGGTCTGAAACTAACTTGCTTTCATTAAACTATAATAAAACTCACTGTATGCAATTTCTGACTAAAACCAATCAGGATATAAATTTACGTATAAACTTAAATAATACACAAATAGAAAGGACACTTAATACTAAGTTTCTTGGTCTAATTATAGACAACACCTTACCATGGAAGGCCCATATTGACTATATATTACCTAAGTTAAGCACAGCTTGTTATGCTATAAGATTTTTAAAATCACTCATATCACCAAACAACTTAAGAATGATCTATTTCTCATATGTGCATTCCATAATAACGTACGGAATAATCTTTTGGGGCAATTCACCCCACAGTAAAACTATATTTAAATTTCAAAAGAAAGCAATAAGAATTATTACAAATTCTGGTATTAGGGCATCATGTCGAGATAAGTTCAAAGACCTTAAAATACTCCCTCTTCCCTCACAATATATTTTTTCTCTCATGTTGTTTCTTGTAAAGAACAAAGAGCTGTTTAAATATAATTCCGATGTACACTCGGTGTACACGAGACATAGAACCGTTCTGCATCCCCCATTACAACATTTATCTACTTCCCAGAAAGGAGTATACTTTTCTGGAACCAAAATATTCAATCAGTTACCTCAAAAGATCAGAGATTTGTCTCATGATATAAAAAAATTTAAAGGTATACTAAAAACATTTCTCCTTATGGGTTCATTTTACCCACTTGAGGAATATTTTGCCTGGGACTCAAGGATTGAGCTTGGTATCATTTACAATAACTAACTTGTCTAGTGAATTTTTAACCAATTTGAACAAACGAACTGATATTAATTTAACTTTTTGCTTTTAAGCATATTCAAATAGCGTGAAGTTATATATATTATGTCTTGGCTGCATCTGTATGTTTTTATAAGTTATAGTTTCCTGTTAGTATAAAAATGTAAAGATTTTAAGAAAGATCTTGTCCTATATGGGTTGTTGTTATGTGTTCATTGTAATTATGCTGTTGCTGTACTTGCACTTATATGCGTATATGCATTTATTGTATTGACTTGCTCTATATCCGTTGGGTTTTCTAACCTGTTTGGATAAACCTGAACGTGAATAAATTCAAACTGAAATTGAAATATTGCATGGAAGACCACTGCATATGTAAATTTGAACAGAATTGACAATGACACCTTTGTTGTATGGCAGTATGTACACCATATTGAAATACTATGTCAGATGACTATTGTTAGGAATTGGACAGGATGTGCTCATTTCAGTATGGATGCTAGGGAACGGTTAAACCAACTAGCTAGAAGAGAAAGGTTATTGAAGGAAATCACTGGACAACACACCGAAGGAAAGAGAAGAAAAAGGGGAGTATTCAACTTTGTAGAACTGAATAAAATATTGTTTGGGACAATGAATGAGGACGATACTAAGTACTACAATGAGCAGATCAAATTATTTGAACAAAACTCAGAGGATATGACCTCACTGCTAAAACAGCAACTATATGTGGTACAGTCGTCCTTGGGAGCTATAAATAGCACACTAATAGATGTTGAATATAATGAAGGCCTACTGAAGGAATGGATCAATAAAGTAGCTTAATATATGAATACTCTGAAGACAGAAACCATTGAAAAGTTGAACATATTTGGTGCCAAAATTGAGGTAGAGGGACACATTTTGAGGGTTAACACCGCAATAGACACCTTACAACATAACCTGGATCTACTGATTGACAGCATAATAAACGCTCAGAAAGGAGTATTACAACCTCACGTTATTTCCCCAACCACACTAATGGATGTATTAATAAAAAGCATTCCTGCCTTTCCAAAAGATACCGCATTACCCTTCCCTGTGAGCAAGGACTCAACACATTTGTTACTCAGATTATGTGAACTGCAAGTTTATATAAAGAATGGTATCCTGGGTTATGCAATTTTCCTCCCATTGGTGAATAGAGGTACCTTCAATATATACAGGTTAATTCCAATTCCCATGCCTTTAGATCATACCAAGTATTTGTATATAGACACAGGAAAGTCATTTCTATGGATTGATTAAGCAAGACAATACTATTTCATGACAGAAAAAGAATGGATGGACTCATGTAAGATTTTGGATAGTATGTCATTTGTGTGTAAGCAAAGTCAACCTTTGCTTTCTTCCCATCTACAAGATAATTGTATGGTTAAGCTACTACAACCCAAAGGAAGTGTACCTCCGAGTTGTGACAAGCGAATAGTCGAAATTTCTAACTCAGTGTGGACCCAACTAGCTAATAATGAATGGATATATTTTGTACCAACAAGTGACAGCATCACAATACTATGTATGGACAAACATCCTATAGATGTAATTGTGTCAGGGATTGGATAACTTGGAATTAGTGCAGATTGCAAAGGATTTGGCAAGTCAGCACTTTTTCAGACTCATTCTATTATGACTGTAGACACTAAAGGTTTTGAAAGTAATTTTCTGTCCAAAGTACATTTGGAATATGATTGTTGTGAAGAATTAAATGTAAAGCTCAATATTGGCATTACACACTTAAATACCAGTTATACGCATACTGTATCACATCTAGATGATTTAAAAATTGCCAGTCATACGGTATCCGAAGTAGAAAACATGATCAAAGAGCAAGAGTGGAAGAGATTGCATACGTCATCCCATGGTATGTACTACATTCTTGCGTATATTTGCTTGTTATTAATTGTTTTGCACATCTTTTATAAAGTGTATTTTTGTTTGAAAGGAAAAGTAAATTGTGTCAAAGCCATTACTGATACAAATGGAGCAGGGAATGTAGTTAATATTAAGATTCATACTAGCAATGAGAGTCTAGCTATGGCACAAGATGATGTACCATTACGTGACATGAATCCGCCTACACCTGAGGCAAAACTACGCAGATCACATCGACTGTGGGCAGCAAAGTCTTGCTTCTAAAGACCAATTAAGGTGTAAATTGGTCTTCCCCAAGGGAGGGAGGTGCTGTACATGTAGCACAACTAGCCAGTATGGTGTTGTATTGTTATATAGGTAATCATTAGTTGTGTTTCAATAAGTAGTATACACTGTAAGTTGAACATCTCATAGCAACATTTTTGTGTTAAATGTCTCACAGTATCATTGTTACATTTCATATGTCGCCATATGTTGAAATCAATTTAGACAGTGGGCCCAGTCACATCCCTGTTATCGATTTTATGTGGCACTTCTACCCTTTGAAATTAATGAACCACGGGGAGATTAGTATTTAAAGTGGTCATCAATTCTAACTATGGGAACCTTTCAAACCTTTCTGATAACTTTAACATTGTGTTATGCATTGGCTCCTAAAAAGTACTTTGTACCCTCCAACAGGAAGAGTTGTTTGTTCTCTCCAATAGAAGCAGTTATTTTTAATTGTGGAAACCTTTTAAATAACCTCTCGGATAACCCTACAAGCACTTTGTCCATATTTTGAAAGACACTTTATTTCCTAATTAAATGCAACACATGTACGCCACATCAGACCTTGAAATCTAATTACATGAATAGCTGTACAGCAGGAACGTACATTAACTTGTGATTCAAGCCTGGCAGGACGCTCTACTAGTTTGGACATCAGAGGGTTAGGTCTGTACGACCGCAGAAGAGTCAGCACCAAATAAATATGGAGCATGTACTTTGCTCATTTTCATTCATATACAAGATATGGGATAATATTTTGGGGAAATAGTAGGGAAAGTCAAAAAGTTTTCAAACTGCAAAAAAAGGCTACAAGACTAATGAGTAATGTAAGCAGAAATACATCCTGTAGAGAGTGGTTCAAAAGATGGAACATACATACAGTCCCCTGTGTATATATTATGGAAACAATATGTTATGTTAAAGAGAATTTAAAACAGTTTAACCAATTCAAATAACCATAAGTATGATACACGTCAGAGGAAAAATCTGTATCTTACATATTGTAGAACTGAAGCGTGTAAGAATATTGTTAATAATATTGGGAAAAGATGGTATAATAAGTTGCCTAATAACCTTAAATCAATAGACAACACTTTACATTTTAGGAAAAAGTTGAAGTTGTTTTTATTGCATCAGACCTTTTATTCAGTAGAAGAATTTTTATGTACAAAAACGAGTGATATATAGAGAAGGGAAATCAATCTATAGTGGGTGCATTAAATTGCCTTATGGAATAGGCAAGTGCACCCCTGCAAGTATTGTACATAAAATCAAGAGAGAAAATAAAGGAAGCAAGTAATTTATAAGGGTGAATCAAATAATATAAAGATAGACCGTTACGGAAAGGTTGAGTATAAGACAGATATATAATATGTTGTACATAAGATGAAGGTGCATGAATAGTATTTTTTACTGTAACATATGCTGACATATCTTATACAACTTGTTGTAAAAAGGGATGAAATAAACTGATTGATTGATTGATTGATTGATTGATTATCATCGTCTCATAACTTGCCGCTGTGCAATCATTTTCGTCAACACCCATTAGCTCCTTCACATCCGCTTGGCATCGACCAATCGTATCAGCAAAGTCTACAACGCATTAACTGTTAATCGTTGACTAGCAGATACAACATTTATACAACAAACGACATCCTCCATCACACAATTTTTAACCAATTATGACTTTTATTTATTCTATTTATTATGACTTTATATATAATCCAATTCTTATAGACCACAAATATGTATTAACCGATTCTGTTAAAGAGAAGGCCTTCTTCTTACATATGTAGAGATTTTGTATGATAAGTTTTTGAATGGAGCCTGAAGATGGTCAAGTGTGACAGAAACTAGTCGCTCTTATCTTTTAATAAAGAACATAACTATAACGTTGGCTGTTGACAGTTATTACCACTCATATTTAGTTGACACATGCCACCTGGGACAATGAATATCAAAACTGTATTCTTCTGCATATACACATTAGCATAATCATTTTTTGCTGATGGTAATCCTGGTATATATGGTGCAAATTGTGGTGTTACGATAATGTTAAATCTGCAGTGGTTACTAGAAATTAAAGTATTGTAGTTTGTTACAGCATTGAAATGTATATATGTAGATCCTACATCCCAATATCCTGTTTCTTTAGATGGATCGTACACGGTTAATATATATGCTAAATATCGGTCCCATTCTTTAAACACACCACATATTCCTGGTAATTCTGCACCTGTTTCTGTAGCAGGCTGTGTAGTTCCCCATAATTTCTTTTCTAACTCAGGATGATCACCTACTGTTACACTTTCAAAAACCTTGCCTGGTAGAAAAAAACCAACAACACAATTGAAGTCATCGCAAAAACTGCAACTGGGTTTACCCACTTTAGTTCGTTTGACAAAAAATAAGAATTATTTTGTTATCCACCATTATTACCAAAATACATGGTGAACTGATTAAATACATGCCTTACAATGTGTTAACACTCAATAACAAAATTGTTAATCCATTACATAAATCGGTCGTCACACTAATATATGCAGTGTGTGTGACCTGTAATTGTGTTTATATAACGTTTTGATAGAACCACAGCTGTTTTCAAACTCATGTGGTGCCAGACTGTGTCCCAGAGATTATAACACGTGGCTGTGTAACAAATGTTATTATAACATGCAGCTGTGTAATAAATGTTATCACATTTGCTGGTAAATTTTTTAACGAGAACGACGGAGTGACTGACTGTGCGTGAGCGAATGCAACTGTTATGGCATATTTTCCTTAATGTTTTGTAGATCACGGAAGGTGTCGCACGCAGTTCACGCGTATGGCTGCGTTCTAGTGGAAAGTATTTACGAACAAGTGAGGAGACATCTGCTGCGATTGAGGACGAATTAGGGTATGGAAGCGGCAGTTCGGACGCATGTGGGTAGGTGACTCAGCGCAAGACAGTGCTACAGAACAAAGCGAGAGCGATACTGGTGAAGATAATGAGGCGCCAACTGTTCTATCAAGAAAAAAGAAAACAAAGGAAGGGGGCTATAAACTGGACACCAAATACAGACTGAAAAGGGGGCTGGACACCAGCCAGTGAAGGATGCATGAGGGCAAGGAGGAATCCAGCAGGGTAGGCCTTGTGCACAGCACTGACATGCAGTCTGTAACCATACTGGAGGGGCTGAAGTAAAGGCCCTTCAGCGGCATGGGACAGGCTGTATTCTCCCTTCTTGGTGTTAAACCAGAGCAGAAGAAGTAAGAGGATGAGGCCAGGGCAGAAGAGGTGACATGTTAAGTACCATTTCATTCATTCAGGCTAACCTACAGCATAGTATTGCTGCATCTAGGGTTTTTTCTCGGACAGCAGCTGTTAAAGGAATAGATATGGCCCTAATACAGGAAGTGTGGGTACGTGACGGCCGTATTATGGGCCTTAATATTCCTGGTTATAGCCTGTTCTGCGGAGGTGGAACAGATAGACCAAGAACATGTATCCTGGCTACGAACACAAATATATGGATGCTACCAAGATTCTCTTCTAGGGACCTGGTAGCAGTTCAGATAAAACATTATGAAGGTGAAACAGAGAGAAGCTTGGTTGTTTGCTCTGCCTATTTGTCCTTTGATTCTGAGCATCTTCCCCCAACAAGGGAGTTTGAGGAACGTGCGTTACTGTGAAGAGAAAACTCTCTCTCTTACTGTAGGGTGCGACTCTGTCACCATACAGTTTGGGGTGGCACCAACTGCAATGACAGAGGAGTGACCCGGGTGGAATTTCTGAACTCTACAGATTTGGAGATTCTAAGCCAGGGCAATGATCCCACCTTCTGCAACAGCTGAAGGTTGGAAGTGATTGATATTACCCTGGGATCCTTTGGACTCCTGGACTGCATTAAAGATTGGGAGGTCTCTTCTGAGCCCTCCCTGTGGGGATCATAGACATATTTTGTTCAAATTAGTGGGTTCAGTTCCAGAAGGCCTTTTCAGGGACCTGAGGAGTACCAATTGGGATTCCTTTCAGGAGGAACGGGAGGGCAGGTTGGAACAGGGTCCAAGGATGGACTTCAAACATGAGGCTGGATTGGGGCTGATAATTTCTTATGTTCAAGAGGCCCTACTTACAGCTTATGAAGACAACAGTCCTCTCAAAATTGGGAGGAAAGGTAAATGTTCTCTATGGTGGACATCTGATTTAGAGTCCCTTAGAAGAGAAGTAAGGCAGTTCTTTAATAAGGGTCACAGAACTGGAACTCCCCAAAGCTGGGAACTCTACAGAGAGGCTCACAGGAGATACAGAAAGGAGGTGAGGATGGTTTCCAGAGAATCTTGGAGAGCTTTCTGTAACTCCATCCATTACTTATTCATTCAAGTGGCATCCGGGCAAGAGCGAGAGAAATTTTCTGGAGGCAATTTTCACTGTTACCATCACAAATTAAATCCAGTATTATCCCAGTCAGTGTCCTGCAATAGTACATGCCATATTTTTTTGTCACAATTAACGACTTTGCAGCATTTTTAGCTCTTCCACAAAGAGAAGTAATGTACTAGATACTTTGGTTCAAAAAAGATTTCCTGGGCTCTCCCCTACAAGATGTAACTACTCCAGTCAATTGGTACAAACAATCGCCAAATACTGAAATTCCTTTCAGGAACAGTGCGAGGTCATCTTGGATTCCCCTGGAGACTGGGATAGCACTACCATAACAGAAGCAGACAGATTATTTGCCAGCTTACAAGATTTTCAATTTAATTTTCTCTTAAATGTATTTGAAGACATATTTTCTTGCACAGATGTGATGTTCAATGTTCTACATTCTAAGTGTTTAGACATTACTCACTGTTCAAAAGAAATTAGTAACTTAAAAGAAACTCTACTATGTATGTGTAACAATGGATTTTAAAAACTTTGGCAAGAAGCACACCAATCGAGTCACCCATCGAAGAAACGGTGAAAGCAAGGCAGTGTGTCAACAACAGAAGACGAATTTAAGACTTTATTTTGAAATCTTTGACATAGTAGCATGTCAGCTTCAATCACGAATTATGTTCTTACCCAAACTGTCTTTTTGGAACAGCTTGACTGTTCAAAGTTTTCAAAAATTTCAGAAGATTTCCTGGACCAACAGTTCTCACAGTTACAACAAGTGAATTGTAAACTTTTTTGATTTTGTTAGATTGAAAGCTGAACTTAGGGGGCTTTACACTTCGAAACATTTTAAGGCAAAGAGTTTAGGAGATATTCACAGTTTCTTAATTTCAAATGGACTCCACAATGGTCTTCAAGATCTTCCTAAGTTATGTGAATTGAATATGACAATTCCTGCAACTTCTTCGCCAGTGGAACATTCGTTTTCAGCATTAAAGACAACAAAAACGTTCCAGAGAAATTCTCAAGGACAGGAATGTCTCTCCACGCTGGCCATGATGTCCATAGAAGATCTTCACCTAGAAATGAAGGCTGACATCGCCTTCATTGATAAAGTTACAGAAGAATTCTGCAAGAAGACTCAAAGGATAGAACTTTGCTTAAGATAACTGGTAAGTGTATAGAATATTTATATTCTTTTCCTTTGGCATTAGAATGTTAATAGGCCTATGTGATAAAGTCATGTGTTTATCACATGTATAATTTTTAACTCTGTTTATTTGTTTTGAATTTTTAAAATTTAGAACACTTAAATATCCTCAAATTGAGAAGTCGCATCACAATATTAAAGCAGTTCATAGCATAAATTATTTTGAAAACAACAATTTATACAATTTCTTAAGCAAATGTTGATTGAATGTTGCATGCCTTTGCTCAAAATTCATGATATGCCACTGGGAGAGAGGTACCTTGTTTGTTCATTTTACGGGTGGTGAGGTGATTCCCAGACCTTGTACGGATACAGTGATAAACAAATTGATTGTACCATTGCTGGGAATTTGCCCCAGTCATGTGCTTGGTACCCATTCACCGCAGACTGCTGACTGGTGTAGTCTATTAAGAGGTGGAAAGTGCACGGGTTTTAAGAGATCAATGTTCACTGTAAGTTATAAAGCTCCTAAAATTTCCACAAGTTTCATGAGTTCAGTGTAATATACCCTCAGCACAGCCCTACAGAAGAGGGTAAATATCGGGAAAATTTGGAGGATTATAACCTGTGGGAATAAAGCTGTACATTCCAGTTACTTAACTGGGTAACTAAGTGTGCTGTCCAAAGTAGTGAAGGTCTTACATTGAAACATGTGCACCTCTTGTACCTACCAACTAACCCTTGTGCGTCTCATTGTTTATTGTAAAGGCATTCAGCACTGCAAGTTCAGACAATACTGACAGTGAAGAAGAAAACTGCAAATGCGTGGAAGTGCAAAACCACACTGACTGCCCTTCAAAGAATTTCTGAATGTCGACAATTCTGCCCCAACCACCACTTATTAGCCAACAAGTCTGGATGGCCCTGGCCCTAGTTCGGAGCACATGGTAGAGAAAGAAGAGAAGATGGAGGAACCAGGCCCCTCCCCGTCCGACCCCCTCACAAAGATGCTCTAATTACGTTGTCGGTGCTGGATTGGGTAGGTACGTGCGAGCAATGCAAATGACACAATCGTGAAAGCTACAGATGAACGGCAAGATTTTGTGTCAAAAGTGTACAAAAAGTTTGAAACAAAGATCAACTGATTTCTATTTTAAGAAGCAACGAAAATAAACACTGATCTAAGTTTGACAAATGTGAACATCTTTTGCGGGCATTTTTGTGTTAATTGGATTACATTATGTTATAAGTGTGTACAAAATAATGAAAGAATGAGTACATAATCATGCTACAATATAAAAGAACCACAGGTTACAAAGTTATGTCATGATTTTAAGTAACCTTAAAACAGATAATTATGACTTGAAAAAATTGGATTATTCAAAATCATATAATTCAAAGCCCTCTTTTTTGGTCCCAAGCACTTGAATTAATGAGATGTTACTGTACATAATTCATAAGCCTTTATGCTTTTAACTTTTTTAACCTTTCAAAATCTACACAGCTGATTACATATATGCATGTAGGCATCTTGTCAAACAACCCCCAGACTATTTATACACATTTATAATGTACTTTAATGTAAAGGTGAGACCTCCGCCCCAATGCAGTTTTAAACTTGCAGTATCAGCGTTCTTAGAAAAGGCCTGATGATGGCTCAGAATAGAGCCAAGTCATGTTGCCTATAAAATAAACATGAACTTTGTGACCTTGAAAATATATACTTGTCAAGTTTTGATACTTATGCTCCTGCAAGACAGATTACGCCAGTTTCGGCAGACTTGAATGTTTGGATAGCTGTTCTTTCATGAGACCTGGCCCACAAAGCAGATATCAATTCGCAACTATTTTGGAAAGTAACATTCCAGGTATACATTCTTTCACCTCCTGCTGTATTCATACATTATTCTGTACTGCAGGTTGTTCTAAATGGAGTCACATTCTGTAACACCTGCATGTTATTCTCTTTTCAGATCTCCTGACAGTAGAAAGGACTCACAGAATGCCTTATGGAGTAAAGCCACAATTTTAGTCCATATTTCAAGATTCTTTTCTTTTCATATAAAATATAAATATAAAACAGATTGAAGGAAAGTATTACTGAGTATAAATTTAGGGTGAACATAATGTTTGGGGAGTACCTACAGCAGTAATTTTCTGTTTGCTTTTGACACAGCCCCCTTTTAAGTTTTTTCTCAATTTAAGGTACAAAAAAGTTGTCCCCCAGGGAAATCTTAAATGGGGGTTCTACTGTACATCTGGCCAAAATGAATGTACTAATAGCGATCCAAAAAATCACTACAAAATGTATTGCAAAATTTTATCAAATGTTATCAAGGAAGCCAAACAAAGTAAATGCAATAACCAGATCCTAGAATCTAATGACAAAACTGCAACCATCAGGAAACTGTGAAATTAGAATCAAATACGAAATTCAATAATGAAGACATTCAAGTACTAAGCAATCCACTAAAAATCCACACGCTATTGGAAGTTCATTTAATGAATATTTTTCTAACTGGCTGAAAAATATGTCACTAATGATGACAACAACTATCCATTTTGTTAGTAAACATTCTGTTCAGTACAGCCCTCCGTGCCTAGCTCAGCTTGGAGATCCAGCCCTTGAGTACACTCCCCAAACGATGGCCTTACAAATGATACAAATATAAGGCATGGCAATACCCACAACAGGATAATGTTGAATCTTGAGCCATACTGGGAAGCAACAAACATAAGTTATCACTTTCATAATCTAACACCATAACATGGTGACAAATCGACACCTCAAGAAACCAGGCACGCATAGTAAATGAAATGCCTAAATGCAAAGTATGTAACTATTCACTGCAACTTGGAAATAAGTTTCTGAACAATTTGGAATTAGTTATTCTGAGGCTAGTACACACAAACACTATCAGCAAGCATGTTTTGAAGCATCATCATAAATGAGACCTTGACAACCCACATGTGCACAAACCACATTATAATGTGCACACACAACTGTGAACAGTACAACAAACACACACTTATAGCAACAAACACACACTTATAGCTGTAACGGATTATCAGGGGTGTCCTATGAAGATCCGTTATAACTGATGTCCACTATATCCAAGGTTCAGTTAAATTACGTTTTAAATGCACCAGAATTAAGGAAACCTCCACTGCTGAAACAGATCACAGCAAACCAACTGACATAATGGTACATTTGTGTACAGTGCAGTATAATTCCTAAACCCTTGACATAAGTCACAGAAGCACCATGCACCAAGACGCCCAAATGCTCCTTTCCTTTACGCACCTACTGGATTGTAGAATACCGTACAATCAAAATTTTAAATACGCATTCACACCTGGTTGGTTGACTGGTAGTGATACATATCACTCCTTGGCCAAGCAATAAATACTGTTTAAGTACAGTAAAATTCTTACATATTGGCTACCTAAAAGGTTACAAGTAAATGCACCCAAGTCAAGCCGTAATTTATTTATGACAGGGCACCCTACCCCCAAATGCCATAAAGATGCTCACATATGGCAATCACTTTGCCACTGGTGCACGGAAAACAGAAACCATCAGGCAGACTGCCCCAGCTTATCCATCGCAACCGCTAATGGTTGGACCTTGTCCTTAGGAAAGCCAACCAAAATGCAAAATTCCCAAGTCTCCTCGGCATCTCCGGGTACAAAATGCTATCAAATTACATATGCAGTCTTCACGTTGCTCTGAAGAGTGAGCCCTGTGTGCTCAACACACCGTATTGCTATGGACTGTCCATTATTTTGCCAAAAATGGTATAGCCCAGGAAAATCAACTATTAGGGAATGTCGGATAAATATGATGTAACTGAAGCTCTGATATATAAGAGACTGGTGTAACCGAGGTAGCATACGGAAACAGCCACAGAATGAAAACAAAAATCCGTTACAACTAAAGCCCGCTGAGGCTGGTACAACCAAGGTTGATGGTACCACTGTTTTCAGTCGCTAATATCCATACATTTATCAGCCATGGTGCCTAAGCAATGAGCAAAATTCCACATGTAAACAGTTTCAGTGAAACAGTTTCAAAATTATGATTATTCCATGTACAGAGGGCACACTGGTAACAAACTACAGAGCTATGGCAAAAGTGGCACTGAGACTTCAACAGCCATGCACTACATCAATGAGATATTATTTAAGTTGGCCATACACATGGTCAACATATCCCAAAGAGTACCTACGACACACATCAAGCACATTCTCATTCACCTGGTATAATTACACCTGATAATCAAAATTATCCATTTCCCTCCTTCGTCTACTGTATACAGACATTCTTCTAACCAATAAACTATAAATTAACATTCTCAGTCAGCACAGTTCTTGCCTGTTGACAGTCAGTATGATTTTGAAAATATGTAAGTTAAACAGCTCTTCATACGCCAGTGAAGATACCGTGTTTCATACTGTATTGGCAGAAGCTTAAATAACAAATGTATTCATGCTATCCCTGCACATTTGTTCCTCAGCTGTGCACCATTCTCAATGGTGCCAAAACTTTAACCCTTCACTGCTGAACGTCAAGTATACCTGACGCTCGCTGTGCGCATTTAAATTTTCCTCACTGCCGAATGTCAAGTTAACTTGGTGCAAACACTGAATCCAATTTGGAAGCATTTTTCTGACCTCTTTTCCATGTTCACCTATGGTTTATGTATGTGGTAGGTCTCTTGATGGTCAGGGCTGCCTGTGCAGTGCGTAATGTTCCCCCCTTACCCTGTACCCCTCCACAATAACACCATTGAAACGTCAACAAATTTTAGAAGTGCGCACATCAACACCGCTCGAGACAAAACATATTTCTATCACTTGCAAGGCAGTCGTTAATGGGTTGGGTTTGGGTGTGCTATGCAACTATGTCATTATGCTCTGGACGGCTTCCAGTGGCATACTGTAACACCTATTCTTCAGCCCAAACTGAAAACGAGGTCTCCATGAAAATCGATGTTTTCAGCTACAGGAGGGCTCACAGACGTGCCTCTTGTAGTTCTGGGGCACTCTGTAGGGGTTTTGGGGCAATAATGTGTGACACACAGCTGTCAAATGTACTCAAAGCGTTGTGGACACCCTAGAATACGAGGAATTTTACACAGCATTCACATTGTATCTTTAGACCTGTTTTGTTCTCACTGTGTAGGTGGTTCATATTTATCGTGGCGTTATGTTTCTCAGTGCCCAGCAACACAGAACAGCCTTTGTAAGAGATAGAACAGTGTAACATTCATGGCGAGGTGGTAATAAAAAAAAAATAAAAAATGGACCAGGAAAATAAGAACTCCCCCTCCCTGCATTCGACAGCGAGACATGACATGAGACAGAGCAGCAACACAGAAAAAAGATGTCTAAAATGCAACCGTGTAAGGTTCATGGTCACACACAGCAGTCCTCATACAGATGAGTGTTGGCATTCGTACAGCTATGGCAGCGAAAAAGATCAGGTTCGACGAGGAAGCCATCAGTGAAATTCTGGTTGCGGCAGATTCCAAGAGTGATTCTGGTGCTGAGGCTAGTGATGTTGATGAATCTGAAGAGGAACAACAAGCCTCAGCACAAGAAGAAGAGCCACAGGCTGGAACAAGTGGTGCAGGATTACCAAACTGGGGACCGCCTCAAGGAAGGCACATCATTGTCCATCCATTTGTTGGTCCAGCAAAAGGAGTGAGGCTTCACACATCAACAAAGACAGTTCGCCGCTGTCTGTGTTGATGCTGTCTTTTGTACAAATTTTTCACCTGCTGGTGGAACATACCAACCTGTACTACCAGCAACACGTGGACAAACAAGCCGGACCTAGCCGCCGACTGCCTGACATTACGATGTCAGACATGATGACTTTCGTTGCCTTGACTATTGAGATGGGACATGACTTGAAAGACACGCTTCATGACTACTGGTCTCGACTTAGACAGGCACACACCTCCTTTTACAGTGAGACCATGACACGAGACAGGTTTCTACACATACTGCATTTTTTGTACTTTGCAGACAATGCACAGACACCCGACCAAGGCGAGGAATATGACCGACTGTGGAAAATAAGGACCATTTTTGACACACTGAACCAGGCCTATGCCAAATTCTATAACCCCTCTGAACATTTGGCTGTAGATGAGGTGATTGTAAAATTTAAGGGTCGGGTTATCTTCAGGCAGTACACTCCCAAAAAAAGGAAACGTTTCGGTATCAAAATTTACAAACTGTGTGACAACTCAGGGTATACGTACAACATGAGAGTTCAGTTGGGTAAAGACTCACGCTCCGCCATTGACAACATGACTGCAACACATGCAACTGTCAGACATTTGACTCATAGAGTTGAAGGCTTAGGACACAAAACTGTTCATGGGCAATTTTTTTTCATCCCCGAGACTTTTTGACAACTTAGAGAGACGTAAAATAAATTCATGCAGGACAGTACAGCCTGACAGAAAAGACATGCCCCCAAACTTTGGACTGAAAAAACTCAAATTGAACAGGGGTGACATAAGGGTTAGGACCAAGGGAAATTTGACTGCACTAGCTTGGAAGCACAGACGAGACATTTACATGCTGACTAACATAAACCCGCCACCACCAGAAGGAAATTTCTGTGAGAACAACAGGCCTGTGAAGCCTCACATCATGGCAAGGTATAACCGCCACATGGGCTATGTCAACAATTCTGATCATATGGCGAATACCTATTCCATGTGTCAACGCAGTTTCAAATAGACCACAAAATTGTTTTTCCACCTTCTGGATCTAACAGTACTCAACAGTTGGATTCTGTTATCTTTGTGTGGGGCTAAATATACCCACCGAGATTTCCGATTTCTCCTGGTGAGAAATTTGATCGAAGAAGCTTGAAGAAGCCAAGATCGCCCCACCCCCAGCTTGGGTGGAAGGCCAAGTGCCGCTGACACCGATGTTACCAGGCTGGAGGTCCGGCATAGTCAACACTGGCTGGTAAAATCTAACATCGTCCGCCGCCGTGTCTGTTCAGGTCGGGGCCAGCGCAAGACAACAGTGTATAAGTGCCCCAGATGTAACGTTGGCTTGTGCATGGTTCCTTGTTTCGGGGAGTACCACACAAAAGTGAATTTGTTAAAATAGTGTGTGTGTGCGCGCGCGCGTGATGGGTGAATAGCCATCCAAGGAGCCACAGATCTTCTGTAGCAACCAGAATTATGTGAGTAACAAAATGTTTAAACTAAATTCGAGAAATGCATGCATTTCACAGGTCTAATTTATTACAAAAATTGGTGAACAATTTTTTCCCCCGAATTAATCAACTCGTAAACAGACTGTGAAATTTTATTCCATTAAATTTGAGCGAAACGTCTACGAGATATGATTTTTTAAATGAAAGCAAGCATAAAAATTTAAATCCCCAGTGAAAAAACCTCGACTTGGCACTTGAGCAAGGGGATTTAATTCTGGCTAACTGCGGCTTTAAAGGGTTAATCAAAGCAAAGTGAGACAACTGGATCCTTAACCACATGGCACATACCAGTGCTTCTACACATACTAAATATTATCTTTCCCTGGATTGTGTATCCTATACTATTTGTTACCAAAATGTGTACACATTTTCTGACATACACTAAATATGGGCACACTGAGACATGCACACATAAATGCATGAACTCCATATACAGTACTCTGTGACCTGTCACATTTGCTTCTACGCATAATATTCACAGTTAGTATGAAAATCACAAACAGGAAATTTAAGTACTCAAATCAGTGCCAGACAAATACTTAACACAAATCTAATGCCACTTAGTCAGTTGGGTAACAGAACGACTTGTTCCTACCTTTGTAGCAGGAACATGGATAAGCAGACTGAAACAACACAACCAGGTCCGTCCCGTCCTTCACACAAAGTATGCTGCCAATTGAGCCATCTTGTCTTTTGGAGGCCTTGGCTTGCCCTTGCTGCGCCCTTTGCCCCCCCTCCCACGAGGAGCCCTGCTGCCAGGAGGTCTTGATACAGCTCGGTGTTTTTCAACCAATGGAGTGAAGTAAGGTGAACAGAACACACAACCACTCATCTCAGTAGCTTCCTTTGGAAGCTTACTCTTTTCCTGAAAATGCAAAAGCTTTGCCATCATTTTTGCCAATGTCATCCACTCAGCTCAATGCATCATGTCTCACCACAACTTGTTACAAGAACATCAGGTACTATGAGAAAAACACATATACATATATTAGTGTTATACAGAAACATACGTACGACTGGAACAGATGAGTCAGGGAAGGAACCACATAAAGACTTCCCTCCTTAAAAATGAAGCAGCCAAAGTATGAAACTGACCATTCACCTACATGTAGCAACAAACTGGAATTTAACACCTGCTGCCCCTATGCCATTATGGCTTCTGACATAGGTACCAGATGCAGAATAATTGTTACCATTTCAATTTGTCAAATATCCCCCCCTCCCCCCCCAACACCAGCTTCAAAGCACTTCTTGTTAAACCAGAAGCATCCATGAGGTAAATTCCATTATTCACAATGACAGAGCAAGCAGATGGACCTGTTATTCCCAAATTTCCATAAATGAAGTTCTGATATATTCCTTATCAACTGAAATACATCCATCAACATCAACATTATCTGAATAATAAGACTAGGAGCTTAACCAACAAACACCAAGCCCTCTTTCTAGTACAGACAAGACAAGACATGACATGATTTGAATGAACAGAAAATCTAGCCAAGATACCTGTAAATCAGATGAGAAAGGAAAGAGAAGTTACCACGCACACAACTCTGTGTTACTTCCCCATTTGCTCTTGTAAGGATACTCCACCAAAAGGAGTAATTTACATACAATAGACTGCATTGTGTCAAACTCACCTGTTTGTATTCCACATTAATAAGCTGTGCACCGCATACACACACACATTCCTCAACGGTCACTTTCTGTGCATCATCAAACAAGTGAATGATCACATCACACCTGCAATCATCAAACCATTCTCATTCAGGTCTCTCATCACATTCCTAGCTTCAAAATGTTCAACTTAAACTACCAGGCTTAATGACCTCTACCAAGTTCATTAACTCTTGTATGATTAAGCACTTTGTGATTTAAATCCAATGCACCATGCATGGGCCATAGCAAAAGTCTTTATCAAAAACAGTGTGTGATTTATAAATGTATAGCAACTGTGGCTGCATTCCTGTCCTCCAACGGTCACTTTAAAGTTGCAGCACAAGGTTTATGGCACACATAAAAATAAGAAACTGTGATTTCCTTCTGTCCCTGGACCCAGGAAACAAACAATCCAAACAGTGGCCCTCTGTCAAATTTTCCAGTGCAACGTCTGTCACAGTTTGCCTAGCAGCAACTGTGTATTCAAGCAGGAAAGGTCTGATAGTTGCAAAAACCATAGCACAACTTTATTTGGATCCATTGTCAGACATATCTGATTTTGAGTGATACTGAAACAGCTGACAGTAATTTACCAACCAAAAGTGTGGGGCCAATTACGCAGTCTCATCTAAGGGACGATAGCGACAGTGAATCATCAAATACAGACAAAAGTGACAGATAACTGAACAATCTGACATGGAAACGGTTGATGAATGGAGTAACAAACTCCGAACACAGAACAATTTTGAGGGACTTCAGGTGTGAATGTATATACAGATGACCCTTCAGACATAAACCAAGTTGTTACTGCTGTGACAGGAGATGACCTCATTCAACTGCACGCTGAGCAGTCAGATTTGTGTCACAGGCATAGTGTGCACAAATGGAAATTTCCCCCAAATCCCTGAAATGGACTGACATTACCAACACAGAAATGAAAAAAATCTTAGGCCTGACACTTTTGATGGGCCAAGTCAGAAAAGATAATGTGAAACACTACTGGTCTACAGATCCTACAATAGTTACACGAATATCACACCTTGAAACATTACTATGCCTCTGTGTCCTGAAATGGCAAGTGACATCATGGTGCATCAATTACAGCACAGAAATGTACGTAGAAACACCCTGCCTTTAAAAGTTTAAATGCCTGAAAATGACTAGGAACTGGGATATTTAATTTAAAGTGCCTCAGAGGTCAGCAATGCGTTAAGAATTAATTTTCTTCCATTATTTTGCCATTTAAATCAGCAGTCTGAAATTCTATCAAAAATCATTAAATCTTCACCAATGTCTCCACTTCTTTTTCTGTACTGGAATATTACAACTATTACCAGTCTCAGAAAACATAATTTTGCAGCCATAACATCATTACTCCGTACTTAGCTGATAACCTGTGACAGTGGGTTATATATTGACAACTACTGTTGGACTGTGCCTATTATCTGAGATGTAAACGATACACAAAGGAGTTTCAAACGATAAGGTAATAAGCACTCTGATTTTGATGTACAGTGTAACCTCGATGCATTGTTCCTGTTACCATCGTTTTCCCGCAAATTTCGTCCATCTTGTTTGGTCCCAGAATTAGTCCCATATAAATAACACTATTTTTTCCTGCCTCCACAGTTTCTCAAACTATCGTTTTATCACTTTGATCATTGAAAAATCATGGTCCTGATGCAGCAGTTTCCCACACTGATCATTTTGGAAAATTGAAATAATGATTTGGTAGCTTATGAGGGATGAATGTGTGCTGACCTTCAATGAGTTCGAAAAACTGAGTGCGCGTGCATGTGCCATGCTTTCTTAGCACCACTGGCTGCAAAGACATCATATCTCCATCCTTTTCTTTTGGACTACAGTACCAGTTGAGTGTTTTACTCCCACTCCCATAATTCCCCTCCTTTCCCTTATCAAACAGCTGCGTTCCGCGTTGGTGCATTGTGCAAACAGCTGCTTGCCTAACAGACGCCGGCAAAGATCAGAAAAATAAGATCACATTTTAGGAGCCATGCACTACACTGTGTCAGCCTGGTGGCAAGTAACGAGCAGACCCTTGAATATTGTTTTGAAAAGCTGGCCACAGGCGTGGACAACCCTCAGATGTTAGTGACGTCGCAATGAGGAATGAAGATGACGACAATGCTTTTTGCGAATGGCAAAAGTTCAGTGGCATGGCTAATGAGACTTTTGACGACTACATATCTGTGGACAGTTACCTGGCGACCATCGGTGTTAATACGGTGAAGGAGCCATGTGGGAACGAGTGTGGAAGGGGAAGAAGAGGAAGCAGAAGACAGCGAACCCAAACACGAAGTTGTGCCGAACTTTGCCAAAGCGTAAGAAGCACTCATGAAAGTCAAATTGTTCGTCTATGCGCACAGCAACAGCGATGGTGATCGTGATAGTGCTCTAAGCATGGAGAACTCGTTCTTTAAACTTAGATGCAAAGTTTCAACAAAACAACTGCCAATAACAGTTTTTTTTTTTTCACAAGAATTAGCCATTTGAATGAAGCGCTGTATCATGTAATTGCCAACAAATAAAGTCATTAAATTTTTCTTATCTACAGTTTTTAATGGTTTCCTGCAACTATCACCTTCCTGTATTTATCGTTTTTGTTTTCCATCCCTTTCAAAAATGATGCGAGGTTTCACTGTATAAACGGCAGATGAGTAGCCACACACATCAGACCTCCATGCAGCCACAACTGACATAAGCGTATGTCCCCCTGTGGCATCAACAGCTGTAGCCCAGCATACAAGCAAACAGTGTGAAGTGCCTGTAGCCAGCAGGTGACAGCTTCCCTTATATCACCATTTGTTGCACATCACTTGCCAATCTTTAGGGGTCCAATGAAATGGAAATCACTGGGTACAGACAGTGGCTGTTAAGGTGGGCAGTTTATAATTTCCTAGCTGTAGTGCCATAACCAGTCACAAGGCTAGTTTCCAGTCTCCAGCCAAGCGATTTTCATCTCTTTGGAGTCCTTAAAAAGCATCTGGCTGGCAAGTGATTTGAAAGACACATAGAGATGGAGCAAGCAAGCAATCAATCAAATCCTGGCTGTGACAATTGACACCAGTTTCTTCTACACCAGGAGAGAAGCCTTGCTCCAGTCTTTTGGTATTCTGGCTGTCACCACAGAGACGTGTATGATTCACACCAGGCGCTACAGTATGGGAATGTCACTTTCATTGAACCTTACATTAAACATAAATACATATGAACTTCAGCAGTAAACATTGCACACAATGGGACAAGACTCCTTTCCCTAGTTGAAGTGTGCCTGATTTGAATGTGATTCATTACCCTGTTTTGTCTGACAATTTTCACTCTCTACACACAAATACGTTCACAGAAGTTCACACATGTGCACACAAAATTTCCCTGGGGGCTGGCTCAGTATACTCACTGGTGGACACCGTATGAACACCATCATCACAGTCCACAACCAATCAGTGATCCCACATATGAATTTCACAAGCCAATATTACCTATTGCAACCAAGCTTCCACTTAGGCCCTGATGCAGGGTCAAGCACCAGAACACCACCCTCACACTCCACACAACTGGAGATGCCAGTACTGTTCAGGCTTTGTGGACATGTTGGATGAGTACATGAATTGCAACCACTGCCCTTCTTCATCTCCCTGCAAAATAAATTACAGTGTGACCCCTATTTCAAATTCCCACTTTTTGCACTTCAATCAATTTTTTACACTTTTTGTAAGGTCCTGTCCAAATGCCTGTAAGTACAATGCTAAATACTGACACATTTTACACTTCCTCAACTACACATTTTTTTGGAATTTACACTTCATTTTCCTTGTCTTAAGTATAACAATTTACCTGCCTGCACATTTCATTTTAGAATTTTCATCTGACTCAAGAGATGGTGCTAAATGTCACATGAATGCAATGAACAGAAGTATACCCTGCCAAGCAATATTGGTGTCCAGTAATGTGTGCTAGTATTATTAAAAAAGACGCACAGCTACCAACATCTCACAACGGTCAGCTTGAAACTAAAAGCTGAAGTAGTTTAGACATTTTCTGTACACACCAGTAGGCTTGATGGGGTAGATGTATAATTTCAATTAAGGCAAAGTAATGGGATGCACTGAGAGGACTATAACCACCAAGCAAGTACACACGTAATAATATGATGAATAAGTATGAACATAAGAGATGTAATCATCCAGTGACGGAAATGCCTTGTACACTTCCTGGCTTACCGAAATGGTGGATGATTGAAACAGTACGGGCAAAAAGGGTAACTCTTGCCCTTTGCCCCAGCTGACCATGACAGCAATTCAAAGTCATCAAGTGGACACTTCAGCTCCTTGTAGATCCGGATATTCCCATTTTGTGGCAGATTGTAAGTTTCATCGCAGTGGGAGCAGTGCATGCGGGATGGTTTTGCCTGGATGTACTTCATGTAGCGTCGGCACTTTCCACATCTACATCATAAAAATTAATCCATCAGAACAGACATTTTCATAAGAACTCCATCAAACACTGCTTCAGTTTAGAAAATCCAGAATACCTACTCCTTAAAAGACCTAAGCTTCATTACCATGTTTGTAAGGCCCTACCATCCCAACCCAACCTGAGCCAGATGAAGCCAGTCCACATGCTTCCACACTCAATGTCTTGCAGATTCGTTCTAATAAAACCTTTATGAAGAGACAAGCACATACTATCTGTGAAGCATCTGTGAGAGGCCCTCTTAAAAGTTTCACTGAGTACCTGGTAAATGGTAGTAACCATTCTTTTCCACCAGTGCACCCATATGTCAGTCTGTGACTAAACAGCTCAGTTGCCATGAACCAACAAAAGGCACAGTGCACAGAGTGATCTGTCAAAACAAATATCATATACATAGTTTTCAGACTGTTCCAAATTAGATGGTTTGTGAACAAAGACCTCGTATGTGAGTTTGCCATTGTCATCAATCACCCAATAACATTCAAAGTTTAGGCACGTGCTAGTTGAAGTGACAAGATGTTCCACGTTGTTGGGGGAACAATGGTTTGACGCGAGATAAGTGAGTGGTCGATTGCGACATCTTGATTAAACATAATTTATCAGCAGTAATAAAAAATGTGTCATGGTGTAGCGTGATTAAGAAACATTTGTGGTGACTGTGCAGATAAGTTACATCAGCAATTCCAGAAAATAAATTCAACACACTGCACAGTTAGTGAAAGTAACTGGAACTACTGACCACCCCGTATGGTCTACCTAAAAGCAAACCTATGGAATCTGAAGATGTATACTGCTACTGTTTATGAAAAAAGAGCAACAACCCATGCTTGAAAAATATTTCAAGGGAAAGTAAACATCTGGAATGAAATATGAACTTGTGAATGAAAAGTCAGTAACAGAATATAGGCAAAGGTGTAAATAAAACTGTGAATGAAACATTACAGACAAAATGCTTAAATGGTCAGATACGAGTGAAAATGTGTTAAGATAGCTGCAAATTATACAAATTCAGTATACATATATAATAAGTTCACAAAAAAAATTAAAAAATGGAAATTTTCAGTCCTACCCTTCTAAGAAATTTCCCGCTTAAGAAGTTAGATTTTCTTGGAATTTTCAAAAATGTCGTAACAGGGGTTTACTGTATGTACCAATGTTCTTGACAGCAGCATCTTGTGATACACCACCCTGAAAAATCTCTGGACCTGTGTAAGCAATTTCATTTCAACAAACCACTCCATGCAGTGTGCCTTCTGTTGCAGACTCCTGACAACTGAGTAACAAGTCACACACACATACAGATGCAGTGTGGTGGAAAACAAAGGTTACTTCCCTCTGCTGGGCAGTCAGTGAAACTGCACGACATTCACCCAAAAATGGCCACAAATAGTACATCTGTGTCTTAAAAGCTTTCATCTGTGAGTAAATTTGTCAAGATAATTTATATACACCATGCTTTATCCTTCTGCCTGTTTAGGTTTACCAAGTTTTCTCTTCCTGTCAAGTTTTCTAAGTACAATGTGTACGTCCCCCACTTGTGTCATCATTTCATACGTTTTATTAATTACATGGTGTAGTTCCTACTTACTAGTAATTAAAAAACAGTTTCATTAACTGTATGATACAGTTCCTGTTCCTTATCCTGCTTTCAAAGAACCAGAAGAAATAAGCCAAAGAAGTGAACAGTGACTGTAATGCAATCCAAATTACGATTAAAAAGACATCTCTCTCACTCACTCACTATCTCCCTCCCTCCCTCCCTCTCTCTCACTTACTCACACACACACAAAGTAACCAATGGGCTCGAATTCTGAACCTTTGGTAATTATTTACACACATATTAAAGACTTTACTTGCAACAGATGCCAAATCCTTTGACACCTAATTACAAAAATCAGCCATTTTACGGAATAAAACTTCAAATAATAGATGCAAATCATCAACATGCACCATATTTTCACCACTCATTGTAACCAGACTTTCAGTTTACAAGAATATAAATTATACTGAATACAGCACATATTTGGTACAGTATGCATAACACATGATTCATGTACAGGAAACATCCACATAATTCACCAGCAGCCACAAAATGTTTAGGACAGAATTACAGTTTTCTTAACCTAAAATGAGAAACAACCAAAACAAAGCCTCAAGTGGCAGATAAGAGTAAAACCCAACACACTTCAATCCTTTGGCAATCTGCAGACTACCTGTATCAGCAACACAGACAAAAGGACAAAGAAAACTGTACTATTCCCAGACAATGGGCAGGCCATGGCACAAAAACGGGCTGCACGAACACAGAAGAAAAAGAAGTTCTGGACAACTGCCCAACTCAACCATGCTAAAACGTACACAACAGTAAAGTAATTAATCACACAAACATTAGACTTCAGGTTTAACCACACTTACAGGGTATTATCAGCAGCTGCAAACCTTTCACAGATCAGATATGAGGTAAAGCCACTGACTGCAATTTCAGAATTTCATCGAACATCATATGAAAATATATGCCATTTATTGCCACCTGCATTGTGAATTCCTTAGAAAAAACAGACTAATGCACCGTGTTGAAGGTCAACACTGCCACAATTCACACCTCGTGAGGGAGCCTGAGGACACGGCACACATGAGTTTACTGAGCAAGTGGACATAGATCACGAGCTACACATCAGTACAGCTATAACAGTTACAGGCACTGTCCAACATAACACTGACAGTCATCCTCAGGAGCATGCACCAAGAAAAATGATAAACTTCAATAGATCCCAGTTATCAAGTAGCAAACATGGTAAGCTATTGTCATCTGAGGCAAGTACTGGAACATATGAGCAAACATGAATACAGGACATCCCTGCTATCCTAGTCTCCAGCATTCATTTCCCTGCATATACAGGGCAATTACTAAAGAACACTTCCCATAACTCTGAAATCACATCCATGGACCATAAATTTTCCAACAGAAAATGATCTCAGTCTGTTTCCCTGCATATTTAAAATTACCCACGCTGTGTGCAGTAAGGCGAGTCACCATACACATACACCAACAATTGCACTATGCTTTGATACAATGATATAGAAACACATGGTAAACTTTATACACGTTTTGGCCATTGTTGGCCATCTTCAGGGAAGTATTCAACAAAGAAATATACAATAATTGCCATCTATATCAAAGATGCGCAATAATACAGTTAAAACACGGAATTCAATTCAAATGATAACTATTACAGTATACAATCTGTACCACACTTTTTAAAAAAGTTTTACTATTTCAATATTCTGTATTTTAACTGTCTGATGGCACACCTTTGATATAACAAGCCAGTAATGTATTTTTCTTCGTTGAATACCTCACTGACGATGACCAACAAAGGCCGAAACATGTACAAGGTTTACCACAAGTCTGCATATCAGTGCATCAAAACATAATGCAGTTATTGGTATATATATTATGACTATTTCACTGCATTTATTAAAGCAATGTATTGTTTTTAAAATGTTCACATTTAATCAGCGTTTACTTTAAAAAACTACTGTACCTACTAACACCATGTGCAACCCATATTAACATTATTTCTTACTGACAAAAATCCTATGCTTACAACAGATTCACTTCACATGGCACTTTTCTAGTCCCCAGTGACCATACATAAGAAGGACCCACTGTGTATGTAAGTATATATAAAAAATTCAGCTAATTGCTCTTACTAAATCAACAACAAAGCCTTCTACATAAAATGCATAGTCTCTTGTTTCATATTGATTTTCACCTGTTACAATAGAAAACATTCAAATACACAGTATCCTTACTTTATACACAAACACTCATAAAATTTGTCCCTCACTATTGTTATAAACATGTGTCACACAAAGGCATCAGAGGATACATAGCACCATATGTGACCCGAGGATGATTACTCACATACAAGGGATCTCTGGATAAACACCACCCCATGGTTGACTTCAACTCATCAGACTGAAATAGTCATGCCTGAGATTCAAACCAATGACTCCCAGTTACAAGTTGTATGTGTCGCAGTTGAGGTACATTCAGATCTCACAATGGTGACTACGAAGACTACTGTCTACTAGGATGTGATGTCATGTAGTCTGCTACAAACTTAAAAAGGTGTTTTCCAACATGGCTTAACCTTCCACCCTGAAGATGGAAACAGTAAGTTCCTCTGTAACATTTGTATTACATGGCAAAGACAGCAATCTTCAATATAAGCTTACAGTAATCTTCTAGAAGCACTACAATGTTCTGTGGCACTGGGTATGACCAAAATGGAAAAACCATACTCCAGTCCTCTGGAATATACGATTTCAGCATGGCGGAAGACTACCCTGAAGATTGACACAGTATGTTCTCTGAAACATTGGCACCTACCTGCCAGACTGCACAGACTCACCGTGAGTGAGCTTTTCCTGATGCTGCAAGTGGAGAGAATGACACTTCAAAGAGCTGGTCCATGCCTTCTATGTTCTTGACAAAGTAAAGGAACTTCTGTTTGAATATCTCCACAGTATGCTGTAAAACAGCAGTGTAGTTGGCCTGTCCATGTGCAATAAGGTTCAACTGTTCCTCCACGGCAGACCTCATGGTAGGAAGTACCAGCTCTGGGTCAATCTGAAAAATAACATAACAACAGCAGTTACATAAGCATCATGATGTTGAACAAGTTTCACTGATTAGGTACATATGGGTGAACACACAGATGACACATTTTCTATCATCAACATTTAATATGTTTCTGTAAAATAAAATCTCACATTAAAAATTTCTAAAATCAGAGGACTGAGAAAGTGACACCTTGACGCATTATTGACGAAGACTGCCCTGTGGGATATGACAATGCATCAACAAGCAATTGCCAACACTGCATATAACATGGTGTTATATCGCAGGATAAATATATCTTGAAATGATTTAGTACCTGACAGATGCTAAATGGTTTTACCACAAGGACCTTCATGTTATGTATGTGCAGTATAAGCAGAGATCCCCAGATATGTCCATCTGTTCACTGTGGGGAAGTTGGAAGACCACAGTAACAAATATACCAATAGCTACACTTAGCATACTGAAACACCACAAGCAACAGCCTCCATTAACTCAGTGTGTAACATCAACATCGATACTTACAGAGCAGAATTAAAAAAAAAGTCAGTTTGACTAGAGCTGTTTTTAATTGAGAAATGAAATTGTAATAACAGTATCAAAACACATGATTGTGTTGTACGCTACTGAATATGGGACTTCCGCTTTTAGCTTTATTGGAAGTTTGCAAATGACACAATCAAAAGGTAACTAATATGCAATACACATTTTCCAACAGTATTCTTTACAAATCTGCATTCCTCTGTGGTCTTAACGTTTATTTATGGCAGGAATAAAATAATTCTCCGCTTCCTAAAGCTTACCCATCCACCGAGTTCTGCTCTTGTAGCACAAATACACAATGCAGAACAACACTCAAGCCCACTGCTGTCACAGCTAAATAAGAATGGACAAATTTACTTTTGCTTGAATTTCTAAATGGGATCAGTATATTCTAATGGGATCAGTGTATCACGTAATCCCAGTTTCACTTTAGCTTTATGCACCTAGAAGTTATATTATACCCATACACACCAGCATTATGCTTTATTGTCCTACTAGGCCATATGCTGGTCTCTAAAATGTACTGGTGAAAGGGATAGCATGCCACATGCTGGTCTCTGTGTGTTTGCTTGGTAGCAATTTAAATGTCCACATTATGGCAGAAAAACACTGGCCAGCAAGACATATAAATAGCATTTAACTCCAATTCCTAAAGGTTAAATTCAATGACACACTTCTCATGTGTCCTCCCACAAGAAGCCTGTCAAAACCTGTTAAGCAGCTTCAGAGGTGAAAGAAATATAACAAGAACAACTTTTCCTGCTGTGTGTAAACTTCATGCACTTCATGGGGGGGGACACAGCAACAACAAACCACACTTTTGCATATTTTGTACCTTAACACTGGCAGCTGAATCTGACAAGTTGTTATCTATTCCACTCCCTGCCAGGATCACTCAAGCACACAATTTCATACACAGTTGCATTTCTCCACTTCCCAGCACTAACCTTCTGATAGCCATGCACCAGAATGATGCCAAGTGGTGTGGGAACAAGCCGACGACCAGAAGCTAGTGTAACATAGTTCCGTTGGCTGATATTGTTAATGTGGACAGGAATGGAAGCATCTGTACCAATTCCATGTTTCTCCATCAGTGTAATAAGCTCCGCTTCAGTTAGATAGTCTGGTGGACAGGTCTGACACTCCACTAGCTTCACCTGCACAGTGGTAACTCATTTGTGACAGAATTAGGAACTCACTGACAGCTAATATAAAACAACAATGTAACACACAGCCCATATGGTGATTAGGTTACAGGCTGCATGGTCAGTGAACTATGATCTGATTCCCAACATGGACAATACACTTTGTTTTATCCAAAATGTGCAGACCAGCTCAGGGGCCCATCCGGCCTCCTACTAACTGGTTACCAGACACTTTTTTCCCTGAGGATAAAGCGACTAAAGCATGAAACTGACATTTCACCTACATCTACTGCTGCAGTTGACAACGTGTGGAGCTACACCTCTAGTCCCCCACATGCCTTCATGGCACACACAGGGACATGATAATTTCTACTACGTAGAGACATGGTTCTTACATCTAAAAGTCGGAAAGCAAACAGCTCTGAGCAGGTCAACGGTTCTATCAATACACTGAAAACAGCAAACAGAAAATCCAAATTAAAATGTCAGTGGCTAATTACTGTACTTTCATTTACCTAACCAGCTCAGTTATTTTCCATGCCTCATATTGCGATTTAGCATGTAATTCTGAACTGAAAACATCCTTAGCCAAACGACCCTTCCTGGTCCTAGCAGTCAACAGCAGTACTCTACTATTCATATTTCCTGTCAACCTCTACTGGATAAATAACTAAAACCTGATGCTTCAGCATTTCAATACAGTAAGCCCCTACCTAAGGTTTCTGTGACAAGTAAATCTGAACACTAACCTGACATATGTCTTACATGACATGAATTTAACTGTAAAGACTGCTGCCTTGTGACTACTGAAACTACACGTTAGATGACGGCAAACCCTAACCATCCAATGCCGGCCTCACTGCACTGCACACACCTTAATTCTTCACATGCTGCCAGCCTCAGTGCACCATATGATTGTTCATGCATTTAAGAGTATACACTATAAATTTTAAAACCCCTCCATCCTGGGAAGTAGTTGTAATTTAAACCCCAGCATCAATGAAGGGTTAAATGAAGGATCATTAAATGGGGGTTAAATTATATATGGGTCTAAGTTCTTTTCACATAACAACTCAAATTCTTGATGAATCATCACACAAAATGGTATAAAACATTTCTGAGAAATAATACTACAAAAATGTAAATTTACAGTCTATCCAAACAGCACCCAATGTGTGTAGCTTACATCCTGTATGTTGGCCACCTCTCCCTCAGTAAAGGTAGGGATAGTCTCATTCTTGCCAAAAGCCTGCCAGTGCATGACTGTGGTGTAACCCGGATCCAGAAGTGTTTTGCCTGTACAGGCAAATGTCTCCGTCGCCACTTGGAATGTCACCTTTGTGCTCAAATACTTGCAGTCTCGAGACACCTAAACATAAAATTCGTATTGTGTCATACCATGGCACCCCAGAAACAACTCTTGTACACACACCACCATCATTTATATTAAAACTGCACCAAGTATAACAAATTTTTCAGACAATCCATGTAATGTTCGAAGTGTATGAGAATTGATACCTAGAATGTTACAATTACATTAGAACAGAAATCTTGCAAGTCAATGGTCAGGCAGTAACAAAGTATCATTCCCAGTCAGGATAGCACAGATGGTGTCATGAGTAGGCTACCTTGCCTCCAAAGTGTCCAAACAGGCTCTGGGGCCCACCCAGCCTCCTATTCAATGAGTACCAGGGGCTTACTGACCAGGGGTGTGAAGCTGACCACTCACCTCCATCTAGTACCTCGGTTAAAAACACATGGAGCTATATCTCCAGTACTCCAATGTGCCTTCATGGCATGCACAGCAACAAGTCCATCTTTGACAACGCTTTACTTGAATGTAGTAGAAATACACAAGGCAGGTTGCCTACAGAATAGTAGGACATAAGTGATACTAGGAATGGTACAAGAATATAAGAATAGGATGGTTGGAAGTCATAGTTATGGAGGTATCAAAGGACTAAAACCTGTTTAGCATTCAGTCTACTTTCAAGAAAACTGAAGACCATGATACAGGAAAGAGTAATTTCACTACTTCTTTTGTGCAAGTGTAAAATGTGGTATGTTGGTTTAAGGTTATAATCAACATGTCTGAAAAGAATGTGTTCGTGAAATTATTTGTACCAAAGAATGTGATGAAATCCTTAGGATGTTACAAAATAAGAAACCTTCTGATTTGTACTCATTAACTAGTAATGTTAGTACAGAAAATGTCAGATACAATGAGATGCACCTGTGAATCAACAGGGTATATCAGAAATGCATACCAAATTTTGGTGGCAAAACTTCTTATTAAAATATCTTAGTGGGACACCAAAGAGACGGGAACATAACACTAAGACAGCCAATGGTGAAACTGGTTGTGAGGATGGGAGATGGGCAGAAGCAGCTGAGGACTATGTCTAACAGAGGGCCTGAGTGTTTGTAGTACTGAAGTTCTGTTACCACACACATAATGTAGGCTTTGTACAGTCTTTCTGTACTTTATATCATGAGTGCACAAATGCTTGGAGCCAGGTCACAGTGGCAACTACATTTTTTACAGCAGTGTCTAATATCTGTGGATCCTCAGTACGAAACACGCTTCATGTCACCCTTCTTGTGACTACGGTTTCAGAGTGGCACCTACATTTTTTGGAAAACTTCTGCACCCCTGCTTTATATGCACTGCTCACCATCTGTATATTACAAAAGAGTGCTCAGTTATTTCTTACAGCATAAACTGACTCAGCTTCTTCTCAAACTGTATTAACTGTAAAAATCAACATCTAATATTTCTATGGTGAACTCCAGTTAGCTGGCATCCTAGTCAAACACCACTAGTACATGACCACGCCATGACCAAATTCGAAACTATATGCCCCTGTACACAAGTCCTAGGTTAGCTCATGTCAAGCTGTCTTACCGTGGCAATAAAATGGCGAGCTATATAATCATACAATTTCCAGGCATCTCCATCAAGATCGCTCCGGTTGGCCAGCTTCATTGGAGTAATGGGGGGATGGTCACCTGCATCATGACCTTTCCTAGGCTTGTTGATCCCCTCTCCTAAGATGTCTCTCACCTCTGAGCCCCACTCCACACTATGTTGCTGCTGTTTTAATACACCCCTGCCAAAAAAGACATGATTGATATCCAATAACAGATCCTGTCACACAAGGTGTACATGTCATCAACACAAGCACTGGAAATACAGACACAACAGTCCCTCTTGTGCTGATGAAAGCTGACTTCAAGAAGAAAATTCACACCTGAAAAGCTGACAGACTTTCAGGTCAAGAAATTCCCAGCTCCATTTATCATCACATGCAAAAACACGCTGTTAGTGACATCTATGCTGAACCACGCAATTCAGTTCACGCCTTCCCACTCCATTTCTGTAAGATTCACTGTGTGCTTCATGTTGTATGTTAAACATGTTCAACTGCAATTACTGCAATGAAATGACTTACATACAAGATTGAAGCAATAAGTCTGTTTGAAACTGGTGGCTCATCAAAGAGTGAGACATGCCAATGACACGGACTGATTTCTTCAACATTTTGCATCATACTCACGAAGAACAAAAGATCAGCAACACAGAAAAAAGTAAAGAATGCAGAGAATCAAAATGTGGAATATGGGCACTTTCAGTAAGTTTGCTAGCAAAGGCTAGTCACATTGCCAACTGATGGGCCAATGATTACACCAAAAGCAAGCCAGTTCATGGTACAATCAATACTGAGAACATTTGTGTTCTGAAGGGTAGGGTGCATTCACCATTTCAAAACCAGAAAAGGTAACAGCACAGAACAACTGGAAAACTGAACCTCTTGTTAAGAGTCGGGTTCCAATCACAAATGCTGCAAAAACTGGACTCCTCAAACAAATACATTATAAAAGGAAGATAAACTAGCATACCTGATTGGACTGATCATAATTTAAACCCTTATGCCTGATGTAGGGTATGTATGATCACCTCACAAAAACCAAACATCATTTTCACTTCAGAAGAAAATTTATAATGACCTTCAAGTATGTGCACCCATGGCTTTTTGTAAATCACAGACATTCAAATGAAGTAAACATGCTTAATATGAAGCAATACTCATATATTGGTAATCAACAAAACTTCTTCACTCTAAGGTATTCTGATAATTTAAATAACTTTTATTTTTAATTTTATAACAATTTTAACATCACTATGATAACTGAAACATTCCCATTTAATTTCGATACTACAATAATAATACCCATAACAGTGACCATGCATGGGTGAAATATGCAGGATGTAACTCAACAATTCATATCATAATAACACTCACAGATTTCACCGTATGTGGCTCAAACATGCAGGACATAACTCAGTAACAGATGTGATATCAATTCATGTGAATGTGAGCATGTGTGGCTGAAACATGCATGATGTAACCAGATTCATATTGCAATAATATGCATGAATGTGACCATGCATGGCTGAAACATGCAGGATATAACTGAACAACTTAAAATAAAAAATATCAATAATAATGTTGTGTTCTTATGGTGATACATCTTTGGTTGAGAAACAAATCATTCTTTGTAATTTTCATAACTCCGTGAAGATCACTTCAGAGACGAAATGTTACCATACCTGCATAATTTTCTCAACCCTAGTGCTATATTGTGTTACATATAAATTACATGTTACTGAGGATATGGACATAAAATTACACATTTCAACTATTGTTGGATATTACAAGTATCTGTTAGAACAAGCATTTTTATGAATTCTATAAATCTCATTATGCAATTATTGTAAAATCTTGCATCCTTTTCTCATCTCTCTTAAGTGTGCTACATGTTCACTTCAACCTCCCTGATTTTGATTACCCCAATATTTAGAGGACACCAGTCTGAGTAATATTCTGGAACAGACTGGTTTCTATGGAAGGGCGTTGCTCACTCCCCACACAACACCTAGCTGGAGGACCACCTCAAGCAACCCCCCGATCTGGAGGCTCTCCCTTCAATCCATAGCCTGAGGACATGCAATGTCACAGTGACAGGAACCCACGTACCATGGTACTAACAGCATCTACCTAACAGTATTAAGGCGTTATCTGTAATATTAGTGACTCTACCGAGAAAATATTAATATCCTCCTGCTCTTCTGTCAACCTTACAGCTAGCAACATAACTTAGGAGAAATGTGCACAGCATAACTAACAGGCCCTTATCTGATAACTATCATGTCGGAGGTGGAGGAACGTAGTTGGTATACAGATTAGGCTAAAGGCTGGACTCTCCAGGGTTGAAGTTCCAGTGACGCCTAGAGATTTTTCTCTTCTCCAAAACTGTCCAGAACAGCTCTAGGGCCCACCCATTCCATTAAAGGGGTACCAAATTTCCTTCCTGGGAGAAAAGAGGTATGAGCATGAAGTTAACCACTCACCTCCACCTCACGCCAAGGTTCAGAATGAGTATACCGCTACTCCCCGTCTGCTTTCATGGCATGGACATAGACAACTTTACCTTCACCTTTACCATCGTTTGTCACTTCCCACTACTACTCTGCCATGCATGTGGGTGGTCAACTGAGTGGGCTACAGCAATACAATAAACAAGCCAAGAGGAAGTGGCAATAAATAATTGTCAGCTAAAATAATGGTCATATATTATGGCACATCCACTGCAAAATATAATCTTTAGCCCTCATCTTCACTATCATATCAAAAACCACCACCCTGTGTGCACAGCATGGATATAAACCCATGCAGACAGGTCATAACACACAAGTACACACAGCAGAGATGCAACTGTGCACGTGTGCAGAATCACACGTTGGTCTTCATGCGAAGTCGACGCTGCAACTGTTACATCTAAATGAAAACTGAAATGGCTGAATAACTTTTCATACAATCATAAAAACATCAAATTAAATGAGAAATTTTGCAGCATTTCTCATAATTTATACGGATAGCGAGAGATGGATAAACACAGGGATTACAACAGGCACTGTGCAAAGTGTGAATAAACCCAATAAAAATTCAAAATAAAATTCAACTGTATTCTGGCAGGCAGACTAATGCTAGTCTCCACATTAAAGTGAAGTGAACATTATCTTACACAAGTCACTACTCACAACAAATCGAAATTTTCCGGATAATGCGTAGTCTCAGTTCGGGGATAACTGATGTACCCTTGAGTGTAGAGTCGCTCAGCAATTTGCATGGCATGATGAGGTCCCATACCAAGACCCGAACTGGCTACTCGCATTAACTCTACTGTGTTTAAAGCCTGGGGACGCTGCTTGGTTTTTTCCTTTGTAGTTACAGCTGCAACACTGGAGACCAAGAGTTAAAATTAAAGAACAGTACAATATACAACTATGCCAAAAGGCAATGCCTCTTTAAAGCAAAAAATGTGGCCAAACACTTTATGTTATTACAGGCTCTTAATCACACAAGTCCATGACCCTGAGGAAACAACACACACACCATCATTTCTTTCCACCTTTTCTTTATCCTGTTTGTATCTCATCTCCCTCCCCCATTCTCCTGTATTATTTTTTCATATGTTATCCATCCTACTGTCACTCAATCATGTCAAAACCACCTTTTCATAAACCAACAATATATGGTTCTTCAAACCCTGACATTTCAATCTAGTTTAACATACTCACATAGTCTCCTTGAACTCCTTCACCTGTAGCATGAACATTGTGGCTATTTCTTTCTCAAAAGATCGTACTCTATCCCAATCAAGAGTAACTTCTCTTCCATCATCTGTATGAACCACAAGCTGAAAGACATGCAAACACACTGTCACTGGTTGATATACAAAGCTAATATATGTATTAACCTGGGTAAGTGCTCCGCTTTCTTAACAATTTTTGCATAAAACAAGGCTGCAGCAGTTACACAGTTTTCCCATTGCAACATGAAAGAGGTCATATATGACTGGGATGCAGCAAACAAACAAGCTTCATCATTGCATCTGACAAAGATTCAGGTCATGTTTCTTGGATGCACATGCTCCAAAACAGACCAGCCCCATGTGTTCATGTCTGCCTGCATAAAAGTATGTTGAGTATCACAAGCATACTGGAAGTTGGAACACAGGACACAGGCTTAACTTATGAATCTTAACACAATGATAACTTATGCACAGAAGGTATGAAACCAGCAAGCAGTGTAAACACAGACAACCACTAGCAGCATTATTTTAAAGACTGCATTTGTTCAAAAGTCAAGCACCAAGAATAACACATCTCAGCTATCTCACTATAAACGGAATGCAGAAATATTTTAATATTTTCTTCACAAATGTTAAACCAAATTTTAACACTTCCTCCTCAAGGACTGTGATGAATCCAGTCATGTCTGCATGTGTACAACATGTACAACTGCAATACAAGTTCCATACAGATTACACAATAAATTAACATTCTTAAAGAATAAAATATCACAACAACTCTAAATCCATTCCTACCTATTAGCAAAACTCTGCATGATCATCACGCTGCTCTATGGATCAGCTGGGCATGGGAAAATTTGAAGTTCACCATTTACAAGATTTTGATTTGCTTGCTTTAGATGTGAACGACAAGCATTTGATTTCTATTTCTTAAACTAAAATATTCATAGAACTAAGTTCTGTAATAACAAAGCTGCCAGCAACGTATGCTCAAAGGAAAGTTGAAGAAGGGATGAAACATAACGCAGTGTCTTATACACCATTACACACCACCAGCTTTATGAAGTATACTGCAGCTACGAGAATTAGGAGGAAAAAGCTGGTAAGAAAGAGCATGAGGATACTCATACAAATGTGACAAACTAACAAATCTGCCTCATTGACTAAAATGGCATTTTAACACCAAATTTCCAGCCACAAAACAGCCAGGGCATGAAGCTGACAACTCAGCTTTACAAAGTGCTTTAGTTAAGATTATGTGGAGTTAACTTCCACTTTCTCACACACTGCTGTACTTAATTAAATAAAGGCAGGGACAATTTTATCCTTCTCACTAACTTACTTGCAACACCCAGTACAGTTCCGGTTTAAATGTCTGAATTTCATCATGCCGCTGAACACAGAAACCAAGAGTTGGAGTCTGGCAGGGACCATATGAAATAAGCGATGCATCCAAATCTCCATATTTACCCTAAAAAATAAAATATTGACAAGTATAATATCACACTACATGATAAATTAAATACCTTGTATGAACACACAGAATGTTTCAACACGGACAAAGGAAGAAGAAGGCTTTCATAACTGATTTCTCCGCATCTGAATTGAACTGAACTGCTATGATGCACGCTGCAAAGCTAAAGTCATAAAAAGTAACTTAAATACCTCAACAGAGCGTATCTGCCTCCTTATGTCAAGCTGTGATTTTAGATAACAGAAAGTGACAATTTTTACCGCATATCTGTAACAACAACATGTTTTCTCATCTTGGTGTATCTACACATGTAATGAAACGCTATCACACAGTTTCACTACAGGGTCTGAGGGCACAAATTTGCTACATTCATGTCAGTGTCAAACGCAGGCTCTCACTAACATTTAGTGGTTGCTTTTAGTCATATAATTGTTCAAATGTAGCCACTTCAGGAATTGTCACAGGCAGATATACGGAGAACATTATGAAAGGTGCAGTAAGCTTTGAATCAGGCATCCCACTGACACACCAGCCAACGGATCCCCCTTGCCATGAACTCTATGAGATGGTGCTAGAATGACTGCAGCCTCAACACATTCATCTGACCTAGCATTTTTGAGAGGAACAAGAACAATCAAGTCACATGAGAAAAGATCCAGAACCTACAGGGGACGCTCACACCTTCCAACCCACTATCACCTTCAGGATAAAGAACTGCAGGATGGCACACTGGTCCTGTTTGGATGGACTCTGCCACGTGGAATGCTGGTACGTAATCATGTCACAGTGTTTCCATTTGTTCTGCCATGTTCATTCTGTTGCACAGCTCACTGTCAACTGCTGATTACACATACACAGCCACATGATCACATCCGAGCAGCCATGTTTAAAAGCAGTACCACAAACAGGTTAATCTGAACAGCCCTCACTGCCCCACACACATTCATCAAGACAGATCTACAAACTGTCATCACATGCATATAATAAAAGGTTGTTTATTATCTGTTTGTTATTTAATCAGATTTTGTCAAACTATTACATTTATATACCTGACTGTAAAAGTTACTGTGAATGATGAATTGGAAACAATGTAGAAACAGAGTGCCTAATTTAAAGTACTATCCACACACCTGACTGGAAAATATGAGCCTTGGGATCCTAATATCAGACAGTTATAGCCAGACATGAAAAAAAGCAACAACTGAAACAGGATAAAGATCAAAAGTGCCAAACTATCACCTGTAAAACATGGATATGATGTCCACAAGCAAACACAGTAAGAACCACATTAGCCTGACACTTCTTCCTTAACACAAGTGATGACCACCATGCACTGACCTGAAAGAACTTCGTTTGGAATCTGGTAAAAGCACAACCAATTCGAAGATCGAGCTCTTGTCGAGCATCTACACTGCGAGCCTCATTTTCATTCGGCTTCCCCAGATTGGCTAGAGCTGCTTTAATATCTTTTTCCGTTATAGCTGAAAAATGGGCTCGAAACACAACCTACAAAAATACATAAAGAGCACAGTAAACATGATCCCTTGTCAAATTTATAAGTATTGGCAGTTCTTCTTTTGAGCAGTTTTGATTTGTACAAACCTGCATTTACGCAGTTTATTAATTTAAGCATGCTCACAATTTGCACAACAAAAGAAACTAACATTCATGCAGTTTCAAACAAACCCTCAGGCCAAAACACAAGAAATTCTGGCAACTCTACTGACAGAACACCCACTTCACAGAAAAAGTATACAACATGTTGCCCTGTGTGTACAACAGGTGCAGGCATCCTGCTTCATGTGTCATTTTCCCAGTGTCACTGGCCTCAGTGTCTGCTCGACTTCATCGTGAAGATATGTTCCGGACTTTTGCTGTACCTTAGAAGCATTTTGTCCCTTTATTATGTCAAGCAAGCCTTCTGCTTCCTCTACAACCCCTAGTTCTTAGAAATGTGCTTTTCAATTGGGAAAATGTACACGCTAAGATGTAAAAGGAGGAAGGACAGCTGATGTAATTGGAGTGAACAGATCCTAGTTCACACCATTCATGAGTCAGCTGCTAATGCAAAGGATGGTCAAAATGTGTCGCCTCCTGCTGCCTCCTATAAAACTGACACCCAAAGTACCATTATAAAGAAGAAATTGCTGCTCAGTGCACAGACTGATTATCACAACCAGCAAAATGTGACTGTCAGCCTAGTTACAATTAAAGCAAAGGCACACAGCAAGTGATTAATTCAGGAAAGATACTCCACAAGACAGTGTGACATCTGATCATTTCTACATTGTTCTTACATCTGGACTGTGTATACTCCTCCTCATGGAATTCTGCACGGCATTCATAACTTCAAAACATATGTTCTCCCCCTCTTTGTCACAGTCCAGCCATAAAATCAAGTAATCACATCCTTTGGCCTCCTGTGCTAAAAACGACTGCATTCTTAGTTTGGGCACAGCTTCCTTTTTCTCTGTTGGGCAAGAAAACAGCTCCACCTGCCATGCAAATAGAAATACTGAGAGTTACAAAATGATTAAGCTATGCAACATTCCAAACTACGTTACACTGCTGTGTGATGGCATACATGCAGCTTCTTCATACTGCCTTTCCTCATATCCTCCTTGTACTTAAAACCCTGTTATCATGACAGTTATGTGAAAATGGAATAAGTGACCACTGAACAGGAGCACACCCAAGGCTTATACATCCTAACAGCTAATGGTTGGACCTCATCCTTAAGAAAGCGAAGCAAAATGCAAAGTTTATAAGTCTCCTTGGTGTCTCTGGGTACAAAATGCTACCACATTACATATCCAGTCTTCATGTCCCTTTGAAGAGTCAACCCTCTGCGCGCGAACACACTGTAACTGTTGCGAACTGTTCATTATTTTGCCAAAAACAGTATAGGCAACAAAAACAACTGTTACAGAATGCCAGAGAAATCCGATGTAATCGAAGATCCTACAGGTGAGAGACTGATGTAACCAAAGTAGTTAGTGTGATAAGGCATACAGATATGGTACGGGAATTGAAAATTACCTGTTATAACCAAGGCTGACTGCACATGCTATCCATAATGTACAAATAATACCCATTACATGTACCACCTTTTTATTAAGCCTAATAATACGGGCTATGTAAAAAGTGCCATGTTGTTGTACACGAGTACAATAATTACAGTAACTTCTGTGCCTGAGAAAAAAGTGGTAACTTGAGAATAGTTTGCACAGCAGTTAACAAAGACATTAAATTCATTCACCCACAAGAATAGGAGTGAGAACCCAAATTGTTGCAGACCATACTTTCTTGTTATAATGCTTTTGAGTCTATTAAACACAGTTTATCAGTGCACTATTTTTCCACGACTACATTCTGTACAGTAAAGGAATGATGAATGGCTGATTTTCTTTCCATAATTGATGCAGTTTCTCTTCAATTTCATACATTTAGTCCAGCCTTTAAGTCCACATTCTTACAACTGTCCACTATGCTTAAGATCACAGCAAACTCAGCCACGAAAACAACTTCCTCATAAAAATCCAAATATTATTTTCATGGTCTGGAAGTATCTTACAGGATTTGCTTATGGTAATCTGTTTTGCAGTATTTCACACCTTTATGATAAGTCCACATTCTTACAACTGTCCACTATGCTTAAGATCACAGCAAACTCAGCCACGAAAACAACTTCCTCATAAAAATCCAAATATTACTTTCATGGTCTGGAAGTATCTTACAGGATTTGCTTATGGTAATCTGTTTTGCAGTATTTCACACCTTTATGATACAGCAAGCAGGCTGTGTGTCTCTCTCTCTCACTCACTCACTCTGTACACACAGCCCTTGGTTTAAGCCCCACTTGTTTTATGCCTTTTTTACTTTAATTCCCCTTGCTAATATACACCTTTCAATTTACGCTCTCTCATTTTCAGTTTAATGCCCCCTGGCTGGCTGCTAACCCCTACCTATTCCATTACTTCTTATGGAAATGTCATCAAACTTAGTTACACTTGAAACCTCGTGACTGGGGGGGGGGGGGGGACACTTCATGTACGCAGTTACTGTGGAAACCCCGCGACCCGAGCAAGGAAGGAGCACCCATTTACTTAGTTACCTTCGAAAATTCACGACCCGTGGGGCCAAGGAACACTTCATGTACGCAGTTACTGTGGAAACCCCGCGACCCGAGCAGGAAAGGCACATCCATTCACTTAGTTACATTTGAAACCTCGCGATCCATGTGGGCAAGGCACAATTAATGCAAGCAGTTACTGTGGAAACCCTGCAATCTGGACCGGCAAGGCACACCCATTTCCATAGTTACCGAGGAAACCTCGCGATGTGGGCAGGCAAGGCACACTCATTTACGTTGTTACCGTGGAAACCTGAAGAATGTATATGTCTGTGTATTATAATTTCGTAGTGGTGACAGCAGTTATCGTGAAACCCCGAATAATGTGTTTGTACGTATATTATACTGTAGTATTAGTGCCCGGCGACCCTTTACACAGTTAACGTGGAAACCTTAATTAGTCATGTCTGTTATATACCATCCACGCTTCTGTAAAACTAAATTCTATGTCTTGTCTTTTCCTGCCTTCTGGTGGCGTTCCGTCAAACTACAATGCGGGAGTGCGACAGACTGACAATGCAAAAATGTATATAAGACAGGCTTACTGCTTGCATAGTGGAAAGAGTTGAAGCATTTGAAGGAAAAGCCCCATCATAAAATCCCATAGTATGATTTAAGTTCTTTTGTAGAGAAGGGCCGCACAGCAGACGCTACGGACGCACCGCAACCTTAGGCTTCTTGTGCAAACTTATGATGAAGATGATGATTTCCTTTTCCTAGTAATGGAGCACCAGTGTAATGAAATTCACAGGGGAAGACCAAAATACTCGGGGAGAAACCTGTCCCGGTGCCACTTTGTCCGCCACAAATCCCACGTGGACTGACCTTGGATCGAACCCGGGCCTCCGAGGTAGGAAGCCGGCGGCTGTCTGTCTGAGGCATGACACGGTCTTAGATCATAAGTTACACCAAAAAGAACTTTGTTTACGAATATTTCTTTGCTATTCTATACCTCTGTGATTAACCATTTAAAGACTAAAATTATCCTGAATTATATTACAGGCTAAGTTCATACCACGCAGTAAACGCACCCGCACATGGTTTTAAAAATCAATCAGTTAATGCCGTATGGGGAAACAATCACGATTTATTCCGAGATCCATATAAAACACGTAAATAAAGCTGAATTATAGTACAGGCTCAGACCGTGCCGCGCAGTAAACACACCCCGACAGGGTTTTAAAAATAAATTAGTTAATGCTGTATGGGGAACCAATCGCGGTTTGTTCCGAGATCCATACAAAACACATAAATAAAGCTGAATTATAGTACAGGCTCAGTCTGTACCGCACAGTAAACACACCCCAACAGGGTTTTAAAAATCAATCAGATAATGCAGCATGTGGAAATAATCGCGGCTTGTTCCAAGATGCATATAAAACATGTAAATAAAGGTGAATCATATTACAGGCTCAGATCGTACCGTGCAGAACTCTGTATTTACATCTAGTGACGGTCTACAGAACTCCAACGTTCTCATAGTTGTCCTGCCATCTGGTAGCGGTCCATGGTACTCCAAATGTTACCTAGCATTGCATTACTGAATTATATTAAAGATACACAGCATGGTTCCTTTAATCTGGCACACACTAAATAAGACATGTTTAAGATTATCAAATATTCCACATTACCAAACATTACCTACAAAAGGTAAAGCAATTCCATTACAGGCCTTGACAGGCCCTGAGGGTTCCAGGAGGTTGGGGCTACAAGATTTCAAGACAATCGGCACATGAAGGTGCTAAGGTTGTCAGCCTAATGCACCGGCCGCCTTTATACCCCAGGAAATATTCCTGGTACTCATTTCTGTTAGAGGCTGAGTCGACCCCAGAGCCAGTGTGGCCGGAAGGATTATGTCAATGAAATATTCTAGTGACACCATTGGGAATTGAATCCACAACCTGCTGGCTTGTAGCGCTGTGCCTCAACCAACTGCACCACCAAGTGACCCCAGACTGTACCTACAGCGGATCAAAAGTCCTTATAGCTGGAGAAGTTGGAGTAGGAGAAAAGCAGTCAGAAGACACCACAACAGTCAATGTACAGATACCCTTGTACGCCTTTTCAGAAGAATCACAGACTTCGCACTGTTTTATGTATCAGCATTTCCAGAGTATTAGTATCTGGATGAAAAGAACTCTACTCTACATACTTATATTGAATTGCTCTCTCATTTTGCTACTCTTATTCCTACATCACTACCATTTCTCTACCATTACGTTCCTTCCTCTTATCTGCACTACTTTTGTCATGCACCACTCAATTCCCCAGTATTGTCTATTATGTGCTGTATCTTACTGACTTGTATTTACACATTTTAATCAAACTTAAAATATGCATATGTGATATACCAATGGCCGAACTCCCTAGAATGAACTTCAATTTCGAGTGTTCACCAACAAGAAACTTCTGAAACCACTCATCCTGCATGCACAATTTGATATTGAAGCATTTCTCCATCTGATACAATTCTGTCAAACAAAAACAACTTACAGGGTCAACACGGTCCCAATTGTTATATTTTCCAATAAAATCCAGGTTCATCACATGACCACACACCGAAGTCATTCGAAAATGAATTGTCTCACCATTAAATGGGCCTGTCCATTCATGAATTGAACATGAGCCATTGGAACCTAAAAGAAACAATTACATTAACACAATGCAATAATTATGCAGTTCTTATTCCTCAAGTTACCATTCCCACTCATTCCTAACACATTACTTGTCACAAAAATTCCTTACTATCACAAACGTGATGCTGCTACTGGGGGAAAATACAGCCTAACATTGTCTCCAACCTATGACAAATGTACAGTATTTCTTGGGTTCACAAAGTTTACCTTTATCACTATCAAAGGCGAACAGAGAAATCCTCATCAGATATGGCCACCCTCAAACCAACAGACCCTTGGCCTTGAAGTTCCATGTTTTATTCTAAGACCATAAATTCCATACTTTCCTTCAACAGCACCACTCTAAAAGGAAGGGTGGGAAATTGTGTCTTCTAGGCCTCATTAAGGTCAACAAATGAAGACTCATAACACAACATTTCCCTTCATGCCAGATTTTAAAATGTTACACACCCCCCATCAATGCTCTCCATCTATGTAAATAAATAAATAAATCCACCAGACATTTTTTGCAGGATACAAATATGGTACACACATCATGATGGTTTTAGATTGCATACACCCAAAACAACTCTCAAGAATTTCACATAAATGGAGGTACACGTTGGAAGCCATAAATTAATTACTGCAGCTCCCTTATCATTTACTCTCAGTAATGCAGTAATCAAATGTCATCCATTTTAGAGTGTCAACTTATCCCCAATGAAATCAAAACAGAAATGACTCAACTTATGGAATTTCACTTAGTCTACAAATGTACTGTTCCACTATATTTATCTTAAGCTACAATTATATAAACATGCAACTCCAGGCAGAACCTACAGAACTCTTAAGTCTGCCTTGCTACTTACAAAATCTCTATTACATATCACAAAAATTAAACCCAATGCATTTCAGATTCCCATATTCATGAACAGATCATATAATCAAATCCTGTCGGAATTCTTTCAACATTTGTAATTGTCAATATGTCACAGACTGTTGTTAATGTGTGTGTTGTTACGAGCTTCTTTCCAAGAAAGTATTTCACATGCGCAGATCTTTACTACATTAAATTTGTAAGATATAACCCCAAAATCCCGCCTAAACAGCAATGCATGCAATTCTTATCAACAACAGTTCATACATAATTTGTAGAAATGTTTATATTCAATCTTAACACAGAACACATACAAAACACAGACAAAACATGTTTACTGCCATAGAATCAAATTATTCACTGACCTTCCACCTGCCAATAAAATTTAAGTCATGACACAAAAGCACCTACATTAGCGTTAACTGAGTATCCTACCTACTCACTCTCTTTTACTGTGTACAAGAATTTGCCTCAATAAGGAATTTTAAATTACTATGAAACACTTATGTAAGAAGGTGATGGTCCCATGAAAATTGTTTATGCACAGGCTGTTGCCAGATATTTACCACGTACTGAGACAGGTATGGTACATCATAACAAGGGTAAAGAGATGAATTCCCTGTGCATGCCATAAAGCCACATAGGTACAGATCCCATTTTTAAGAACCAAAAACCGGCACACTTAAAGCTAATTTACACATATTGGACTGAACTACAACTGTGCTCTGTCCACGTTATGTTGTTGCAAATCTGTACAGCATCTTTTACATTTGAATTCCATTGTGAGACCCTTTAATTCACATATACAGGAGAAGCCTGTGACAGTACCCAGACCTTGCCGCCACAGACTGCTTTGAAAGTGGTAACGCCACAGCATGGCACATGGGGCAGTATAGTCCACTCGTTCGCAACCTAGGCACTAAATGGGGATCAGTGGCCAGCTTTACTCCCCTGCCGCTTTACCCCCCGGACAAACAACCAGAGCTACCCAGCGAATAGGAGACTGGATGGGCCCCACAGCCGGTCTGGATACTTTGTGGACCACCTTAAACCACGTTCTACATTCTTTGCTCTTGGTTGCATGAAGGAACTATGGAATAGTGATTAATCATATTGTAAAATGTATAATCACAAGACCGAACTCAGCAAATTGGTTAGCTCAACACTCCTGCGACGCAACTCCTAAACTGAACCTGTAAGAACGCCATGGCGTCTCCACGACGCGTAATGAATGTGATTTCATACCTTTCTTTGACGAGTTCTTTCCATTGCTCAAAATGTTTGCTAATGATGCAGCTAGTGAAGGCTTTTCAGCAACCATAAGAGCTACCTTCATAATGCCTGCGTGCCTTTCACGACGATCTCTCACACCGCAAGGATGAGCAACACCACGGGTGTAACAGACGAACAACCTCACAGCCACAGATGACAAACAGTACTTCACGGCCGACCGGAAAAAAATTGACGTCCCGTGGTTCTTACTACATTAAAAAAACTACCGGCTTACGGAAAACGTGAAGATAGCAATTACCACCACACTGATGACCATTCAAACAAGAACCAAACCACTCCTAGGACAGACTAAACACACGTGCACCTACTTGCATTCCCTCAACGTTAATCGCATTAACCGCAACTATAACCACAGCTCATCAGCCTAGGACCAAACGCATCACAGCTTAACGCCTCTATACCACCGTTTCACGGACAGGGCCAACCTCGTTCAGCGACGGGGCCTGAAACATGCAACTTGCGGACCATACCACAAATTTCGCTGCCTGTAATCCATGCCTGCCATCACGGACGACAAAGAGCCAATTCTTGAGCTACTCTGATCCATGCTCATGAGCCACGGTGTGAACGGTAAGCAGTTTCGCGCCGGTTTGCGGACAACCATGACCTGCGATACGCTCTACGTGTAGAACTCCGACGCCCCAACTATTACGTATCTAGCCTACAGCGCCTTATGCAACGGTGGAAAAAGTGTGTTGATAGTGACCGAGAGTTTGTCGAACAATAATTTCAACTTTTTACAGGTTGTACCGATGATATATGTAAATTTCATTATAATCGTAATTATAGTTTCCAAAAAAAATTAAAGAGTCATTACTTTTGTGCCACCCTTCATAGTAGAACCCAATGAATTGACTCTAGGATTCACCACACAACGAACAGAAACAATGGTTTTGGTAATGAGATAATTTATCATGATCAGTTGTACTCCCATTGAGTGCTTCATGTACCATTCTGGGATCAAGGTATCAACAGTTTACCATGCAGATTCCCTTGTCTCATGAATAAGAGGCTCCAGTTAAAGCAGCATTAAGACAATACCTAAAACACACTCCTTGTACCATGATATATACTGAGAGCCACGTAATCACCTCTATACCAACCCCAACATGTTCAGCCTGCTAGTGCATCATTTTCAGGCACGAACCATGATCAAAAACACTTAAAAAACACACAAGCACAGTTTCTGAATTGTTCATTAAAAGCACTATCATCATAACCACCACATGTTGATGCAACATGTTGGTTCATTGCTGGTTATTGTTTGACGGTAAGTAACATATTGTGGAGATGAAGCATTGCAGAATACAAGTGTCAAGTTCACAATGTAGCCTGCTCCATCTCCACAACATGTTACCTATCGACAAATAATAATCATCAATGAGCCAACATGCAGCATCAACATGTGGTGATTATGATAATAATGTTTTTAATGAACAATTTCAGAACTGTGCTTGTGTAATTTTTAAGTGTTTTTAAATATGGTTCCTCCTGAAGATGCTGCACTGGGGCATCCCAATATGTCGGGGTTGGTATAAAGGCAATTGAGTGTTGTGTTTTATCATTTGTATATGAGTTGGTTCTCAACACATATGGTTGTATAGACACATGTGCACAGTATGGACAATGTCAAACACAATTCTTGTATTCTGTGGATGTATTTCTGATGTTCAAAAACAACTCACAATCTTATCAGCTGCAAATCATGAATTTGTGTTACATTGGCATACAGTATGTGAAATAATGTCTTTCAATTGTGTATTTTGTATTGTTGTGACTTATTCTATATACTGTTTTCAGTTTCACTAAATTCTGGAGCCACGGAATGTATAACATATGTGTATGTACATACACTAGTATATATTTAATTAATATGCAAAGAACAAATATGAACCAAGATTCATAGTAGATTGTAAAGCTTTAAGTATTTACGTGTTTTTCAAGAAAAATAAAAAACTGCTACCATGTGCATATTTAAATCCGAAGTGAAGTTTTGTTTGAACATTATACATGGAAATTCAAAATAATTCAGGAACCTCACACCATGAAAAAGATAAAAATATTTAAGAAGACCCCAAGCATGCACAGGACACTCACGACACAATTTTCCAGGATCATATACTTATGAATTATAACATATTTATTTATTAGTACATATAATAATGCGGCCAGTACCTCAGAACGTATACCACAAAATGACTGGATAATAGCAAACAGTGTATGGCAAAGACTATGGACTGAAGACCATGACTTAAGGTACTATCCCAACACTGGAGTGGACTGACTGAGCAAATCCACAAGAAACCTCAAATCGATATAGTCAGTGTCATGGCTAGGATTTTAATCAGGCACACACAAGCACTGCTGTTTCAGCTAGGTTGCTCATGTACAGCCAGAACCTTCACAGACACCACTAACCTCAGTTTTAAAACTGTGGACACGGTCACATGCTTGCATTGTCGTGTAAAAATAAATTCCAAACGCTCACAAACTTTCGTGAATATACAATCATACTGTGTCTCCCTGAATTTATGATATTTTGTACACTCTGTACGCGGTACATAAACAAGAGTGCTGTATATGGCACTGCTGTCCAATGGTCTGCCAACAAGACTTTCATAATCTTCTCAGGCCACTATGTTTGAGAAAGCATAAATGTCAGGAAACCCTCCTTCCAGATCCCTCAGTTGGTATCATCGAGACATGAAAAATCTCAACACAACATTTATTTGTTTTATGCCATACACACAGAGAAAGTACAAAACAGACCTATTATGATACATGATGCATATGCATGTGGAATGCAACTACAGGATATGTAACATTCCTGAACTGGAGATAAGGGCTGTCTTACCAGAATCTTCAGTGTCTGTTGCATGGTAACACTTGAATTCCACTTTTTTTTGTTGCAACATAATGCTGTACATACAGCAGAGAATATGAGTTACCCTATTTTGTCAATCCAACTTCCAGCACAGGTATCAACAACTGGAATGCTTCCTGGATATATGAGCTGCTGTTCGATGCCTACAAATTGAACAAACAACATTATGCTTGGTTGTCTCTAAACTGTTTACTTACAACTAGCTCATTAACCAAAGGATTAATCTGTAGAATAATTAAATTCCACAGACACAAAGTCTTAACAGACAGGCAATGTACGTATAACATAATGCCGAGGCGCATTTATGCAACCACTGGGGCCACAGAAAAGGACTAAGTATTACGTATTCTGAGTGTGTTCCCAGCCTTAGTTATCCAGCATGCACAGTGCACATACCATATTATATTGTCGTCTGTGGCCTCTGCGGCTCTACAATATTTTTTGGCTTTATCTCATAAATGGCACAATTTTTGGAAAAAAATTATTGAACATAAAAGATGTGTTTTTTTTTGCAACTTTTGTCTGAAACATTTTTCATTCCAAGAAGAATTCAGCAAGATATTATATTAAATGTACATATGTCTTCATGTAAAGTACCCATCACTCTCGTCATATTTTACTGGAACCTAAATTTCCCTCACACAGTTTTAAAAATACTCAAATATCAAATTTCATGAAAATCAGTAGGAGCTGAGATGTTCCATGCAGGCAGACAGACTGACATGAGTCACTTGTCACAATTTTGCAATTGCACCTAAAAACCAATTAATAAATATGCTATTTTAGGAACAATGAATGTAATAATAATTGCTGTACATAATCCCTTATTTGTAAAATTTGAAAGAATAATCTCCCTTTCTTCACGATCAGGGAACATTATGTTGCTGCACGTCCTACTCATTCATAGTCCATATATTTAAAACAATTGAGCCTGCAAGTCTCATTACCTCTAGAAAGACACTGGTGATAAGAGCACTGACAGCATCAGGGTCAGATGAATTTTCTGTGGCAGCATTCAGGCATTCAGAGAAGCGTGTGGCCACAGAGCTCACTTGAGAGGAAAGAGTGGATGTAATTCTGTAAAACAAGTACCTTAAATGCTGACAAAATATGAATAAATATACTGTCACAAGCTTCCATTACACCTGACTACAAAGCTCAGAAATGTCTTAATAACACACAAGCATACAATGCAATACTTCACACCCGCTTTTCTTACAAATGTACATGTACACAGCAATAACAATCTCATTATATGAGAATCCAAAAACCAACTTCTAACCTCACACTTATATACCACCCTGAATATGAATAAGTGTGGGTCCAGCCCTTACGGTCCCAATGCACGTAGGCCTTTTTAGCCGGCCCTTTGTGCCCCCCCGCTAGGCCCAAGTAATGAGAGCCCTGTCCTTCTGAAGTATTTCCAGATTTCCCCCAGACTCAGACCTCTAATGTCCTTAGGGTCCAAGAAAAAGGATCCCAGACAAATATGCCTGAGTGTCACCAAGGCTTCACACTCACACAACACGGGCTGAGGTTTCCTCCCCAGCCCCACAGTTCCTACACAAAGGACTATCCATCAGCCCCATTTCGTGAAGATGTCTTCTCAGGGTGTTATGACCAGTGAGAAGGCCAATAACTACCCTGGACTGTGCCCTAGTAAAGACATTAGCATAGTCTTGGCAGCAGTACGAGGGCCCGATATCAACTCACAAGCCTGTCTCAGAGTGCCAACCAGACCCTGCCTTTGCACCAAGTGCTATCTGTCCAACCAGCACTGAATTTTTCTTCTATACTCTGCCTTGAGACCCCCAAGGTCTGCTCTGGTCCAACAAAGTGGTGAGCAGAACCCTCCCTTGTGAGCTCATTGGTGATTTCATTTCCCTGAATGCCCAGGGACCCAAAACAGCCCCACAAAACAGTAAGTGGAGATATCGTCCAAGGCCCTTTGGCAATGTCATCCCAAAGAAGATGTTTTCACAGCCTGTAATGCTCTCAAGGCCGCTTGACTATCGGAGCAAGTACTAATGTATTTCTCCAATCTAACATTATTTTGAATTTCATAAACACAGGCCAAGATAGCATAAATCTCGGCCTGGAAAACAGTGACATATTTTCCTAGAGACATACTGAGCCTCCTACCAACAGACTGCCCATAGGCACCAGCCCCAGCCCTCCCTTCCTGCATTTTGCCCTTTACCCATAGGTGGGGACCCGGGTCAATTTGTCCAATCTTCTCTAGTCAATATATTAACCCTATACTTGGGTCCAAAGTTATATGCTGGCCTCATACTATCATTCCGCATATTAAATATGGGGTCCGATCTTTGAAGCCACTTTAATATAGTACTATGACCATAATCGGGGTGTAGGTAAGAGCAACACCCCAAACTCCAAAGTCAATGCACAGCTGCCCTTGTCTCACCCTCCACCACCAAATCAAGTGGCAGAAGACAAGTGAGCACCTCCATGGCACTCGGTGTAGTGTGCATAGCCCGTTATCCCCAGACACGCAAGTCTCTGGATTCTACTTAGCTGTTTTTTGGCACTGGCTGTCTGACAACCAGGCCACTAGACTTAGGATGCAAAAGTGATGGATGGCCTAATGACGGAAGTATGCAGCCAGTAGACCAACCTGGGTTGCAGGCCCCACACTGCACCAAAAGACCTCCTACAGGCCCACAAAGAATTGTCAGGCTTCACCACCTTATCATTCACATGCTCCCACCAGGTAAGCCGGGAGTCTAGGGTCACCCCCAGATACCTGACCAACTCAGAATGGTGCACAGTAACTCCAAAAAGGAGAGGTTCAAAGAAACCAAAAAGTTTCCTCTTCTTCATAAAAACGACTAGGTTGGTCTTGTCAGGATTAACCAACAAGCCAACTTCGCCACACCATGTCTCTAAAGTGTGAAGAGCCCTCTGCATGAGCTCCAACACCATATTCAGGAATTTCCCTACTGCCAACAGACAAATGTCATCAGCATAACCTTGACAATACATCCCGCCCATATTGAGCCTTGCCATCAAGTCATCAACTACAAGGCACCACAATAGGGGTGACAGCACACCTCCTTGCAGGCATCCCCTGGCCACCGCAACCCTCACAGAAAAATCATTGGGAGTCACCGTAGCCAGGCGGCCCTCCAAGGTGGCCCTTATCCACTGGACAATAATGGAGTTGACCCCACGGCTGCAAATTGCAGTCCACACGGAGTCAAAGGAGGTATAATTATAAGCTCCTTCTATGTCTAGGAAAACACCCGAGGTTAATTCCTGCCGGTCAAGCACCTTCTCCACCCTCACACTGAGCTGATGAAGGGCCGTGTCAATGGACTTACCAGCCTGGTAAGCATGCTGACTGGGGTACAATGGTTTTACAACCAAAGCCCCATCCCTTAAATACCTATCCACCAACCTTTCCAACGTCTTAGGCAAGAACAATGTAAGACTAATGGGTCTCAAATCCCTAGGCCCAGTGTAAGAATTTCTCCCGGGGTTGGGCATAAACACTACCTTAACCTGGCGCCATATGGCTGGGATACAGTCCATAGCCAGGCAGGCAGGAAATATTTTGACTGGGTACGGAATGACAATCCTCCGTCCCTGCTAAAGCAGGGCCAGGAGTAAGACATTCATTCCCAGACTTTAATATGGTACAGTAGTAGTAATTGCCCACTCCACTCTTCTAAAAGTGACAGCCTCCATAGCCACCCCCCAGTCGCATTTACTGGCATGGAAAACAGTCACAGAGGCCGCCACCCCAAGTAGGTGTAGAATCTGGAAAGTGGGTTGTCATCAATAGCTCCAAGGTTTCCCCCTCCGACTGCGTTCGCAGTCCCAAGGGAGCCACCAGACAGCTAAGCCTAATTTTTGGATCCCTCAACAGAGCCCTATATAATCTTGCCGACATGGGAAGATTATTTATGGGGTTGCAAAAGGCCCTCCAAGACTCTCTGGACACCTTCCTCATGTCCTTTCTGTATCTCCTCTGAGGCTCTTCATAGAGTTCCCAACTTTAAGCAAGTTCTATATACCACCATAAACAATTTCAATATGGTGAAACTTGAATTTTGTGTTTCAGAAGGGGTCACTTAAAATGTAAATATAAAATCAAGGAAAATACAAAATCAAGGAAAATGTAAAATAAAGAAAATGAAAATTTATGTAGCTACTTAAATTACATACACTAAACCAATAATGAATTACATTAGCATCATTCTCAATACTACTGAGAACAGCCATCATGCTAACATCAACGTCAAAGTGTACAGGGAATTTCCTCACAGTGTCGATACTCCCCCAGTGCTCAGAACAATGTGACTGGAGGTTCTTTTCTAGTGAAGTAAAGTTCTTTGGTGAAAAGAAACTGCTTCGTCCACACCATGTGTGATGTGATTTGGCAACTACCTGCACTTTACATTTTATCACCTCAAATGTAATCATCACTCCAGTTCTTCTTTTCAAGCATAAAAATTCAACAATTTTTTGTTATAGTTTCTGGAAAAGATTAGCTTGAAGCAACCAAAATATTTGCAGATGTTATTCACACTTATAAACATCTTATTTTGTTGCTTCCAAAACCCTGAAATTTCTTGTTGCACTGCAATTAGTCATTTCCTCAGCATTATTAATCAACAACAGTTTGAAGTTTGTACCATAATTCTGCCTGATCCCATCAGGAAATTTCTATTGCAGTAACGAATGAACTATAACCACTGCAGATACTGTGTTCTCTCTTCTGGCTACACTCATGACAATTTGATAATGCAATGCCTTGGTTTGGCTTACCATGGTTCTGTTCCGTATTTTATGTTCAAATAGAAGAGGACCCCACACACACAAATGCTGCATTAACCCTTTAAAGACGAAGTGTATGTTTTTTATATAAGGACTCAGTGCATACCGCACTGTAAACACTCTCTGCTTCGGTTATAAAAACCAATCTCTTAACGTTTTATAAGGCAAAAGTTGCTGTTTGTTCTGAGATCCGTACAAAACACACAAATGCCATGTGGGCACCATGTAGAATTTTTTAATGTTAAACCTGGTGGTATGTAAAGTTACCGCTAGGCTTTAAAAGGTTAAATAAAAAAATCTTGCTTTTGTTTTGGGTACAAATGGTACCTAAAAACAACATGCCAAATAATGCTCAATATGAACACACAACCACAGAATTGGGTACAAAGCACAAACATACATTCCACGAAAATATGACATTGTTCTTATGAAGTTTTGGTGTGACCAACAAAAATATAAATAGAATTAAGGAAAGCATAAATTCAAGGAATGTGAAATCCAACTTGCACTGTAACTGGTTCACTGGTGAAACATTTCTGCCAGTGACATCAATCTGAAGTTGTTATGACGAAAAGGAATCTGAGATATTCATTTACTGATTCTATACATTTAAATTCTCAAAACAAAGTGTGTATAAAGAACAGTTCTGATAAATACAAATTTCCCTTTTTGATAGTACACCTACTCCAACGTTACCTTTTGTTACTATTCATGAAAGTAAGACACATTTCAGTTCATTTAATCAGTAAGTGAACTTACTGTAGTAAAGTTTGTGCTTCATTTGTTGGACTCCGGTCTTCTTTCACAAGGAGAAGCTCTGCAACTTTGTGGAACTGTTCAACAGATGCAGCTGTAAGTTGCGCCATAGTTTCGACTGCCTTCTGATGAATGTCACGTGCACTGACTACTTCATCACTGTTAGAGGACTTCTGGTTGGCAGAACAGTCTTCAAGCCAATGATGTGCCATGTCCCACGTCTAAGTGAAAACAGCATGGTAACATAAATTTCAATACATGTTACACCAAGCAGAATAACAACAAATATTTAGGTCTGCAATATATTTTTATAAAACTGCCCTTCTCTCATGTTACAGTCATATCTCTGATACCAGTCTGCTGTACGTACCTATCAACAGCTTTTATTCGTATTAGCATTCTCACCTATAAAGTAACACTGATACACTAGTATCATGCATGCTGAAAATTCAACTCAAGTACTTTTGTCCATTATTATAAACAGACTGAATACACTCTATTTATAATACATGTTTTATATGGCAACTCACATGAGCAACGGCAATAATACACACTTACTGTAAATCTCTGGCTACCCTGTCATTTGGCTATGACATCTTGGCATATCTTAGCCCCTTGGAAGAAAATCACATGTTTCTCTGTTCACCTTTCACCACCTACTCCTTTTATTTATCCTCTTTCTTCCTTTATCTCCTTCCCTCCTTTCTCCCATAGCCCTGTCCCATCCCTTTTATTTGTCTGTCCTCTCATTCCTTTATCATTCCTTCCTTACATGAATGTCACATAAGGGCCTTATAATTACAAAAAATATGACAATACGTGTTTCAATGACATGTCAAGGACAATTATTAACACTAAATGTCAGGCACTATCAACAATTTAATATGCAAATGCAAGTAGTAGCTGGCCCTCATGTATATACATAAAAATCAGATTCACTTTGATCCCAAGTTGTGTACAAAGAAAGCCAAAGACATCACATAAGGATTTTACTTTATTCAGCTTGTCAGTAGCAAAAGGGACCCCAAGTCCCTTCGTGACACCATCCAGCTTCTCCCTCCACTCCACACCATCACTCTCATCTTCCTCAGTGTCTTCATCATCAGGCAGCTGGCACAGATCCTTCACTTCCTGCAAAGACTGCTGCAGCTGGGTGAGAGCAGTCCCACTGCTGGTCAACAGCATGGACTGCAGCTTGATGTCACACTGCTTTGATAACATCTCCAGTGCTTCCAGATGTACCAGCCCTTAATGTTTAAACATGTGCAGTCACATATCAAGAAATTAGGTATCAACAGCAGCAAGTGCCAACACTAAACTCATCTGGGATGTGATACCATGTAGTTTGATAGACAGATACCAACACTTTGGAGTAATGTGCTGCCTCCATGTTTGCAGTAGCCATCCATACATTTACCAAACTACACAGTGTCACATCTCAGAGGACTAATTCTCCAACTAACTGCCATGAGAATTTAAAACCTCAAAAACCAAACACCACATTTAAATCTGTCAAACATAAACAACACCTGTCATAAAAGTAAGAACCTATGGACATACCAGTTGGGGGTTTTGATTCCTTGTCGGTGTGATAGGACTATTCTCTTTACCATATCATCCAGAATGATTCACATGCCATGACTGTTCCTTTTGAATATTTTTGTGCAGGGACTAGATCAATTGCTCACACTGTAATTAGAATCACTTCTAACCTGATTTGTCTTCTTGCCTCTCTCTGCAGATGTAAGCACCAGAAGGAATGTATGCTCACAAAGTTCCCCAAAAACCGAAACAGTGAAACCAAGTCACTGACAACTTCTGTTTCACAAATACCTTGATAATCATCAAACAGCGTTTCAAAATGTGCTTTCCTTGCAGCTTGTTTATCCTCAATTTCTTGAGCCTCTCTCTCAGCCTTCTCCTTAGCTTCTCTCAGGACCTGCAGGCCAGATGCAACACACTTATTTCAACTCTATTAAAAATATACTATACTGATATAGGGAATATTTTTGTCATGTTTCTGAGCATGGCAGCCATCACGCAAGCATTACACAAGGTCAAACAGTACAGGTCTGAGACTTGCGTCTGTAAGAAGAGAAACATATGAAATAAGAAAACTGTTTTATTTTCCTTCAAAATAATCTCCTTGCCAGCAATACACTTTTTAAATTTTTTGAAAGCTGCACAAAAGAGTGACTGAAGGCATCTCAAGGACAATGTAAAAAGGCAGTCACATTTTTCTTGATGGCCCCAACATCCTGAAAATGTTCCTCAAAGACCAGTTCTCATATTCAAGGAACAGAAAAAAAGACAGCTGGCACGAGGTAAGGTGAACAAAGTGGGTGCCACAATGACCAGGATCATTTCCATGCGAACATAACTGACTGCCTTGTAAAATATGCTCCAAAAGCATCCCCAGCACATGCAGTAATAATTTACTGTTCCGCATCTGTACTTCAGGCACAAATTTTCAGCGTATAACACCATGTTTATTAAAGAACACGGTCAACACTGTTGTCATCCTCAACTTTTGCAAGCAACTCATTTTTGGGCCTTTGCGATGATTTTATCTCCACTCAATACTCTGACATCTCACTTCAAAATCATACTGAAAACCCCAAGACTTATTTTCAGCAAAAATGAAATTTGGGACATAAGGACTGTTCTGAGAGTTCTGGATGTAGTCTGCACAAGTTGCACATCTGTGCTCTTTTTGCTCATCTGTCAGCCTCTGTGGGTCAAACTGTACAGATGTTCCTCTTTCCCAACATTCTTCCACAACATATACTTTGTAAAAATACAGCAAATGAACACACTTTGCTGAACTGAACATATCTCACAACCACAATGACAGCACCTGAGGTCCACATACAATAATAAATGACTGCAAGTCCACATACAATAATAAATGACTGCAAGCTAAATGTCCACTCCTGCCACACCGTTATTAGTGGCAACAAAATATGACACAGCGCCTGCAGACCTGTCCACACATGCTTAGTTTCTATTGTCCTATGTTCAGGGACACCATAAATCTACCTCACAATATTAACAGACATATGTTGTTTTAAACCCAAAACTATTAGTGTAAAACTACATAATAGCATCAGTCTAATGGTGAATTTACTTCTGAAAAAAATGAACAAAAAAGATCTGTACATTAAAAATCATGATTACAGAAACTAGGCTCTAGGCTGAAGCAAATCCTGGTACCCCTACTCAGGCCATGACTGCTACCTTCTTCATCCCTTCCAATTAATTACGGATTTATCATCCTACTATTCAGCGCTATTTCTGACATACTGAGAGCCTTATCAATATACCATAAATAAATAAATAACAACCTGCTCTAACAACTGCTGGAATGCCTTTCTATGGAACAAGCTTCACTGCAATAAAATAACTGTTCGAAGGCTGGGGAAGAAGTTATGATGCACAGACAACAAACAATACCTTATAAAGATGCTGGATAGTATTCAACATTACACATATTCAGTGCAGTTGTTTTATAAAGAAGTTACTACTACTACTACTACTACTACTACTACCACCACCACCACCACCACCACCACCACCACCACCACCACCACCACCACCAACCACTGCACAATAATTCTTTATACTCCTCCATGTTTTGGCTAACCATCATAGCCATCATCAGGGAGTCACTATTCACAGACATGCTCAGCATACAGTATGTCAGTCAATGGTAATATGTACATTAATTTATAGTACTCCCTATATAGTACCAATGATTTTATATAGTTTAAATTATGTATGACATTAAAATATAGCAGGTAAATACATAAACTATAACTTAGCAAGTACAAAATATATATAAAAGTCTGCCCCCAAACATCTGTCTTGGAAATTTCTTCTAGTTTTGTAGGATGAAGTCCCCTGGCTATGGTACCTGATGTTTATTTCATGCGTAATATCTCTATACTGTACTGTACTGTACAGTACTTATATGCTGGATAGTATTCTCCAGCATACATACCTGCGACAGGACAGTTTTCTCTGAAAATAATGCTCTCTTCTTCTTCAGACCTGGGTCACCTTCTTGCAGCACTTCCATCGTCTTTTTGCCAATTGTCTCCAGTGTATCCAAACCACCAGTCAACACTTTGCTTCCTGTCGTCTCCACCAATCTTGTTATGGATGACACTCCAGACATGAGATGACTAAACCCAAAGAGACCTGAAGATTTACCTTCAGTTTTCTCTCCTGCTTCACACTGCAACTCTGAAACTGAACATAATAATTCCCCTTTATGAGTGTGAGGTTTAACGACAATAGTGTATCATCACTGTCGTCGTCGTCGTCGCCATCATCATCATCATCATCATCACCACCACCACCACCACCATCACCATGGCACTCCAACCAGATACCACCTGTTATTTGGTTACAATACAGCATTCTAAAAGCACCATGTTTTAGAGACTGGCTGTATCTCCATACTTAGATAATAGAAATGGGGATGGAGCCTACTCAGATAAAGCTATTCTTCACCAGCAAGAAAAGAAGTGTGCCATGGTTATTCAGGCACTGCAAGGTGATGCATGCATAGTCCTTCCATCCCGTCCTCTCTGGTCCCATCACCCTTCCTGAAAGGTTTCCAGATACATTTCACATGAGATGGTGCTGTGTTCTGGCCTCACGATCAAACTGTACGGTCCTTCGCTAGATTTGACCTCAGCACACTGTTTCTACAATGAACATTTCTGGTATGGGTGAAAGGTCAGTGCTCAAGAACCTGCCTAGGACACTCTGGTAAGCTTTGTTTGTATTTTTGGTGCTTACGTTTTCTGTTAACTTGCATACCACACATGCCACTTGTTTCACGTTTTATTAGGATTCTACCTCACTTGTTTCTCTTGAATGCTCAAATTCTTGGTTACAGGTTAATAATTTGCGCCATGGGTGCTGTCTTCTCTTAATCAATTTTTGCTTTGATCCAAAGAATATTATTAAACTTTGCACACATCATCTGTTTTGTGTTCATATTTTCTTGCCTCCAGAACACATCCATGTTTTCTGTCATCTGGGGTCCTACAGAACTTAAAAGAGTATATGGTATGAGCCCAATAAGAGCATAGGAAGGGCACTGCAGAAATCTAAATGGATGGAAGGTTTTACATACATTCATCCACTTGGGCTCCTATACCTATTGGTGAAAATTAGACTTACCAAATAAGCCAAACATAGTAGGCTTCTTCCCCATTCTACATGAATATGAAGACACAGCCAGTTTTGGAAAGATAATGTTCTTAGCATTTTAAACAAACAATGGACAAAGTCCAGTTGGGAAGCCACAGTACTGGCACATAAAGGGATCACACAGTTCCCAGATTTCAGCTGTATCTAAATAACTGTGCTTCCTGTCAGGGGTGAACTTCACTTGGATACACCATGTACCATCTGTGAAGCAAGGTGGACCAGGTTGAGACAAGTTTGTGTGCCACAATCAGCCATGAAGTGTAAGTGTATCTTTGGTATTGTTACCATGCTTCAGTCCGAACTGCGGGAGAACATAAAGTTCTTTTGCAAACCAGTGAAATCACAAGCAGGAACCCTTGTAAGTCTCAATGCTGTTTAAAGAGATAAAAGCTCTTAAAAAATCCATGGTATAAATGACTTTAGTTCCCCCGCAAGGCAACTGTTTAAGGCCAGTCTGACATTAACACATCCTCAACACGGTGTCTGAAATTGTCAGCAGTGTAGTTCTTCTGCCATGCAACCATATAAAGTCAGTACAACGCAAACAGAATACCAACACTGTCTACAGCTGTCAGAGGTGCAGTCCCCCTGTCTGATTACTACACCAGGTAAGCAGCACAACATTAAAGAATCATTAACACTGTCACGAATTGTCAGAGCTGTAGTTCCCATGTCAGGTAACTCTATACAGTCAGTCCCAAAAATCTGTTTTTATATGGTATGGGATTACTGTATAAGAGAAAGCTAAGATTAGGAAATATCCCACTCAGTTGACAGATGCGGCGATGTATGGTCTTCGTGACAGCAGAGATTTCAAAAACATTTTCTTGGCCTCAGTGATGACTAGTTCATGGATGACTGATGACATTGTTGGAATTGTGGTGGCCAAAGTAGCACTGGGACAGGTTTTGCTCTCAGTACTTGAGCTCCCCCATCAGTATCATTCTATCAGTGCTCCATATTTAATTCATCTACCATTGGCAATATATAATCCTAGCAGCTGACAGTGCCATCACATGAAACATACTTCTCTCTCACTATCAGCTACTGACAAAACTACAGATGTTTCAGATAACCAACTGAACCTCAGTAACTGGCACACTATCACAGTGCTATCAAGACAAACTCACGTTCATTTGCTTCATTCTGCTTCTTTTCCTCAAGCAGCTTCAGTTCCTCCTGTTTTTCAAGCACAGCTAGTTCTTCAGGATCTGGAGCACCAATGCCTGTTTCTAAAACTGTACTCAGGCCCTGAAGACAATGGAAATAGGTCATTACTTTATCTTCAGGAAAGAAATGGGCAGAAGGCAGTAGTGCATTACAAAAGTTAGTCAACCAGCATGTGACCAAGCCAGTAAGAGTGCTTGGTCTGCAGGAACATCAGCTTAATTCATGACACTAAGGCCTATTCAGCATCTTAATCAAAACTTCAATTACCTATTTTTTAAACAGAGCCATAAAGTAACTACTTTGCTCTAACTTTATGATTTGCAATACAGAATTCAGTAAATTTCGAAATTAAAATAAATATGTATTACCATCCAGAATCATATAATTGCTTGGTATACAGGTAAGTTTTTGATGGTACAGATGCTACTTCAAGTTACAGTTATTTAATCACTTCACATATCCATTTGGAGATGTGAAGTGATTAAATTACTTAAAATGATGAATACAAAAAAGACCTTATTTTACATACACAAATGTGCTGCAGCTTTTCAATCAAAGGTTTAGTTTCGCAACAAAAATTGCCAACATTGTGCTTTCTGAGATATAATTTATTTACTGTCAACTGAATCCTTGCAGCCATCATGCATGAAATTATGTTGAGCCATTCAATTTTTGGCATTTTATGTAACACCACAGTGGACAAATGGACACTGTATTCATCCACCACTATTTCTCAACCTAACGTCATCTGAATAGCATGCCCCACCAGCCACATACTTCACCATTATGTTTTATTTCTCTTTTGCAACATGTCGAGGGTGTGGGTTGTTTTGCTTAGCCAAGTAGCAAAAATATCATCACAGAGGGACTGTTTCAACACACTTTATGTTATATTTTTCACAGAGTCAAGCACTACCACCAGTGGTACATGAAGAACCTAAGTTTGACAGAACTTTCTCCAGCTTAGCCGTGCCCATGCAGACTGTCTGATTTCTGTGTCTTGATGTGATATAACTGCATTCAAAGCCGACAAAGAAATTTCAAGTTCCTCAACAATATATGTGAGGAGCATTTGAAGTAGCATACACTTGTTTATAAAATCCAACTTTCCTTGTACTGACACCAATTTATATTTCATGCCAGTTTTTGATGCAGTAGCCATTTTGATCGTGTGTTCAACAATTAATTGCTCCACAGCACAAAAATCCTACACACATGCAATGTGACATGCACACAGCATGTATATAACTTGTGAACGCAGAACACTTCATATTACTACAATTAAAACGCAGTCACAATACACTCCATTAAATCACCACTTAACATTAGAGACTGACCATATGCGACAGTGTTGCATCACTCAGATAGTAACTTTCGTTAAATAACATTAACAATGTTTTGGACTTCAATTCCCTTCACTAGCTGACAGCACCAGGGGCGCATCCAAGGGGGGAAGGGGCTGCAGGCTGCACTCCCACCCACCCCCAAAACCGAAATTCAAAAAACACAGATTTTTTAGATATTATGATATCGAAAGTTTCACGTGATTTCCCCTTCAGCTGAAATCAGCCACTGAAGTTAGCTGATGACTAGTACATTAGAATTTTGACAAATAAATTAATAACATTAAAAAAATAAGAAGCTAGGACACTGTGATTGAAACATGGAACATACAGTTATATTCGTATAAATAAATGCAGTTGCAGACGGTGTTATATTGTACTTAGAACATGATTTTTATAACAGAATTTTTAAAATCAAACATAAATTATATATAGCCCCAGGGTCAGCATGCTCCCCCCTCCAAGGAAAAATTCCAGGTGCACATCTGGATTGCACAGTTGACAGCAGCTTATATTATCACAATGATCTATAAGAAGCCTTACAACAACTGGATCACAAACACAGTCCACTCTTAACCAGTACAACAAATACACATCACAGGTACACCAGGTATGAGACGCATGTGTGGGAATGATGTTGGGGATTCACTGTAGAATATGTAACATCATGTCATCCCTGTAGGTTTGAAACAAACTTAACAACTGAGGGGTTTGAGGGAATTTTTTAAGACCTTGGAGCAAAAAAAACCTTTTAAGGGTGAAAATTTTGTTGTATCATGACTTTTTTGTGCTTTGTGAATGGGGCATCTTTTAAGCAGGCAACACATAAAAAGGGCAATATATTTACATTAACTCATGTGGTAAAAAGTTGGTAAAAAATTATTCTAATGTCTTAAACGGGGTTATCTCACGCAGGTTTCGCTGTAAACAAACATGAACATACAAGCCTTTCTTCTTAGGAGATGTATAAAGTAGCTAACACATTGCATGCAAACATCTTACAATTCCACTATACAAACAAAAGTTAAGTTTCAACCAAATTAAAAATACAGTCGAACCCAGTTATAACAACATCAATTTATACGACACTTCATCTATAATGTCTGACATTCTGTGGTACCAAATAATTCATCACTGTTAACCATAACATTATACTTGTCGGTTATAACAACACTCGCTTATGACCCAAAATATTCAGGCCCTTTCCTGACATTTAAACCAAGTTTGACTGTACAGGAAAACATTTACAAAATGTTCTCTTTGTTTTTACCATGAACTAAGATCACGGTCTTCTGAGATGAAGGCCTAAAATCTCAATAAGAACAAAGTTAGCTCTGATGAACCAGTACCTGTGAGACATGTGTAGTTAGCGTTGATACACTCTCAGTTGCTGTTGACAGTAAAGAGGTCACTCCCCAACCACCCCATCTTCCCCAGCTAGAGTCAGAATCCACTGGCTGCTGGGAAAGAGAGAACAATATCCAGCAATGTCAAATGGCACATAAATACTGTACACTTGAAAAACTGTTATGAAGAATAAACATGTACTAATTCACACATAAGTCAAGGTAAAAGAGCAAGGAAACAAGCAGCTACAACTGAATTCCTTAGCCCACAAACTGATAACTTCTTCAGAAAACATACTGATATATTATCCCCAAACCTAGTTCAGCATGCTTTGCCATAACGGCAGTCACATCAGCCATAACAAGAGACTTTAAAATGGCTTACTAAGCACCCTTCCATTCCGTTATGTCTCATGGAATTATCTTCTGGGGAAATACAACAGCCAACAAAAATATATTCACCATCCAAAAGAAATTTATATAATATAACAAAAAGGCTGACTACAGTCAACATGCAGTGTGCAGCTAAAACATCTGAAGTCAAAAAAATATGTCACCAAGAACATGTAATGTAATGGCAGCCCTCTAAATTCCTGGCTATTACACAGCACACCCTGCATTTAATTTGAACTCCCAAAAAATTTAAAGGCAGGTGTAAAAATGAGTTTCTTTTTATTTACAAAATCTAATATACTTCCCTTTGTCAGTGAATATCTATTTCCATTACTGTCTTCCACTGTAGAAAACACGGAAAAAGTTTGAAAGAAATTCAGAAATACGAAGTATAAATATGAGCCACAAACATGACTTCCACACTAACCTCACTTACTACTGACAAGATGTGTGCTATGAATGAACCAAGTTACACAACTCTCCCACTTAACGTTTAAAGTTTAAACCATTATACAAATACACTTAAGGCAGATTTGAAATATTGTCTATTAGCTCGCTCCTCCTCTGTAGAATCCCCCCTCCCTCCTTCCCCCCAAGCAGAAAGCAGTCTGCACATTACTGAGTAATTTCTTATACCCATGCACTGCTATATTTTGGTCTGTATAACAGTCTTACAAGGTGCACAAACCATGTTTCAAATCTCTATTGTACACTACATTATATTACATTCACACCATGACATGTTCTACACCATTGTACTAAAACTGTAAATAAATCAAATACTACTCTACAAACCTTCTCAGGTGTAGGCTGCAACAGCTTATCAAAAACTGGTACAATATCATGTTGACTACTGTCCTCAACAGACAACTTGCCAAGTTCCTGCTTGAAATTCTCCATTCTGTTTGAAGAATCTGGAACAACCTTTCCTTCTTCACTCTTATGATTATGCACATCAACTTGATTAGTTTTCTTCTCAGATTTTTCTGATGTAAGGAAATCTTCCTTCACTTTCTCACATTCACTATCTGAACATGCTGGTACAACAGTCGGAGAAATTCTGGTGCCGAGCTTTCTCAATGCACCTCCAGCTCTTGATTCCCTTGGCTTCTGCTGCCTTTTTACACGTTCTCTTTGTTGCCTGTCTTTTATTTTGTCTTTTGTAACAGATTCATTTGAAATATTTACATTGCTTCCTGCTCCTGAATGTACACCTTCCACCTTATCGGATTTGTTACTAACATCACACGCCCCTATATCCGTCTCATTAAAGGGGTCTTTTAATATTTCGTCCAATGCTCCACTTTCATCATCATTGCTTATAAGTTCACAAATATCTTGGTTTTTTGTGTTATCATGGTATTCATTCGCTAATAGTGCCTCCGATTCTTTCTGTTTGTTTACAGACTGCAATGTGGTGTTATCACCATTAACTTCTAGGTCTTCGTCTGCACTCTCAAAATCCTCACTATCAGATGTTGCCATTTCAGATATTTACAAACTAATGAAAGAAACAACGTTACTGTTCAAAAACAACAAAACAGGTTACAAAGGAAAACGGAACAACTTTCCCAGCTCAAACCTTCGCAATACAGATCGCAACTTACATTAACGCCAACACATACACCTTTACGTCGACTGCACTGTGGTCATACGGCTCAACCGCAATACAGCACACTGATGACGTCACACTGTTACAAGCGCCTACAAAATGCAAACCCCACATAATTACAGTGCAACAAAATAAAATTGTAGGGCACTTTCAGGGCTCCTATGCGTTAGTATTTTCACTGCTATATCTCCCTACAACAACACTACTACCTACGTCTTCCGACTCAGCCACCGACCAACCAACTGTCACATCCACATACCATATGTGCTATGCATTGCCTCCTTCATCCGCGGCAGGAAGCCGAGCCTGTGGATCCGACGAACGTAGGGTCACAGATTAAAAATCTTCAACTGAGTACGATAGTGCATCAGTGTCAACTACACACAGTTAGTGTCACATACACCACGGGTGCAAAAGATAACGAACACATCCCGTGACCCACGGAGTTTAGGTCCCCCACGTCAACATATTAGCGACGTGCTTCCGCTGCTGCACATTGTGATTCATGCACAAAAGAACAGATGGTGGTCAGAGGGCGAATGAAATGCTCCAGGAATATGGCTTTGTTCGAAGCAGAGGGCGAGACCCACAAACAAAAAGAAATTTATTTGAAAACAAGCCAGCAGGCAGCATTTCAAACTGACATTTTTACCACGACTATGTTTTTGTGGAATTATTTGTACAATGCAACTGATGTACGAGGTCTTTAAATGTTATAATTAAGTATTATCTTACTCTTCAGGCGGTTAGTCGCCGGTCGCCCCCTGCGAAGGCCCGGTTTCGCTCCGAGGTCAGTCCATGTGAGGGTTGTGATGGACAAAGTGACACTGGGACGGGTTTTTTTTTTACCCGAGTACGTCAGTTTTCCGCTGTCAGCATCATGCCACCCATGCTCCATACTCAACTTCGTCTACACGTTTCTGTTACCAGAAAGAGGCAAAGCCTGGGAACCTTCCAAAAAGCAATGCTGTTATGGAAATCAGGAAGAACTGGACAGCTAAGTACTTTCATAAGTCTTCAAAGGAATTAAGCTCCACCCTACCCAGGCATATTCTGCAGTAGGTGGGGTACTTAAGGTCCTTATCTAACCCACATCACAGGTCACTTTCTGTTGCTACTGCAATTCAAAATGAGTCAAGCAGAGTTCAGGCATTTTTAGTTCAGTGTACTGCAGTTCACATTCAAGGTTTATTCACCGTATATAAAGAAGATGCAGGAAAGTTGTAGTTGAGTATACTGCTGCGGGTGTTAGTTTTTTCTCATGATGTTACAAGCAGGTGTGGGAACTGGTGACCTTGGCTCACACACATACATCCCGTCTAGCCAGGGTCACCATACTCACACTCACTGAATAAAAAAAAAGTACATTGTACAATAAATATTTTCTTGAAAATACCCTGATATATGTGAGAAACTCTTCACATACTTCACAACCCTTCAACACATAGTTCACTTACTTATAACGTATTGATATAAGTAAATGATAACTCCCCGGGCAGAGCCTTTCCTGAGAAGCTAACAGGTCCTCTGCTAGTCAAGAAATTCCCCACATTTTATGGAACCCGAAGGTTCATCACTGCATTCACAAGTGTCCACCACCTGTCCCTATCTTGAGCCAGATCAACCCAGTCCATGCCTGTCCATCCCACTTCTTTTAGACCGGTTTTAATATTATCCTCCCACATATGCCTAGGTCTTCCAAGTGGCCTCTTTCCCTCAGGTCTTTACACCAAAACCCTGCATGCACCTCTCCTGTCTCCCGTACATGCCACATACCCTGTTCATCTCATTAGTCTTGATTTGATCACCCCAATAATATTTGGTGATGACTTCAGATCATAAAGCTCCTTGTTATGTAGCCTTCTTCACTCCCCCGTTATCTCATCCCTCTTGGGCCCAATATCTTCTTCAGCACCCTACTCTCTGACCGTCAGCCTATGTTCCCTCCTCATTGTGACAGACCACGTTTCACACCCACACTTAACAACAGCAAAACTGTAGTTAATCTTTGTATTTTTGCACAGCAAACTGGAAGACAAAAGATTCTGCGCCAAATGACAGCACGCATTCCCTGATTTCAGTCTGCTCTTAATTTCTTCATGAATGGAATTTTGACTTGTTGGGTTTGTCCCAAATATTTGAACTGTTCTACCCTTTCAAAAGATTTATTACCTGTCTTTATGTCGTGAATCTGTCCTTCATTCGGTTATTGAAACATCATGTACCGTATTTACTCGAATGCAAGATGACGCTTTTCCTTAAATTTTGCCCTTAAATATATGACGTCATCTTAAATTCGCGTATGAAACACCCGACCCCGCAACCGCGCCAAACCGGATCGCTCTGAAGCACATCATGCGGAGCCAAACCAAGCCCTGCATCGCCAAATCTTCGTGTACAAACAGAAGGCAGGACAGAGCACAACTGAAGTTACTGCCATAATCTTCTTTTTTTTAGAACTTTATTAATCGTCTTACTTTTTAAAGAAGTAAGACATTTCGGAACCCGTCCCCATTTCCATTTTCAAGCAAAGAAGCACCTGATCTAGAACACGCTTTATCTTAAGTTATTGTCACTGGCATACACCAGTAGCTTGTTAAGATATGCACATGAGGACAGATCTAGTCCAAAGGTAGTAATAGGAAAATGGCTATTGAAAAATTAAAAATTAGCTACAAGACTCAGAAATAGAACCTGGATGAATCTACAAATTAAATACCATAAAAGGAGCCATGAACTTCACTGATCAGACCACTGTGAAGATGGAGACGGTGACACTGACTGGTAAAGGTAGATAGAATCTGACATGTTTCATGTATTAAGTGTACAATATTAATAGCAAATTATTTTTTCTTAGCAGATTTTTATTTTTGAGGGGTCATCTTAGATTTGGATACATGTATTTTCCTTTGGCAGACATGTTTTACTTGGGGGATCACGTTAGAGTCGTCTTGGATTCAGGTAAATACAATACTTAGTTTTCTCAGCATTTACTGCTGGATCAGTCTCCTTACTAAGAGGCCACTACAGCTTCTGTGTTTCTCTTTACAGTATACTTCCACCCAACATAGTAACATAACCAGAATAACCAGGATTCAAACAAGGACGATAGCTAGTGAGTGGACTTCTCTGCATAACCTAATAGAGCTGACAGAAATGACTACCAATTATCAACATACAATGGGCTTCATAATCTGTACTTGCCAAATATTGTTAGGACGATCAAATCAAAGAGGATGAGATGGGCAAGGGATGTAGCACAAACGAGACAGAAAATAAATGCAGAATACCTGAAACAACAAGATCACACATCAGACCTAGGTGTATATAGGAGGATAAATTAATACAAATTAAATAAATATGAATGATATAGGGTGGGTGTAAACTGGATTAGTTTGGTTCAGGCCAGGGACAAGTCTCAGGGCTCTTTTGAACAAATAACCACGGCCATTTATGTTCCGTAAAATGCAGAAAATTACTCAACTATCTGAGAAACTATTAGCTTCTCAAGGGCTCTACCAGTTGTGTTAGTTTTTTACATGGAGGGTTTACATCTGATACAGAATTCTTCACTGTATGGGAAACTACAATTGAATTGAAAGTTTCCCATGTTTTTTTATGAATACTGCTCACACTCAGTCTGTGAAGTGTCGCAAATGAAGTTTATGCATCAGATTCAGTACTACTGAATGTTTAGGCAGTTCACTACCTTGACCTCTCTGACACTCAAGTCAGCTTGTTTACTCTTTATTTATATCGACCTTCTTCTACTTCCAGTTTTCCTGTTCATAAATTTATATGCATTACTAACCACATCACACAACTGGCCCTACAGAACTTTAAGTGTTGACCCTTTGTTTGTTCCTTAACAGGTCACATTTGGAAGTAACAGAATGTTTCAGTTTGCCAGTGCACGATCACTACTAAATCTCTGAAGTGAATAGAAATATGAGACATTAACATAATTAGAGTCACTGCTACACAGATACAGATTCAAGCTTAGGGCAGTCCACATGTGACTTTGTGGACAGTGTGGTATTTTGGCAGTTTTTCTCACAGTGTTTTGGTTTCTTTAAGGTTATTACAATTTCACCAATACCACATACACATTTCATCATTCCTAAGGATGTAAAGGCCCAGTCAAATGGAATATTCCCACAGTGATGCTTCATTATGAAATGCAAGTTCCCTTACCTCATGGCATTTTGGTGGACTGGGAAAGTCAGGATATGTGAATATGTATGTATTATGAATGGCAGCCCATATGGATTTCATGTTTTATTGTAAATTATCTTCCACTGTACATTAGAACCAAAACCCATATATATAATTAAAATATAAAACAATGTCAACCATGCTATACCGTGTAAACATATGCTCACAAACCTGGAAAAGAAGCAGTTCTAGTATTCCATAATTACTCAACAGGAAAGAAAAACAGAATAAAAATTGCCAACTGCAGTGCACAATATGACATTTGCTATACACCACTACATACAGCAGTATTAAATCTCCAATTTGAAACCTAAATAGAAGCTTGTTGTTCAACCTCTATAAATGCCTGTTCATTTTTCAGGCTTCTTTGTATGTATTTTACTTTTTTCAGTAGCCTTAGACACATAGTCCCACTTCATATTGTGCAACAAACTTCAAAAATATATGTATGCAACTCAAAATAGCAAAAAAAAAAAAAAAAATTACATACAGGGTCCCTATTTCATGTGACAAATATATTTCATCACTTCCTCTCAGCACACGTATTGTACAGACTTTGGCTCACTAAGTGGCCTGTCTATGCTTGTGTTATACAAGAGAAGGTGGGTCTATAATTGTCGACAGTCAGTCATCAGTTGCAATAGGGATCCCACTGGGTCATTGTGTGTTTCTGTATGACACAAGGTAAAAATAGTTGCTACAAGAACTGTCAACATAAATTCAGATGAAAGATTCCTGATGTGCCTCTTCCAACCACAACAATTTGCAAGTGTGTAAAGGGTTTCAACCAACCAGTGTCATTCTAGATGAGAACAGAGCACATAGCTGGCACATACTAACTCAGGACAAATTGGATGAAACTGGCGCTAGATTGGAGAAATTCAACACAATTGTTTGTTCGACTCTGATGCACAATGAATGATGTTTGTTAAATGTGACAAGTGCCTGCAAGCTGAAGGAAACAATTTACAGCACCTTCTTTAAACAAACAGGATAGTTAACAACGGAATGTTAAAAGAAATACAATTAACTACAATGTGTGGATCCCGACTCACAGCATACTGGAATAACAGTGGGAAGTGATCAACAATATTTGTCAAGTAAAATAATGACCCTATACATTCCATATGTGCCCACGGACAAGAAACACTTACTTTCTTAAATTTGCTTACAAAACAGAAAATATAAGAAGCAGATGTCTGGTGTTATAGCATTGTTTCACATGTCTGAATTATCAGCAAACATACATGATTTGTGTACGTTTAGATGTCTGGTGTGACAGCAGTGTGTTCCACATGTGACAGTAATAAACAGACAATTCTGCAATGTTTGTGTGTCCATTCTGGGAGGGGGGTGGGCACAACACAGGCCAACAAACCACAAATCAACATGCCTTAAGCATCTCTTTTGTGAGGACATTGTGATGCAAATTGAATGGTCTCTGTAAATATATGCTGCAACAACATACAGTCAATAAACCAAATCACAAGCTGTGGGTTTGATGTTCTCAAACCTGGTTTCAAACTGCATTTATGAAACATGCTATGCTTAAACAAACAAGGTGAACTGACAAGCAAATCTACAGGGGTAATTAAGAACAATAGCTAGACTGAGCCGGTACACTGTGCAGACTTTCTCACAGCACTTAATTACTAAAATTACATGTTTGTGGAATGTGATGCCATAAATTTCTACAAGACTGCACAGCATCACAACACAGAGGATGATTATATCCACTATTTCTCATGCTCACTTCATGTGTTAAGGAAAGGAAAAGACTTGGAAGTCACAGCACTTAATTACTAAAATTACATGTTTGTGGAATGTGATGCCATAAACTTCTACAAGACTGCACAGCATCACAACACAGAGGATGATTACATCCACTATTTTTCATTCTCATTTCATGTGTTAAGGGAAGGAAAAGACTTGGAAGTCATATGTATTTTACGGAGTCTTATTTAGATCCACCTGATCAGAATTATCACACTTCTTTCTGCAAGAATATCCCATTCAGGGGTACACAAACTTTCTAAAAATATAGGAGCCACCTAAAAATTCTAGGTGCCAGAATGGTAACATGAAGTTCCATAATGAGGACCCACAAATATTAGGCGCCACTGCACAAAATTCAGTCACCACAATGACATGGTGCCTGGGATTTGTGCATCCTTGAAGCCTTTATGTTTGAATATTCACATGAAGTTCCTTAAATTCTTCTGTTAGAATCAGTTTCACAGGATGCCTATACAGGACATAAAAACTGATGAAAATTTCTTAATCACGTAGGTGCTGAAGCATACAAGCATGCAACACTCCAAAAAGTTACCCTTCTGTTTGCAGGGTAGGGGACTTGAAAAGCAGAATGTTCATATCAATTAAAATCTAGAGATTATACAAACAAGTTTTTTTATACAAGACAGTCAAAATGCAACAAATGTAGTTCTGGTCAGACAGAGGGCTCTGCAAGATGTGGAAGTATGGTTCAAGATTTTTGTTGGACCACCAATAACGACGTACCGGTTTATCTTAACACCATTACGGAACGTGCAAGGTGGACAGGTTTTCAGTAAATTTAATAGCCACTTTATTCATACTGTGACAATTTGTTGAAGAATATGCATTCTTTTGATTAAAACCATGTAATCTCTGTTACACAATATTCTGGAATAACGAAATAATAGCATTTGATCCTGAGTTTCACCTTAGAAGATAGAACGGTTATCACTATTCAAACCAAACAGAATAACATAATTAAAAACAACTCAGCACATAGTGATCTGGCTACTGTATTTACCCAAACATAAGATGAGAACTGTTTCCTAATTCATCAACAGGAAAATAAGGGGCACCGTATAACTGCACACAAATTTTCGAAATTGAAGATTATGAAGGGGGTCATCTTATATACAGGGCTTATGTTCAAGTAACTACAATATATTCACATTTTAAGAGATCTCATTCTTCACAGTGGCCTAATCTGTAGAGGCTCATATTCACTGCAAACATAACTACATCTTTATCCTATGCAAAATGGGCAAGGAATAAGTAAAGAATCACATTACAAGTGCAGAAAGCACATGCCTACATATTTTGAGTACCGGTAGTTTGACATACACGCACAAGCATAAATTTAACAGGGCGTTAACAACAACCATGTTACACCTCCCAAGACACACACCCAGTGTCATGTTGTCGCTCAATCTGACATGGAACACTCAAAAAAAGCACACCCGTTCTAAAGGTCCCTAACAACCTAACAACGGTATGTTCCACTTGGAAAGCACTTGGTTTCTGAAGGCTATCCATTGTCTTACATTCCAAAAAGAATACATTTCCAAAAACATGTTTTCATCTTCTGACAAAAATGTGGGGAGGCACCAATTGAGTTTTGTCTAGTGAAAAGAACTATCTCAATCACTGAAAATGTCAATCTACTACCTCTATTTATGAATCTATAATGTTTCATCAGTGAGGAATGGAAGAAAACAGGAAAATTTAAAAATGCAAAAATACCCATTACAACATGAAACTAAGACACGAAAATAAGTAAAAAAGAAACTTATTAAACTAAACCTAGAATCCAACCCAAAAACTCAATTCAGAAGAAATTCAAAATTGACATGATGTGCATTACCCACATACCACTAAAGGTGTCTATGGAAGAGCAAGGAACCTACAAAACAAGTTATGAAAGATAAGCATGAGAATTCTACCAGAGCCAGCTGGCCTGCTCTAGTACTTGAAAACCTCCTTCCTGATAAGAGAAGTCCATTTGAGTTGATTTCTTGCATATCAAATATCTGCAGTTGGTTTCAATCGCAAAATCATGAATCCATTCCAACATATGTGACCTTCATAGGCATATTTTCCAGAAGACCCTCTGAAGCTTAACCTTGGAGCTACCATCAGTGGCATGAATTCACTGAAGGAGAAGACCGTCTCCAATTTTGGGTGTTTACACATACCATGTATCCCCTGGATTGCTATTGTATTTAAAAAATATTCATTATAAAGTTAGTTTACTTTTATTGCTCTGGATATTTTAATATGAAATTTTCATCATGCTCAAGGATTAGGTCTGTATGGGGTACCTCAACACACAAAGATTTTTAACAAATTCTCCTTCCCACCACTTGCACAAAAGAACTTGGTATAAATCATGTTACTTTGGACATCTATAATTATATATGCATAACACACACATGATACCGAATAACATTTTCCTTTTAGTACGTATATAAGCAGACTGCCTAGTTATTATGTCTCACCCGGATTCAAATAATCAGGAATACACACATTTATAGAAAGCAATGGTGTCCTGAAGAATGAAGTATGGAACTGAGAGAAGAATTTTTAAATTACCTTTCTTTTCATATTTTTCAGCTTGTAGTGCACCTCTGTGACAAAGAACCTAGCATTTTAATTTCCATGCAGTTGGAATCAAATGCCCCGGTGTTATGGTATGACAGTGATGGAGTATTCAGCACCTAAAAGGGTTAAGCTGGGAAATGAATTTAGACCATGAACATGGGCATGAGGAGGGAGTTACACAGTAGACAGTGGCTGGAACTGAAGTCCAATTGGACTTCTTGAACCTTTCTGACCCTTTAAGATGAGACCAATACGTTATCCCAAAACATCAGTAAAGGATTGCCACTTGACACTGCGTAACACCCCAGAAGAGTGCAGCTCTTATTTAAGTTTACACATTCATCCCCGTTTTCTATTAATGAATTGCTTAATTTTGTGCTTGCTCAACATAAGAAATGACTTGCAAATGTCAATAACATGCGCACAGATAAGGTTATCTGGCAGTACATTCTGTTACTAAACACAACATTAAAGTAAATGAATCATTTCAGATATGATGGGTCATTTTAAAATGTAAAATTATCAAATGCATTCTGCTTTCACAAGCATTTTTAATATAGCTAAAAATTAAAAATAACTTATGTATATGTATATGTTCCATTCAAAAAGTACAATTACTTGTGTATTGTATGCATCACCTTTCTTTATTTTCTGTTTCCAAAACTGCAGTATGTAAGTTATGCACAAAAATGTTTCAAAATAAATTTTCTTACAGGTGAAAATGAGATTAACTGAACAGATCCGATTCATAAAACAATTATTCACCATGCCTGCAACCTTGGAACAATTCCAGTGTCATACATAATCTGAAGCTTTCACAGGCACTGAATTCAATAAAACTGTCTTGGGCTATCCCTTTGATAGTGTTTTACTGAATTTCATTCTAAACTGGACTTTACAATATATCTGTTTGTGTTCTCTCCAGGACCATGACCCTTCTACAGCAGCAAACTATCACCCTCGAGCACTGTTTCCAGTGTACATTATGTATTTTATCACTCCTTCTTTTATGCTGTATAGCTGTCATTCTTTCCCACAACTGGAAAAACATTCTTAAACTACAATGACAGTCATTAATATAACAAAAAATAATTAAAAGCATCTCTTAGAAATCATAATGCACTTAAATACATATGTAACATGAATATTAAATATTCAGAAACTTAATGACCTGTTCCTTCACGGAACAGTAGTAACAAAATTGAAAAATTACACAAGTAAATATGATATCAGATACCATACACTTCCACACTTATATAAGCTTCTGTGCTGGCACACATCTTCTTTTAAAGCTGAATACCACATTTCCTGATACATAAGGCCATCAGAACATGAAAAATATTTATAGGTATATGTGTTAACAAGTAAAATGATCATCCTGCATAACAGCGTCATTCAGGGGATGCAGTTGGCACATGTCTATGGCAAAGAATCCAAATATTAAGAACAGAAAGCTCAGAACATCCATAAAAGTGGACACATCAAGTAACACAAGAATATATTCACAAATCCCACATGAACACAATATAGTAGAAACGTACTGGTTTTAATATATATTAATATATTGCTGTAGAAGGTTGTCATTAAGTAATACGGTCCGCTGCCCGGGTTACAGTACTGCACACGATAAGTCTCGTGGTGGGGTTGCCACCTTACTGCCTCTGTACACGCACGATACCTCCTGTTGTCCAATGACTACCCTTTCACCTGTTCAGCAACAGGTCCTGCCTGTAACTATGCAATAGCTTGTACAGTTCTCAGTGTCACTAACATACAGAAACCTCCTCACCAGATAAGGTGTGGACATCAATGAGTATGCTGCTACAGGTTTCAAAAGATATGTGGAACAATTCAACACGCATTTAAAACAAGTAACAAGGAATAATTCTTGAAATTAGATAACAGCAGTATCACACTCCTACATGGATGTGAGAATTGGAATTTAATGAAACAGCATGAAAGAAGAAATGAGACAGCAGATATGAAAATATTGGGGACAGCTGCAGGATATACATTGTATGACTGTAAAACAAATAAAGAAATAAGAGTAAAACCAAATGTAAACAATTTAAATGAAGTTATTATGGACTGTATTAGTGTCAAGTGGGTCTTTATATTTATTAACTCGTTAACAGTAATTTTCATGTACATATTACTTATATAAAATGAGACAAATTGTAAGTGCCATTTGGGTGGAATTTCATATAGGTCTTCATCAATTCTGTGGTGTTGCTGACATTGAATGAATACAAGGGAGGTGCACATGTGTTCATATTTCAATGACATACTTTGCTAGTTTATATGTGTGTGAGCAATTTGCCAATTTACAATGGGCCTAATAGGACTACCTCGTTTAAGTAGCTTTATTACCCCTGTAACAGGTGGTGGTGTCACGTTTAGGTTTATATATTTTCTTCTTTGGTCTTTAGATATTTTACTTGGATACAGTCTGAAATAACATGAACTGTAACAAAATCTTGACATCTATCAATACGATTTCAGGTATTTTATAATATGGTAGAATAACTTACATGAAAAACTGTAACAGTCACACCAAGTCATCAGTTATATTCATCATAATAATTTAATTTTTCAGGGGACAATTTTGAGGATAATATTGTCTATGTTAAATAATACAGTAAACGTGAAAGGGCTGCAATTCTTTAAAAAACTACAGCAACTTCATAATATTCCTCCAAATACATATTTTTTTTACAATTAGCCTGAAGATGCCTCGCATTCATGCTGAAACATGCAGCTATCCTATAAAACAAAATGATTTGAGTTAGGCTGATGTGCCACTGCATTTGACCCTTATATTGTAAACACAACAGGATATCTCATATCAAGATTAACACTTCACTTGTTAAATTCCTGATTAGACTACACATCTAATGCTGTATTTATATTACTAGTCAAACAACAACAATAAAAATAACTTTCAAAATAAGCCAAATGTGGCAGAAATGACTCTTATGCTGGGTTCAGATGGCTGCTGTTTAGAGAAACAGAGTACAGTTCATAGTTAACTATCTGTGTCTAAATCACCTTGACAGACCAACATAATCTAGGAGCTTTACACATATCTTGTATCAGCATGTGAATGAGTGTCATCATGCACTCTCAGAATTGTCAGATTGCTCTCAACTGCACTTACAACTGTTCCTCTGAGGACTCCTTTCAGGTGTAATAACCATTATTCTATACCAGTAATGTTACTGCACTTGAAGAAGCACAAATAAGTATGTGTCAGCTTGGCATGTTCTTAAATACTAATTTTCTTCACACCAATTGCTGCAATAATGTTTAGGGTTTATATGCTTCAAGCATAAATCTGAAATTTCTTTACCTTTTGGACATTACAATAAATAACTTTTATGTTCAATTTTAAATAAAGTTTTTAATCCTTTTATAATTATGATAGCATCTGCTGTTGCCCAAAATACTACCAGTTTCATAAAGCTAATTGGACACTCTTGGATTTGAGACAGGTAAATGGCATACGACTCTCCTGTAGAAACACTAACATAAAAATCATTTGCATTTTAAAATAGCATAAACACCCATTCAGTTATACAATACACATGGATGTACCACTAAACAGAAAATGCAAGGTGATGAAGAGTTGGTGTCAGCCTACGCTCTTGGTCCAGTCCAATCAAGGAGCTTTCCAGTATCTCATGAAAACACTGTAAGTAATTTAATAATAAAGCAAATAAGCTATCCCTCAATAATATGAAAATAATGCTATCACAGCGCAACTACATAAAGTTCTAACCTTAATAGAGTCATCATTCTCAAATTCACTCCCAAGAGAAGCACCTGCCCAATGCTTTTCTCTTCTTGCTTTGCATGGTTTCCCATACTGTGTTGTTGTTGTCGTTTTTGCCATTTTTAGTAACAAGAGTAACCGCATTATCAGAAGCAACTTCTGTTAGTGAACTCATGACCTATGCCCAAGTTCCTGTATAGATTCATACTCCAAAGATATGCAACTAACTAACCAAAGACTCCCATGTATATGGTATTGACAGCAGTTATATTTTCATGGATAACTGCTACTGCAACAGATGATTTGGAGATGAAAATTTACTGGCAGATAAAGATATACTGATACACACACATTAGAACTGTTATGTGTCTAAAATGTCACCACCTAAACCCAAAATTATCGACTAGGAAGTATGGTATTTCATACTAACATGCCTATGAATTCTTCCAGTTGTTATAATCTTCTGCTCTTTTTCATCATCATTAGTTTCTTTTTCCTTGCAAGTTCTCTTTTTTCCATTTCCATGTCTTCCAAATCTTCCAAAATTCCTATCTTGGTACTCACAAATTCCTCTTTCAATTGCTGGGAGAAACTTGACTCCATACACTCATCATCGTCCACATCTTTGTACCTGTAACAGACATTTCATGGTATCAGCAAACAGGGCCTGGCACCAGAGCATGACCTGCATAACATGAGAGTACAATACGGAGATCCAAGTAACTCAATTTATATAGAAACAAAATCCCGCAGTCTGTAGAACAGGTGTATTTTAAAGTGTCGATAATGTATCCACACAATGCACCCAAACTGCCCTTTATAGAGAGACATGCCTTTAGCCACTGCAATACTCATTCAACAGATATGACTGGAGTACAGTACCAGTAAGGTAAAAGCACAGGATTAAGTAATAATGCCCAACATACTTACTCATGCAGTTCTATATGTTACACTGAGACTGGGAATCAGCTATTGCAACCATAATTTTGGTTTATCTAAGTCTCAGAAGACAAAAGCCAGAACAATATCTATGAACAGTCCATGACCACTGCTTTCAAAGTTCACCATTTGTAACTGTTTTACTGCGCTGAATGTCAGATAATCTCATCGTTGACAGATGTTTTCTGTTCAACTGTTCTTTAGAGTTCCAGTTGTTAATAAGAACCTTATCACCCGTTGTCATTAAATTCAGTGCAAACAACATGACAACAGGGTTCACTCCATCTCACTAACTTACTACTGAGTAGATTTGTGTCAAACACCTATCACAATTCAGTGTGTTTTGAGGTTGTGTATTTTATCTAATCATACCCTATCATGCAGTGTTTTATCTGTCAAAACATCAGGAGGACATACATTTTCTCAGACCTATCAGCAAGACTGTTTGAAGAATCTGACTTCTTGGAAAAGACAGTGATTATGTGGTTTTAAGAATTCAGCTTTCCATCATGATTCAGAAACAAAAGTCACAGTTTCTAATAGAAAACTCCAGTGCTTCAGACTGAAAAAAAGTGCAACTGTCAAAATCATGCTGTCCTGCTTACCTGGTGTCAAATTTCCAGTATGTCTTCAATTTTCCAAAAGAGTAAAAAGAACTCTACCTTCAGAATGTTTACAACCACACAACCATAAACAAGCAGTAATAAGCAGAACTCATAAAGCTTACTTACATACTGGATAAAACCCAAATGTCTATTGGTATTATCACTGTAGTTTTATTTTATTTTTGTGAAGAATTTATTCCTTAAGTACAAATTCTGCAGGCAATAATTCTGTCTGCTCTAGCCTCAAAATTTCACATCTTTGCCATGTGCATAATTACTGACACACAATGTTACACACATAATATGCAGGTTTATTTAATATGATTTCTGTACCAAATTTAACATACCTGGCTCAAATGGTTCATTTGTTATTGACATACAGTATTCCATACATAATGTGTAGGCATGTTTATTATGTATGTACCAAATTTCACATACCTACCACCAATGGTTCATTAATTATTAACAATCAATATTCCACAAAAAACATTAAACACCAACAAATGCACAAAGAGTTTTTTCGTCAATTATAACACACTCCTACATGTTTCGACCCTGTTGGGTCATCTTCAGGGAGAAACTTTACATTGTCGTTACACTAGGTTGCACTATACAGTTGAGCGAGAATGTGCTGTTGACTGTGCACTGCGCCGCTTATGAAGACGTGAACTCTTTGTGGTCTCGGCTTGTACAAGCCGAGACCACAACTGTATAGTGCAAACTAGTGTAATGACAACAGAAAGTTTCTCCCTGAAGAGGACCCAGCAGGGTTGAAACATGTAGGAGTGTGTTATAATTGACAAAAAAACTCTTTGTGAATTTGCTGGTGTTTAATGTTTTTTGTATAATATACTGCACGGACATGGAACACATTAAATTAATCACTATTCCATGTACATACATGTGCAGGTATGTTCATTATTATCACTGTACCAAATTTCACTTGTCTAACTCCAATGGTTAATTATTGACACACAGTATTCCATACTCAATGTGTTTATGGTCCATCTTTGTACCCAATTTCACCTGTCTATCAACAATGGTTCATTAATTACTGACACACAGTATTCCATCACATAATGTGTAGGTATGTTCATTATCACCTCTGCATCAAATTTCACAGCTCCAACTCCAGTGGTTCATTAATTATCACCATCAAACTGAAAAATTAAACGTTTTGCACATGTGCCACTTTGTTTTACATTTTATAACACAATTACCTGAACAAAAGTTACACATTTTTCCAAGTTCTACATGTCACTTCTGGGCCCTAAAGTAATAGGTGCTAGTAGAGCTTCTGCATCACAAGTCTGCACATCTGCTATGATGTCACAGATGGTTGTAGGAAATTAAAAAGTATGGTACTGGTGTGTGTGCAAGCATGAGGGCATGCATGCACGTGCACACACACACACACAGAGCATGGCTGTCTCAAAAGCCTACTTGTCTTCTCTGCAAAACCATTTAAGTGAGGTGCAAATATAAGTGTTGTAACACCATTGTAACTGATTCCACTCCATGTGTCTTCTTCATGTTCCAAATCTAAAAACCTTTTTTCATGTGTTTTCAAGCTTGTGCAGCAATATTGATGAGCTCTGCACTCTTCTGGGGTATTATGCAGCGTCGAATGGCAATCAGTAAAGGATTACCATTTGACACTGTGTAATACAACAGAACAGCACAGATCTCAAACTTTCTTCAAATGTCCAATTTTGAATTACATTATTAAGCCCTCACTCAATGTTGGGGTTACATTCCAGAAAATCACAAGAGAGAGGAAAAACAAAAAATAGAACTTTTTCTATGAATCCAAGTTCAGGCAGTGTTCATTACCTTTGTTCACTAAAATGTGTCGAATGTTACATCGAAGCAATGTTGTGAAGGGCAACATTACACAATGACAGGCTGTACTTGAAGACATTCAGAGAAATATGACTACAGAGAAAATGACAGAAGTAATGAAAGCAAAAGTTGTAGAAGTAGTAACAGAAATTTCCAATATTATTTCCAGGCCACACTAACTAATAGTACAGAACAATATATACTGTCGCCAGAATCAATGTACTGTAGTTCGTCCTTGATTTTAAGCTTTCGTGGCAACTCATAATTGATGTCGATACCTATTCACTTCAGCCTTGAAGATGGAGGCAGAAAGTGTACAATATGTCTACACCACAACCCACTACCACACAGTGCATAAACTCCCACAACACGATCAATATTAAGTCATGATTCTTCAAAACCCTACTGCATCACACACATCACACATGCCTCTTTATAGCATAGTGGTCACTATATGTATCACATGGTTACACAGTAAAAAGCTCAGAGTTTCACACACATAGTATATTTATGTGCTCTGTATGATCCTCACAATAAACAGCAATTATTTCCCTTAGTATCCCAAACCAATCAGTCTCTGTAATGGAGATGCAATGTATTTTCTGTGAAGAAGAACTGAATTTTCAAAGAGTATTTAGATGAACTTCAGACTTCCAAGTTTTGGAGGTGTATGTGCAGGCCTATTACCTTGACTTGTCATATCCAAAGATTTCCTTTATGTGCCTAGAGTAATCTTCTGCCTCATCTGGCCCATCATCAATGAAATCATCCAGTTCAGAGTCGTGCTCATCAGAATCTTCAATGCGACCTACATACACACATACACACACAATAAACATCAAACAAATATGGAATGGGACTAAATTTTTGCCTCTGGAAACTTCCAACAACTTGTATAGAATGAATTCACACTTTATAATCTGAGCAACAAACCATGTCATAAACCGTAAGTAAATAAATGTAAGCACAGAATGAAACCTGAATAAACAGAAAAAATTCCTGTAAATGTGGAAGCATACTGCCTCAGACTTTGAGTGGAAAATGAAATCACTTTATCATTTCTTGATACATGACAGAATCTGAACTAATCCCAGCACCACAGTCAGTATACTGACTAGGTTACACCCTGCTCCTTTGGAATACCTTTGAAAATTACATTACTACAGCAGTTATGTCCAAAAACCGTAACTGCAATTTGTATTCACTACCTCAACCACACATATAAACTTGTTATACATCAGTGTAAGCTGTTTGTCTGTAGGTGTTTTAAGCCAACATCTGTTCAGTACTGGAAGAACTTCACATTCCCAAAGCAGTCTCCTGGAAAACACCACTTGGTATTTGGGCCTCTGTGTGTATGTGAATAAAAAATTAAACTGTTGAAATTTAGGCCAGTGCGGGTTCATGCATTTTGTTTGCTCCTAACATGTGGCAGGGCACAATCATTCTCTCATTTCACTCATTGTTTTCTTACTTATACAATCAAAGCACTTGATTAAAAACACCTCAGAATCAATCAACATTGTGTACTCACATTTAGGCGGTGGTTTTGGTTTTATCCTTACATCTGCAGGTGGGAACTGCCTTGGCTTGACACCTTGCAGTGGAAATTGTCGTGACTTGACATCTGGTGGTGCAAACTGTTGAGGTTTACTATCTGGTGGAACTTGTTGTGGCTTAACGTCTGCTAGTGGAAACTGTCTGTGCTTGACATCACTGGATGTCACTTGACTCATTTTTCTATCTTTTGCATCTCTGGATGGAATCTGATGGCCAGATTTACTTCTTGCTGGAGAGTCTTGAGATTTTGAGGATAACACTCCAGGAAGTGTTTTGTTTATTCTCTGTGAAGAGGTAAATGGCTTTATAGAATGTTTTCCTAAGGAACTCCCTCTCACTGCGTCCTTTGAATCGCTGTTTCTTGCTACTTTTGATTGTGGTTTTGGCCCTCTATTCAAGTCAAATGACCCAGAATCACAATTCTTTGGAAGTTTTGAATTTTGGGCTCCTGGTACACACAGCTTCTTTGCTTCTGACAATTCACCACTCTTTTCTTTTTCCTGCAGTTTTGCCAAGAGGCTCTCCTGCAACTTTTTACTGTAAGCAGATAAATTATAGTTCTTACTAGTGCTGTTATTGTTGTTACTACTGCTGGCATATTTTCTTTGTTCTACACTGTTCCTATTTACACTACCATGTCCAGAGGCACTAGCTGAAGATGTGTGACTACTTTTAACTGGAAGTTTTCCTGACACATCTCTATTCCTCTCCTTACAAACCTTACCATCTGAGTTCCCCTGAAGTTTCACGCTTCTGTTATTACTCCTATTAATATCACTACATTCTGGAATCCTGTGCTGTGATTTTTCACCTTTTCTAATGCTATTCACTTTTGGAATTCTTGGAATGCTCCAGTTACCATCCCCTGAAGAGCGATCATTCTTCAGGTTCCTGCTTCCATCCAAAGGTCGACCGTTCCTTTGATCCCTGCTCATATCTCCAGAAGGATGGCCAATTCTCTGATCTGAAAATCGACCACTCGTTTGGTCCTTGGTACCATACATGGAAGTTCTACTACCCATCTGTTCCCTCTGTCCATCCACAGAAAGTTGACCATTTCTTTGATCTCTGTTTTTATCTGCAGAAGGACAATTAAATCTGCGATCACTGTTTGAATCTGCTGCAGGGTGATTGCTCTTTTGATCTCTGCTTCTTTCCTGTAAAGTTCTGGATCGATTGTTTCCCTGATCCTGGCCAGGGAGTTGTTTTAAAGCTGTTAATGGTGGAAGTTTCCCCTCTTTCCTCAGGCGCCACTCTTTTTCCTTCATATATTCTACACGCTGCTTTTTGGTCATCGGTCTTTCATCCTCATCTTCTTCCTTCAGTTTTGGTGCAATTTTAATTGGTTCAAACTGCTTCTTCTCTGCTATCTTCAACAGTTCAGAGAAGTCGATTGATGGTGGTGCATGGGGGCGACGTAGTTTGGCAGGCTTCTCTGGCTTCTCTTCTATACATTCTTTTGTTTCTCCATAATCTGACTGACTACGGCTTTTATCTCCACTTTCAGTTTCCTTCACTTTTTCCTCCTTTGTTTTTCTTTTACGTTTGTGTGGCATCATCTCTTCTTCTTCTTCCCTTAGCAAAGCCATCCTTACTCGATCCTAAGGACAGAAGTAAAGAAACAAGTGCTAATCAAGCAATGGTGTGAAGAACTATATACAGAACTATGTTCTATTGTGTAACCGCCAATGTTACACAACAGCCACGTCCATTTTTATCACTTCAGCACATGGCACCACATCATCATTTGACCATTACTAGGGCAGTAGGGTCAGTACAGTGACTAGTCTATGGCTAGAGAACCAAGGAATTGTGGTGTGATTCCAGGCAGGGGAAGAATTTTCTCTTCTCCAAAACATCCAGAACACCTCTGGGGCCAATCCAACCCCTTATTCAATGGGTACTGGGGAGCTGTCTCCCCAGAGGTAAAGCTGATGGGGCAAGAAGTTCATCCCTCACCTACACCTAGTACTGACAGTAAGAATGCACGAAGCTATAGCTATACTCCACTCCCTCCTACGTCTTCATGATATCCAAAGGGATGACTTGATTTTAAAATCATTTAACCAGCAGGCCAGAACATTATCTGAGCTGAATTAGCAATCAGCATACTAAACATTCCCAGATCTATCAGTGTCACTGACATAAGAAATTAAAGTGAGCAAAAACAAAAGACTGTTAATATGTACCAGCAATCACTTGAAGAAGGGAGCAAATTCAACTGCCAACACACTACATACATTTAATATAGTTGTACAATGAACATGATCATGTTCATCATATATCAATCACTGGTACATACTACCCAGTCGAGGGTCAACATAGTTCCAAAAATATTGCAGACTGATAATTCTACATATTTGTAACAGGTTCCAAGCATACAGTGTGGTTTACCATACAATCTGCACCATGATGCTTTCTCTTGGATGGTGAATTACTAACGGAAAACTTCTACGTATACCACCCAAATGTATCAACACACTCGTATCATAATAACTTATATTTATATACTTTTCAGACTATTGGTTCATATGTTTGGATTGGTTCTGGTACTTTTAAAATTTCATTTCATAGTCATAATATATCTAACCTTTGTATTTTATATCCCTGATGATGGCCACATGGTTGGCCAAAACGTGTAGGAGTTCTCTGTGTATCTAAACTAATCGTAACATACTTATGCGCATCTGTTGGTACCATTATTGTATATACCTTGGTATTATTTAAATCTGCAGCACTGCACTTCAAAAGAGATTTCTTAGAGAATTTTGGTTCTTCAGAAGGGGTGGAAGTGTACTTTTCCATAAGCTTGTTGTAAAATGCTGATGCTTCTTGTGACACATAACCGTAGTCATCTTCATCAGGCTGCGTAAGACCTGTATAGAGAATTACAAATATACAATTATATGCATTACACCTCACATGTTGAGGGTTCTTGTGGTAATTTTAACTTACAACATGCTGACTGAAGGTATGTCGTTAATCAAATAATGTTTCAAAGTCCAATTTCAACTATCTGTTGTTGTTGTTGTTGTTGTTGTTGTTGTTGTTGTTGTTTTTATTATGATCAGGATAATCAAATCAAGCTGGACAAACTGGAAAACACTGCATATGTGGGAGAGGCAGAGGGCCTGAACAGATGAAACAACATGGAAAACATATGCATGAGCAGAAAGGTACAAACCATTGGAAGGGTTGATATAAACCTGGCAGGACATTTCTTGACCACCTGAGTAACTCTAAGGTAAACCAGAATGTGCTCCAAGAAGTCAGTTAACTCTTTATAGCACAGTTCTTAGCACAGGTAGTACCACATCTGCACATTCAGAAACTCAACATTCTGCTCACACAGTCTGTCTGTGGGTTTCTTAGAATAAGCATTGATTATTTCCTAAGCAGCAACTGATTTGTAATAGAGATACAATATGTTTACTACAAGGTTTTAATTGATTTTTTTTTGTTTTGACGAACATAAAGCTTAAAAGGGTTAACCTTTAACGGACAAATGGTGCACTGTCTGATTAAAGGTACATCCTTTCTGTCTGAAAGGGAAACACACTGTCCCACAGTGGGAAATTTGATTGACCAGTGCTCTGGCTGCAGCAAAATCATTTAGAAGACTATGCTAAAGACACAATACATGGCAAATGTTGTCCAAAAATAACAAATGGACAAAAAAAAGCTCTAGAATTGTCTTTCACACACAAGACTTCAGATTAGTGATACTCTGATCATATGCAAGTCCATGATTCATGGTCATAGTGCAAACTGGAAGCATCCTGGCAGTAGTTACCCATCTAATCAACCAAACGGTGTTATAAACCACAGGAGCACAATCTGATGAGCTACAATCCATTTTATGATACAATTATGACTTATCACCTATGTAAGACATTAATGACACAACTTGTGGGGCTGGAAGTCTGGAATAGGAATGTAGGGTTTAGAAACTTCACATTGCTGTTAATACCATGCACCTTTATTATTGTGACACTGTCTAAAAAATTTCCAACAGTAATGCACCGTTTAGTGATTTTAAAAAGGTATTACAAAGTTATTCCATTTTCTGAAATGTATCAGTGGTGGCCACCATGCTGTTATAAAGCATAGTTTGTCTTGCTGTGTATCCATAACGGAATCCACTTAACAGCATCCATAAACATAGAACCTGGTAATCACTGGGTGTGCTGTCGTGTTGAAAATTGTCGAGCACCTTAAAAACACACTAATGGTATGTGGATGTCCAAGTTCTGGTCATAGCTGGCAGTATGGTAAGCAGGGGCTATGTTCTACACTTGTAGTGTGTTAGTGAGCTGGAACAACACTGCTAGAAGGCACTGTTTGTCCTGTTATGTACTTGTGATGGAGTCCACTTCACAGGTCCATCAACGTACAGATTGGTGGTACTGGTGTTGAGGTTGCCGAGCACCGTAAAAACACAATAATAGCAGGTGGATGTTGTTTAGAATGTCCAAGATGTCCAGCAGTAGCTGGCAGTATGGTAATCAAGAGCTATGTTCTAAATTTAAAGTTATGTTTGTAAGAACACCAGAGGTCAAGATTAGTCTTATAAAACTCAATTTTGAATGGCTATGTGTGAAAACCTCTATAAGTGTGCGTGCCTATGTGCTGGCACCACATAGTGCCTTATAGGAGCACTGCTCCAGCTCACTAACACACTGCAAGTTTAGAATATGACCCTTTGTTATCATAGTGCCAGCTACAACCAGAACTTGGACATCCACCTACCATTACTGTTTTTAAGGCGCTCGACAATTTTCAACACAATCGCAAACCCGGCAATTATCAAGTTGTATGTTGCTGGACACTGTGAAGTGGATTCTATTATGGATACATAGCAAGACAAACTGTGCTTTATAGCAGCATTTTTTCCAGCTTAGAATTGTTTGTTACCTTTCCCTGGTGGTGATGGTGGCCACCACCAAAACATGTCAGAAAATATAATAACTTTGTAACACTTTTTTAAAACCATTAAACAGTGCCACTATTGTTAGATACTTTTTACACAGGAGGTTTTAGAAAATCTACCTAGATATTGCTCTTATATTTAGCTCTTTGAGTCCCTGCTTTTGACTTGATTACTTGGTTGGTCACAAACAATCAATCAAGACAGTCATCTCTAAAATAATTAAGTAATCAATGCCTTCTGAAATATCTTGCTTAAACATATTAACCCATTCTACTTGACTGTGAGAAGAGCCCTGACATTTCAAATATGGTCGAATGATTGACATGTTGGGCAGCGTCCACCTGATAACTGTACCTCACATTTTTTATAGCTTCTATGATTTGTCAGTAAGTAGAAAAACCATTTGGTCTTGCCAGCTCTGTTTCAGCCTGGCCATAAATACTTTTTACAAGGGCCCTTTCCACATGTAAATAAGGAAACTCCCAATGCTACATGAGCAGCAATGCAAATTAATTGAACTGGAAATGGTTAATCATGCTTATACATAAATCACCTAACCTCCTAAAGTTACGGCTGTGTTTTCATTATCCACGGCATCTTCAATAGCAGCTTTGTTTGCAGCTTTGGTTTGTTTAAGCATGGCTGCAATCCTCTTCTTTGCTTTGACATCCTGTGACCGCAATGCCAGCAACTCCTTGAAAGAAAATAAAATATTTTTAAGTTTCATAATATGAATGGCAACAGCAAAATAGCTTTACGTTTGAGCTTCAAAACACAAAATTTTCATATTTCTTTCAAAAAACAATATAGCATCTCAGTTCAATAAATAATTTAGTAATGTTGCCATGGAAAGAAACATTAATTTACAACAGTTACCTTAATTCATGCAAAATAATTTGTAACTCATGCTTCATCCCAGCTTGTTCCCATCTGCTTCATAGAAACAGACCTCTAGTTCCATGAGGCTCACAAATATAACATTCAGTGCCAGTAATATTTTCACTGAAAACTATTTACATGTGTAGTAATAAAAAACTACATTCATCACAGTATTTCTGCCGTGAGAATGATAAAAATAACATTCAAGTTGCCAGGCTTTCAGGAAACATGAAATGGGCATCACCCCATTGAAAACTATCCCTTTTAATTCTCTACCATCATTAATACAAACATAAGGCCATACACGCACGCTGCTTTTAAGAGAATTACGTTAGTGCCAAACATGCAGGCTTCTAATATCTCAGCAAGTAAAACACAATAAAAAAGCACACTTTCATATATTTGACACAGTCACATCGTTGAATAAATGGCCATTGCTCATTGCCAAATACAACTATATTTGTTGTAGTTTGTTTTATATATATATATGTACATATAAAAACAACTTCTTTGTATAAACCACAAACACAGCATAAAAATAACCATTACAGACACATCTTACAATTTAAATTATATACCTACCCACAACTAGACACAAAATTGTGAAGTGGAGGAAAAACATATCAATATTCAAACTATTTCATACTTGTGCATTTACAAGAATACAGTAACATTAAAACTTTATTTTGTTCAACTACATGAGATCACAAAAAGAGAAACATTACTGAAAGTGGCCATACTTGTGAAACCGATTCATGTGAAGAGCACAATAAGCAATGATTCTTTAGTACTGCTGTTGAAGTTACAGCTATGTGAGAAGTCTGTTGATAAGAACCTGTTTAGTAAAATTTGAGAATTAGCCATACCACACCTGATCAAAAGAAATGTGACAGAAAATATACAACAGTTCCTTGCCACCTATAACAGGAATTCTACACAAGAAAAGTTCCACAAAGAATAGCTCAGCTGAAAGGGAAAGGAAGCATTTAGACATTTATTATATTTTCTTATGATAAGAAATGTAACAAAGGTGAAGCAAACAACCGCAAGGGCTGCAAAAGCCGCTGAAAATTGTGTGATGAGAAGAAACATGTACAATATGCAGCCATATTGAATCATCCTTGCTGAGGTCTGCTAGGGGTCAGATGCTTCTTTCACAGTTACAATAGATGACATGCACATCTTACAGTCAGTCACATGAAAATCGGAGACAATTGGCTTTGCATACATGGTTATTACTCTTCTGATAGATCCTAAGTGTAAAAAAAGAACAGGAAGGCCCATTGCTGTATGCTTCAGTTGGTAGCATGGTTTTGTTTCATCATGGCTTCTGTGGAATAAAATTCTCAGCATATGTTTGGTGAATTTAAGACCAATTAGATGCGCAATTTGCAATTATTTTATTTATTTATTTATTTATTTTACTTCTCCCCCGACATGTTTCAGCAAGCTGCCACTTTCAAGGAGAAATGCATGTTATTACATAAAATTCTTAAGACATGCTAATCATGCTACTCCTAAAACTTTCTTATAGTGTCAAAATCTTTCTTATAATATTAAAATTCTCTAAAATCATGTCAGAGAAGTAAAATAAAATAAATAAACTAATTGAAAATTGTACATCTGGTTGGTCTTAAATTTACCACACATTAATTTAATGCACAGAAATGAACAATCTAAAACACCTGAGCACACATCCACCCTCTTTGTCAGCATTTATTCAACAGTTCCTTGAATGTGTTTGCTGATGCCATTAGCTAATTACTTAGCTCCCTGATTAGGAAGGCCTTCCTTGCCAAGGTGTGCATAAGCTGTGGCACCATGAAGATAAAGAGGCCCTGCTTTTTAAGATACATCACCATTAGATATTTACTGATTGTGAAGTAACTTTCTGTCATGTATTCCCAAACCTGTTCCAGGCCATATGTCAACATCAGTGTAACATTTGCAACAAACTGTTTCACTCCTCCTGCTAGGAACAGCTGTCTCAAGTTTTTTATGTCATCCAGAGTCCTAGTTACTGCAAATGCCTTTTCCTTTACATGCTGCAGGTCCTCCCACATTTGCAGTGATACCTAGATAACGTTCTTTGGTCACTTGCCATTACAGTGTTACAGCATATGTCTGTTCTTAAATATGCTGTAATGCCTCAGAGTTGTTCTGTTGAGAATAAATTTTCACAGTTTTCTGGAAAGTTACTCTACCTCCCTCAGACTGAATTTCTGTTTTCACAGAATTAGAATACTTCCTACACTAAAGTTTATATTCCATTTTGAGTTTCTACCTCCAAGACTCCACCCTGCACCAAAATTATTGTTCTGCATCTGCTCTTATTTGACTGCCAGTGTAAACCCAAGCTGTTCAGTCACTATACAACCTTCTTTGTCATTTTTTTCAGCAGTGACACAGAAAGCAGTAAAACATATGCAATTTTCTATTTCGGTAGTGACTACGCTACAGGCTGGAAAACAAAGAATTATGCTTGAATTTCCAGCAAGGCCAGGATATGTTTCTCTTCTCCAAAGCATCCAGACCAGTTCTGCAGCCCACACAGCCTCTATTCAATGAGCACTGGGCACTTTTGTCCTGGTAGAGGGGGGAAAATGGCCTGGTTGTAAAGCTAGGGACACAGCCAAGAATGAGCAGACTATATCTCCATCCCTTAAATGCCTTCATGGCAAACACAGGGACAACATCCCTTTACTTTTTATTCAAAATCTATTCTACAGGATTTAAATAATACCTAGGAGATGAAGGCTGCTGTGTTGTAATTCTTCCTGCCAAACCTTATTTAACAAACGCATAATCTTCAAAATCAGAACTTGTAACCACATGTAATGTGTACTTAATGCCAACATGGTAGTCCAAAAAATATGAACACCCCCACCACATTCATGGTAAAAGCTAAGGGGTCCAAACCAGAGTCTCATTTATATACAGCAATGGTTTCTTAGACCCTTCTTTGATGATTACAAAGTCTGTAGAACATTAAGCTACTGAAAGAAAATAAATAATAATGACTCAACAGAAAAACTGTCATAAGCAAGACAGAGCAACTTTGTCTGTAAGAGGTTACATTTCACACAACTGAAATATTTGTGAACATTTCATTGAAATAGGATGGAAAATGTCTATATTAATTTCTTGTTCATCAGATTTGACCCTCTAAAAATGAAATAATGGTTACTTTCACTACTTATGGCACCTACACAACAAGAGTGTGTACCATCCCAGTTTTAGATAGTGTTTATCATTTTCCTGAGAATGACAGCTGTCATGGCATGTCACAGTAGATTCAGGATTTCTATGTGACAAAGCTGCCGTGCTAAGGGAAATGATGAAAGAAAGACTTTATTATTATGTCTGCAGTACTACATCAAGTATTAAAAGGAACACTTACTACACAGAAATGAACATTTTATGGTCTTAAAAGCAAAACTAAAACACCATATTTGAGAAACTGAGAATTATATGCATAACCCTTAATTTTACCAAGCCACACAATACAACTTACATCCTTCTTTTTCTTGGCTTCAATAGCCTTTTTCCTTTCCTCCTCTTCCCTTCTTGCCAAAAACTTTTGGATATTTGCTGTAAGAGATTTTGACTTTTGTTCCTTCTTTGGTGGATCAAACGTTGACTTATAACATTTAACCTACAACAAAATCCATTAGTAACATAACAATTCCATTCGTTAATCAGTAAGTTAAGTGTACGACTGTGGTTGCGTAAACTTGCAAGTTTTAAGGAGTCAAGAAGGCAGAATTTGTGGTTTATATTTTACATGTCCATTACGGCCTTTGACATCTCATGCAAACGTTATACTTAAGATAAATGCTATGACTTAAAACATTCCACTTATTCTTTCCAAGGAAACTAATATCTAGAATGAAAAAAATCAGATATTGAAAAGTAGTTGAATGGGCACGAACCATTTTCATAAAAATAAATTCGAACGACCATATGAAAATTATGCTGGAACGCACACAGTACTCTTTAACTACAATCTGCGCAACGTGTTACCAAGTAATATACGTGTTTTTCGAGTCTAAGCGTTGTTATTCCTTCACACGTGTTTCGACTACGTAGGCTTGTGTGGGATAATCATGACGAAGTTATCATCTACCTGAATTGGCAACATAAATTCTCACCTCCTTCTTAACAGAATCTTCATTCAGTTTTGCAGCATGTAGTAACGTCCCAAAATCCATGTTTGGTCGGTATAACTACTGGCATTAAATTACCGAGCACGTATTTAATTCATGAAATTACTGCTACACGACGTGTACACTCATCGAACCTTCCGTCGACCATCTCGTCCTTGTCGATCGTCTGACCTGCAAGGAATACCAACATTATTAGTTTAGCAACAGACTAATATTTCTACTATAAGTGCAAGTAAACGTAAGTATGATCATTACAATTTTGAGATAGCTATTTAATATATGTGAAATGTATTTCAGGTCAATATAAGCAACTGTGTAGTTTAATGACGATTGGAATGCATCAACATAAAATAACAATTTTATTGGCAGTCTTGTCAGCAGCAGGTCTTTCCAAGTCGCTGCGTGCTACGTAAAATGTGTGTCCGGTAATGTGCGTATTTGGTTGTACCTATAAGATAGTTATGCATGGGGTGGGGTGAGGCTCAGTACCTTCACACTTTGTAGTGCAGCGGCTAATGCGCCAACCGCAGCGTCGGGTTGCAATGGTTTCTCAGAACTAAACACTCTGAAATAGGCGTAAATTGGCAAATAACACAAGCGTGACGAAGAGGGCCGGGGGGGGGGGGGGGACGAAATTGTCCGTGCTTCTATTCTGCGTCTCGCAAAACGCAGGTTTTTCATTTTTTGTTTTACACCAACCAAATAATTATTCAGAAAATATTTCCATTTTGTTTTTGCCTGTCTTCCACTCACTCGCCAAACAAAAAGAAGAAAAAAAAAGATTCTTCGGTAGAAAAAATATTGGCGCACTGCACACCCCAAGAACGCCTATGGATCCTGAAACAGTACTTGAAAGCCCGGGAAATAAATACCATAAAGGGAATTACTATAGTGCAGGTTGGTGATACGGCATTGTCGCATGTGCTAGCTCATTACGGGGTATAGAATAACTACTGCAGGTTTCAGCGTATTCTGGAACAAAACATTTTAAAGTGATCAAAAATTTTATTTTACCTTTTGCACATTACACAGACACAAACTTCATGTTTCATCACACGCAGTGCCAATGTAAATCTAGGAGCTTTACTGTGATAATCCTTAAGCTGTCGAGATAGTGAAAACACGCGGTCTCTTCAACACGCCTACTGCCACCGAAAAGTCAGGACTTCACATATTCATCAGGGTTTCGTTCAGAAACACGCTAATTTCACGAACAATAAAACTAATAGATGATCAATTTGAAGTACGCTGAGAAGACACTCATAAACGCGTTCACATTCGGTTGGTCCTGAAATATTTTTCACAAGAGTATTTCTATACGTAAAATTCATGCCCACCAGCCATTCGTCAATTTCTAAATATAGCGACAGTTCAGTTTTTTCCCCCCGTGTGACAGTGTAATATTCTGCAACTGAAACAAAAATTTCTGACAATTTCAACAGTGTGGTCAGCAATGAGATTGTTAATGACTGCCGAAGGAGGCCAAGAAATGATATTTGCTGAATGTCTAAAAATTGCAATTTTATAAATGTAATTGAGTAATGGATTCTTACGCTCTGATCTTTGCAAAATACTTAGGCATAAAAATGTGTTCAATACACGTGCTATTGATTTCCTTCGCTGCTAACAAACGACGCACGAACTTGGTAACAATTCTGCGACAGAAGTCCTCATTAATGGAACTCTGCGATTCATTCTCCGAGTTGCAACATGCCCGGTGGCATTATACCCCCATACAAAGCAGTCGCATGGGGCTAAATCAGGGCTCCAAGCTGGCCATGAAGTCCCGCAATGATGCGCTTGAGAAAATCTGTGCGATATTACGCCGTCTTGAAATGTCTGAGCAAGAAGTCCAAGACTGTCCTGGCAGCGTGAAGTGTCGCCACATCCTGAATGGAAAATTGTATTTCCATGTCTAAGTGCTTTGCATACAGGCGAAGCAAGAGTCATTGCTCAGTATGATGAGATAAGGGTGCGAGCTCGCTGTTTCAACGAAGAATATGAGGGCAATCAGGGCAAGACCTGAGACAGCAAAAAACATCGTAATCTCTTCACTATAAAGCGGTATTTACTGCAACTGATGACGGTTTTCATTGGTCCCAAATCTGTAATTCTGTTTATCAGCAAAGCCATGCCGATTAACATGCTGCGAAAATGTCTACATTTTGAAAAATCGTGTGTATGTAACGATTTTATTAAGCGCTGAAAATTAAAATCGTCAGGGACGTGACGCCGCCTCTTTCGACGAGTATTTCCCGACGTTTCGAAGGCACCACGATCTTCCGAAACGTAGGGTACTGCTCGCCCAGCAACACCGCGTCAAATCCCAGAAGACCTATCCCCAGCGGCACCGCCATGACAACCTGAAATTCCGTCCTGAAGAGTTAAGGACGTGTATTCTCGACGAAATTGCTGCAACATATGACGAAGTGGTAAGCAATGTCGTGAAAAATTTCACTAAATGTATTCAAGAATGCGTAGATTCCGAAGGAGCCCATCTTTGGCCATTTGAACCCCACAGAAAAACTCAAAGTCTGTAACGCATATATGCATAAATTTTTATTTTTGATAATCAAATAATTTGCTATTGAAGTGTCTCAGTTATTCTGACAGTTCCTGTATATAGTTGAAAATATAGTTCTGTTCTTGTTTCCCACAAACCTGAGTCCAGGACGTTGGTTTCATCGTCACGTTGAGGAGTCCTTTGAACATATGTTAAAATTATCATTACCATAATGGTAACACTTGACATAAAGTACCCGTACTTCACACATTTCCTTTGGTTCTTTGCTAAAAAAGAAAATTAAATCCTGCTACCATTTTCTTTACATCACAATCTGGACATGTTACACAAAAATGTAAATAATAATGTTTTACAAATTCATACAGCATCAATGACAGTTTCTGTCAGAGTGTCTGGTAATACTGTGTTCTTAGTTATGACAAAGTATGGTCCTTTTTTAACATAGAAGGCGCACAAAGGGTGTTGTATATTTCTGCGGGAGATTATAATCAAGAATTACAACAGAAACAACAGAATGAGGAAGGAATTGATAAGGTAAATAATTTTTTGGTAGACCACATCAGCAACAACATAGGATTTGGATGCTTCAAAGACGCTGTCATGAAACTCGCAGGTTTTCTGTACCTCTGATCATTAAACTTCATGTAATAGATCAAACTTTCTCTCTGGACCAAGTGACTATTTGCCATGCTACAGAACTTTTGGGACATAGGGCTGGGCAAAGCCAAGATGGGTTACACTCTTCTTGGCCGTGCCATGGCTCAGGCGGTTAGCCGCCAGCCTCCCACCGCGGAGGCCCGGGTTCGATCCCATGCTCAGTCCATGTGGGATTTGTGGTGGACAAAGTGGCACTGGGACAGGATTTTCTCCAAGTACTTCGGTTTTCCCCTGTCAGTTTCATTCCACCAGTGCTCCATTACTGGAAAAAGGGGAAAAAATCATCATCTTCATCACAGGGTTGCACAAGAAGCCTCAAGGCTGCGGTGCGTCCGTAGCATCTGCTGCAGGGGCCTTCACCACTAAAAGAAAACTACACTCTTCTTGGACAACATACTTTTATTTATAGCTAAGCAGGCTGCACATAGTGTCAGGAACTAAGAGCCCATAGACTCCACCCTGCTATTAAAGTTAAAAGTGATGTGGCACCTTGATGGTGTGTTTTGCAGGATTGCATTTTCCTTGAAAATGATATGTCAGTCTAAACTTTATCAAGAATTTTCTTTATCTCTGCTCATCAAGGAATCATAGTGGACTCCATATGCTAAGTACCATAAATTATGTGTGTAATGGATACATACATGTATAGAAAACATAGGAGAAGGGGCCAGGAGGATAATTTTATGAGAAGATAAAGACGCATGTGTAGAAAGTACATACGATGATTATGTATATTCAGAACATATTTTATGTACTTTCTGAAACTGAATCACATTTTATTGCTTTATTCATTCTTTACATTCTGTCAATCTGTTTATGGTCAATAGTAACCACTGGATATAGAATCAGTCCACAAATGTATGTAAGAGCACAACAAGGATGTGAAACACATTCCAAAGAATCATAAATTAATTACCCTTGTGTTGTGTTAAATAGTCCAATGTCAAATAAAAATTGTAGGGCTTAATGAGATTTTAATTTCATTTGTCTTGAAGTTTTTGAGGTATTTGATAAAATGCAGTTTTCATTTCATTTAAAATAGTGGTTGTATTTCATGAGCACACACCTAAGTAATATTTACTTGATTCATTTTACTGTGTAGGCAAACAAAGTCTTGTGTGCAATAGAATTAATTAAGAATTTTGTACCATGTTAAAACTTCATTTTTGTAATTATCAGAAAATCTCTTACCTTACAAACGTATAATCTTCCTGTCTCCTGTCACAGAAATACTATTGTCTTATAGTATTGTATCTGTCTTTCCTTCCAGTTAGTGGTATTATTTTCAATGGTAAAAATGGTGCCTTCTTCAGTGTTCTTATTTGTATGTGTGACAGTTTTTCTGATTGGTTTTCAGGTACCCCAGACCCCAGAAGGATATAGCTTACCTGCCAAAAAGTAACAAACATAAATTAACCCTTTAAAAACGAAACGTATTTGTTTTATTTAAGGACTCAGTGCATACCGCGCAGTAAACACTCTACACTTCGATTATAAAGACCAGTCTCTTAATGTTTTATAAGGCAAAAGTTGCTGTTTGATATGAGATCCGTACAAAACACATGAACGCAATGTTGGCACCACATAGAATTTTTTAATGTTAAACCGGCTAGTACGTAAAGTTACTGCTAGGCTTTAAAAGGTTAAGTACTGACACTGCAGAGCTTGAGATCTGAAAGAAAAGCTGTAAAAGACTACAGCAAAGGGTCCTAAAAGCAAGCCAGAAGTTAAGGCAGAGACAGAAGGAGAGCACAGAGCTGAGAATAAAGCCTTGGATAATTAATGGCTGGACTTGAGTATAAGTGAGTGTGGGTCGAGCCCTTACGGTCCCAGTGGATGTAGGCCTTTTTAATAGAACAAGTTCCTTGTTAACAATTATGTGTCTTCCCTATTCTAGCAGTATAGTTCAGAACAATGTTCTGACCTGATGCATGTCCATATACAGTCCTCTGGGATGCAGTGCTGTGTAGGTTGGCACAGGAGTTCTTCTAAATATTGGTCCCTGTCTAACAAAGTACACAGTATCACTTCCCAGACAAGAGTAATCTTCATGGTCCAAGACGTTTTACAAACATTTGATTACTGACTGTTTAATTTTGAAGCAAATTTTTGACTGGATGCACTGATATACAAAAGCTGCCAAGTACAAATTTCCAGGAAGCCAGCACACAGTACTAGTTTCTACATAAAAGCAGAAATAGGAGTGGATCTGAGTATCAAGTCAGACCAAATAATGGGGGTAATAAAGTGAAATGTGATTTGGATATACCTTAACATTCAACTGGGAAGTGTTACATCTTATTTGAAGAATTGTTTCATTTGATGAATATATAAATATATGAAGACAAAACTTGCAAGAAAGCTGATAGTTGAAGCTGTTTATATACCCATAAATGGGTTCTTAAGAATTGAATTTCAGTGGTGTAGACTGATTTGAGCTGGCCCAGAACAGATTTCATAGTTGTAACTATGAAGTGTCACAACTGATGTCATGTCTCATGTTACCACACACTGGGTACCATTTGCACCTTGCAGAGTGTGGTGACATTAATTTGACAGAGGAGGCTAAGGTCAGAGTGCAGGAGGTCAATAATACAGCAGTGTTACAGAGTTGGGTATGTTCATTGCACCAAGAGAAATTCACTTGAAACTGCAATGACTCTTGTGCAATCAGGAGAGATTTGCAGGCACTTACACATTTCCTTGACCAGAGCATGGAATGCATCTCATACAAATAATTTTATGGAGGATATTTCAAACCTCTAAATCAGACTTTTAAGATATGAACCATTTGTTTAAACACTCAGTAAAAATATTTAACTTAGAGATTAGGAAATGATAGTAGTGTGCCCTAATGTCTGAGGGAGTATGTTTAAGTAAAGTCCAAATTCCATAAGGGAAATACTGATAGTATACATTGTGTGCAGGGACCTCATGCACAATTTTCAATTTTAAACATATTTGTCAACACAGAAATAGAAAAGACAACATGAAATGAGGTTGCTCTTGTGGTAATTGTATCTGTGAGACTTGTACTTTCATATTATATTGATGATACCATGTCAAAGAGAGCTAACCTGTCAGCATATTGGAGGCATTTATTGCCTCCATTTAAGGGTGAAATTACCAACAGAGAACCCCATTCTGCCTAAGTTTCAGCAATTAGAAATACAAGATTCTTCTATGAACTCATTGTCAAGCACTTTATAATACTGTATAAGCTCTCAGTTACTTCAGAAATCAAATTCCTCCAAAATAACCCAGCTAGTCCTCATGGTTCAGAATGGTCACCTGACAATGCGAAGTGTTACTTTGTAATGTCACCAGAGCATAGCATGAACAACAAAATTACAACACACATGTCAACTTTAGATATGGAAAAATTAACACTGTTGACTGGTTAAACATGCCTAGTCAGTAGAGAATATTGTTCTGCTCACTGAATACGACATGCAGCGTATCCAATTCTGGCAGCAGCACAGACATTTTGTGTTGAACTTCCTCACAGTCTCCTTCTGAATGCTATAGGGATACATGCATATTCTTGTATGTAGCTGCACTGTCTTCTAGTATGCTCTCAGTTCATTCACTTTCAGGTAAGGTGCATTATGTGAAACTTCAGCTATCAAGTGTAATTGTTTCATGTAATGTATTCACTTACAAAGTCCCAAACCTTCTTGTTCTAGTGTAATCTTTCATGTACTACATCATTATGCTGTGTCTGTTCCTCTATTTTTATTCTCTTTGTTTACCAAACTTTCTGTAGTAGTGCTCTCATTTAATCCAAACTAGAAGAACCCAAATTTCTGGTTTTTCTCAGACCATGTCTGACATCTTCTTCATTCATTCATTCATTCAATTTCTATTACCACCATTCAATTTCACAGAATTTTCTAATTCCTTGTTCACTTCCAACCATTTATCAGTGTTGGAAGAAGTCACTGTTAAACAACTGCTGTTTCTCTGATCCATGTTGTTATTTTCTATCATTTTGCCTCACTGTTTCTTCAAATGCTTGCTTCTTTGTCTTCACTGCTTGCTTCTCCTTTATCAGTGGCCGTTTTCTTTATCAGTGTTGCTTTGCTTTCATCAGTGCACTTTTCTCCATCACCAGTGCTTGCCTGTGTTGAAGTTAAACTTGTTCAGTAATAATAAAATAAGGAGGTACTTGTTTACCATCAGCACAACTTTTATTGATGTTGGTATTAATTAATCATATTACTAAAGCAACATGTTTCAACCAATCATTGTCATCTTCAGGCAATCTAATATCATAAAAAGTATAAATATTATAATCACATTAGGTATGTGTTAATATACTGAGATCTCAATCTTGCAATTCATGGAGCACGTGTTGCTTGTCATTTTATTACTAGTGACACAGACCGTTGATAAAATATGACATATTATTTATAACGTTAAAATTTGTATAAAGATTAGGGAGATTAAGTTTATTACAATCTTCCCTGGAGAATTCCTTTAGTTCGTCATTAAGTGTGGTACACAGGATGTATCCTTTTATAAATATAAACTGCATTACAGAGCTGTAATAAATTATTAAAAATTAAATATTTGTATTGAGAATTTAGTATTCATTAAGTGTGATATTACTTACCTAGTGATTTTATGTGAAATTATATGCAGAAAAGATATTGCAAATCCATATACATCTGACAAGTATTAACCTTTTAAAGCCTAGTGGTAACTTTACGTACCACCACGTTTAAGATCAAAAAATTCTACGTAATGCCCACATGGCATTTATGTGTTTTGTACGGATCTCAGAACAAACACCAACTTTTGCCTTTTAAAACATTAAGAGACTGGTTTTTATAACCGAAGTGGAGAGTGTTTACAGCGCGGTACATGCTGAGTCCTAATATAAAACAGATACGCTTCGTCTTTAAAGGGTTAATATCATATATATAAATGCACCTGCTTGTTACACATGGTATCTGCACCTGTAAGTACGAGTAATGGCATTATATGAATAGTTTTATTTTGTATGTAATATCTATGAATATCTATTATTTTGTGTTACAATTCGATGTTGATGTGCTTACATCATAAAGACAGGTTGTTTATTCCTCACACACTGTCACCGCTGGAAAGATACTAAATTTCTGGAATGTTTGTAGTGCTTGGGCTTGGTACAGGAACCACAACGCCATCTATGCCACCTCACACTGTACTAATATGCCAAATATTTTATTTTCATTAACTGTATTTTTATCACTGCTTTTCCCTTTATTCATTACACACAAAATAATCAGAACATCCATAATTATGTATAGGTCCAATGCCATGTCTGTTGTCTAACAAATGCTGAGTGAATTTTGAATTGATGATGATGATGATGATGTTGTTGTTGTTGTTGTTGTTGTTGTTGTTGTTGTTGTTGTTGCTGTTGCTGTTGCTGCTGCTGCTGCTGCTGTTGAAGGATACAAAATATTCTTTAAACCCAGTGTTCACTTGTCTCTCTGCCTGTTCTGTGTCTTAATGAAGCAATCTGTGCATCTTAATTGGTTTACTACATTGTTTTTAAATTTTGATTTTTTGTCTACTCTCTTATTCATGTTAAGAATTCTGTCAACCGTATTGTTAGTTTTATATTCAAATCCTAATTTGGATTTTCCATAAATTTCATAATATAGTTGACTTCTTTACCTACATACATAAATGTAACACACTTCTTCTTACCTTTATTTCTTTCTTCTTTTTCTGGCTTCATTTTTTTCTTCCTTTGTATTTTATTTATGGTTTCAGTATGGAATTATTTATTATGAATTGTGTTTTGAATTGTTGTTAATTTTTTTCATCTTTCTGTATGGGGTGTTCATTCATTCTGTTCACTAAATATCTAATACCAGCTTGTTTGTTTTCAACAGGGGTACAGGAACTGTTTGATATCCCACAATCTGTTGTGGTTTATTTACAATATATGAACACCTGTACGCAATCCTGACCTTTACTAAAAGTGATGTTTAGAATGATTATTTTGTTTTCTTCTTCCAGTTCCAACATAAGGTTAAATTATGGACATATATTATTTAATTCATGTAACATTTTATTAACATGTGTTAATGACTGATTACGGACAAGAAGTATGTCACTGGCATGCCTAAAATAACCTTTCATATGATGTTTTATTAATCAATTAAATATGTGGTTGTATTCAACAACAGAAAGTTGGGGTTCCCTTGGCCAAACCTTTTCTCATATGTAATGTGGTTCAATGTAATTTTTCTCAATCACTGCTGCTCTAAGACCAGCCGTATGAGGGGGCACAAAGGGCCTGTCAAGGCCTATGTGCATCGGGACCGTAAGGGCTCGACCCACACTCACTCATATTCAAGTCCAGCCGTTAATTATCCAAGGGTTTATTGTCAGCTCTGTGTTCTGCCACTCTCTCTCTCTGCCATAAATTCTGGCTTGCTTGTGGGACCCTTTGCTGTAGTCTTTTACAGCTTTCCTTTCAGATCTGAAGCTCTGCAGTGTCAGTATTTCATTTAAGTTTGTTACTCTTTGGCAGGTAAGCTATATCCTTCTGGGGTCTGGGGTACCTGAAAACCAATCAGAAAAACTGTCACACATACAAATAGGAACACTGAAGAAGGCACCATTTTTACCATTGAAAATAATACCACTAACTGGAAGGAAAGACACATACAATACTATAAGAGAATAGTACTTCTGTGACAGGAGACAGGAAGATTATATGTTTGTAAGGTAAGAGATTTTCTGATAATTACAAAAATGAAGTTTTAACATGGTACAAAATTCTTAATTAATTCTATTGCACACAAGGCTTTGTTTGCCTACACAGTAAAATGAATCAAGTAAATATTACTTAGGTGTGTGCTCATGAAATACAACCACTATTTTAGATGAAATGAAAACTGTATTTTATCAAATACCTCAAAAACTTTAAGACAAATGAAATTAAAATCTCATTAAGCCCTACAATTTTTATTTGACATTGGACTATTTAACACAATACAAGGGTAATTAATTTATGATTCTTTGGAATGTGTTTCATGAGGTGCAGTTAAGTTGGCAACATTGGGTGTCTCTCTCCAGTAAATAAACGTTGTCCGTAAAGTATTCAAAAGAGCAGAGAATAGATTTGCTAAAAATAAGTGCTCAGCAAGAGTACGTCCATCCAATTCCTCTGTGACTTCCTGAGCAGGTTAGCTGAGTGACACAGAACCTAATGTAGGCATTGCTGATATCTGCTTTCTCTTAATACTAACTTGGTACCTCTGTATGTAAATAAACAGGTACATAAAACAACACATTTTAATGCCTACTGTGCAACTGTACTACTAAGAACAGTATGTAGGACGTTTGTGCTTCATTTCAGAAATTACCACACTTATAATTTCATAATGCATCTGTTAGAGAAGTGTCAAGTGAACATACAACATATCCAGTGGTGGCATGTGGGGCTTTCTTATGGGAGAGCTGGGGCTACGATTATTCCATGATTAATGAGGTGACTTAATAAAACATTTCTTTGAGCACAGTTTCTTGGCCACTTATATAAGTGTTAAATTTTCTCCCATAAGTTGGTATTCTGCCTGATGATGATTGAGAATTAACTAAATCTGATGTTGCATGAAATAATTCTTAATCTCAGTCTTCGAGGTGAGGGTTAATCGCAAAAAACTGATGCCCTGTCAATACTTAACACTGTTTTGGTTCATTTTTATCTGAAAATTACAACTAATAAAATCAAAACATTAAAAAACATGACTCTGAAAAAAGCTAGGTAAAAATGGTTATCAAAATGTCAGCATTTGAAATGTTAGGAAAGGTAAAAATATATACGAAGTCCTTGTTGAAACACTGTCTGGGCTGCAGTGATTGCAGCCCAGGCCCACGTTCCAACCTAACTGACTGAGTTTCCCACCACTCAGCCTAGCAGTGCTGAAGCCAGTGCACAAGGCCTGGGTAGGGCGCAGCCTGCTGTGATCTACGCAGCACTTAGTCTGTGGCAAGAATGTATTTGAACTGAAAATGATTTCCTTCAGGTTCTTTAAAGAACACATGTATCTCCTAATGAAAAATTTATTCAGATATTTAATTTAACTTTTCTCAAAATTTCTGGGAGGGCTGCAGCTGCTGCAGCCTTTATGGAAGGGCCACCCCAGAATATATATCTGCTTGTTAGAGTACTGTATTTTTGACCATATAAAAATTGACAATGCATAATGCTATAACAAAAACAGCACACAGGAAACATAAACCACAATTATGTTATCCTCCAACATGATTCAGCCAACATGGTTACATTCAGAGAGAACACTGAAATGCTAATGGGATATACCCAGATTTACATGCATAGAGACTCAAGGATAAAGTATACATTGATGTAGTATATACTGCAAGTATGTTTTAATTTTATAAAATTATTTAAAATGTGGGTCTCATATTATTTCACAATATATGGAACTGAGACCAGTAAACCAAAACATATGTGACTGATATCAGAGCCAAATCCTCATCCAGAGCTCAGGTCTAGCAGAATAGTATATTTTTGCATTGTGTACCCTTCTGCTAGACCTGACCTCTGGATCAGAATTTGCCACTGTCAGTATTTACAGGAAAGCCAAGTAGCCTTATGTATAAAAACATCATACCAAATTGTCAAATCAGGTGCACAGAGCATACCATCTAGATGTGTATGGCAATATTTTTTTTTAATGGGGATATCAGGTCATCATGTTCAAATATCCATGCATTGAATACAGGTCATTGGTGCAGTGACACTGTGTGAGCAGGGTTATCACGAAATGCATTTTCAAACATCCGCTCCAGTTGCAGTCTTGATGCATATTATGAATATGACAGCCTGGTTTGAATGAATAATATCTGGATTAATTCAAAAGTGCGTTGGCTTCACTCAGTAATGACAATGCCAATAGTAGTTGCCCAGTTTGCGGGAATGAGTGAGTCTGCTCACTGTGTTTTCATATTTCTGTGTAGTTTGTTGGTTATATCAGTATTCATCACTCTAGATAAATATTGAAACTTTGTCTCCTTCTGCTGCAAGAACTGAGGATGGGATCCCTAAACATTTTGAACACAATGACAGAGAAAAACCTCTTTTTCAGTATTACACTCGTGCACTGTCTAATATTAAGTATTCTGTCATTAAGTATTCCTGTCATCACAATATTATTGCAGCATGTAACAATAGCAGTCAATGATGATTTCAGGGGCTTGAGTAGAAATGCATACTACCTCTTCACCTCAACTAATGCCAACAGTGAACATGCCAAAGGCAGGATGCTTTGTGCTGACTGGGAACTCAACATACAAGCCAATGAAAGTAGAAAAAGTGCGAACAAGTTAAATGGGTCAAATTCAAAGCAATAAAAGTCTCTATTTATGAAATTTGTATTCATTTCTTTTTATATGCTTATTAGATTTTATCCTTCTTGTTGAGAAAAAAATGACATGTAAACAAAATGGGACAGACAAGGAAATTTTGGCTGCCTGAAATTAGATATTCCTCATTATGTGTGTCAGTCATTTTTTGCTAATGCAGAAGATTGAACTCAGGTTTTGGTTTCATATATACAATAAAATAGGAAAAAACACAGAATTCAACACCATTTGACAAGATATTTGATGAATTCAAATTAATGCATCAGAAAATAAATAATTTCCTCAAGAATCAAGCAATAGCAAGAGTTAATTCCCTCCAAGATAATACTAAATTTGCAGAGTACGAAAACAGAATCAGGCTGAAATTTCAGCTCACGATTAGTAGGCCTAGGGGCTCAAATGGCACAATTTGTTCCAAAACAAGTATATATGTCAATCAGCTCTTTGTCATACCATTTCAGTGCCACCCTTTGATAATCAAATGACATAAGGCCTAGTTCTTATATCTAGACCTTCAGGAAATGTAACAGTGATAATATGTTAGGGCCACAGGTGTTGAAAATGTTAATGAATATGACATATTAAATGTTAGTGATGTGTTGTCAGTTGTGAATAACTTAACTTCAATGTCTTTTCATATCAGGGCATATATGAATTTTTTATCTTGCCATTATTGGAAGAGCCCTGTCCTCCACATAAAAAAATTGGACAATTATTTCGCTTTGAAATACCTCCCTACATTACGATTGCATCCCATTTGCAGCTGTTCAGAGAAGAATCACAAATAGCTTTCACCCTGGGGGCACGCCACCCCCTTTACATTGCGAGACGGCAGCGTCAGGACACGCTCCCTTTAAACTAATGTGTGGCGCCCGTGTGCCAGACCTAATTGACTCTAAATGTTTCATCAAATTTGCCACATTTAGGGATGTTCAAGTATGTAATATGCTAATGGTGTCACATTACAGGAATATAACATGATCACGAAAAAGTTATTATTTTTAATTGCAGACACCCGGAATAATACAAATATCAAGGTAGGAATCCTTTAATATTAGCTTTGCACTCACAGCTGGGAAGAGCTCAAGCACTGCGTCAGCTTTCATTTTCATTTCATAAATACTTTGTCACTTAATCTTATTTAATATGTGGGCTTAGTCCGTTTATTGCAGAAATGTATGGAAAATTCAATCATTTCCAACGCTAAATATTAAAGAGGGGCCGATCCCAGTAGCCGCGCGGTCTAAGGTGTGGGTCTGCAGGCGAGCGCTTGCTGGGATCATGGGTTCGAATCCCACCGGCGGCATGGATGTTTGTCTCTTTTGAGTATTTGTGTTGTCAGGTAGAGGTCTCTGCGACTGGCCGATCCCTCGTCCAGAGGAGTCCTACCGTCTGTGGTGTGTGTCTGAGTTTCAACAAACGAAATTAAAAAACCCTCGACACCTACTGTGAACAAGTAGGTAGAAGAGGGAAGGCATAAGAAAAAAAGAATATTAAAGTGGTCGGTCATTATTGCGGTGACAGGTGTTCTTAAATTCTAAGCGACTTTACAAACATGTAGTAATACCATAATTATTACGTAACAATCGATTCGTAATGTGGCGATATTAAGACGTTGCATTTAATATTAACATTTACACTCAGAATTTGGCTCACGCACCAACATTGAAACATTTCAAATTGCGTACCCTGATTTCTGTAATTTGTATTAGTATAGGACCAGAAATAGGATAAAAAAATAATTCAAATAAAATTCGCACATCTTACGGATACACAGAACAGTCGTTATTCTGTGTACTGTGTAACTGTGTGCAAGGTTATCTAGCCGAATATGTCGGCAAATCCCCTTTGTGTATATGTGAAGACGGAAGTGTCACAATATTCGGATTTACCAAAATCGGAAGTGCAAACGTCCAACATGCAGTTGTTATCTTCACCATAAATTGTACCAACCCAATAACTGCTCCAACTTCACTTTATTTTCAGTTTAGTTGCAACAATTACGTTATTCATTCCATGACACCAAGCCATCTGCACGTTATGCTTCTACTGACTCAAAATTCGATATCGACAATTTAGTGGACAATAACTGCAGTGTAGTTGGGTCTATTAACCTTCTGACCCTAAATCATACGTGAATTTTTCAGTGTCTGCCACAGAGAATGTTTTGTTCCCATGCGTTTTTAATTTTAACCAGTGATGATTATATAGAGTGGTCTAACACTTGGCAGCCGACGATAGGACAGCTTACGTTTTTTGGCTAATCACAGAAGTCGAAGACATGTTTCTCACACATAATATTTCTCGAACGCGAAGTCCTGATATGAGGGATGACGTGAGTTTTCACACATTTCCATGCAGTCGGTCGCTGTACCCCTGACAGAGAGGGTAGTTGCTTGTCTTTCATTCCCGAGGGCAGACATTGTAGAATCATTACAGAAGGTAGATACAAATATAATCTCATATAGACTACATCGCCAAGTGCAAATATGCAGCATAAACACTTGGCAACGCACTCAACGATCAGCCGGTATACTACGATGAAGTGCAGGCGCGCATCCAGAATTTTTTGGAGGCCGGGGGGAGGGGGGCAGGGGAATGACCGTGACGCAATATCTATTTTATGTTTAGTTTAGAAACTATGTTATAAAAATCATGTCGTAAATATACCCGTAACATACCTTCGGTTGCAACTGAATTTGTATACATACAAACACAACTACAAGATTCACGGCTCACCTAATTTAAATAGCAAGATCTAATCTTCATGTTTTTAGTTCAGCTAAGACTTCCTAAGTTTTTTACTTCATTTTTAAAATTCCAATTTACCGATTCGAATGGCTGATTTCGCCTGAAGTGTAAATCACGTAAAATATTTTATATCTTGTCTACAAGATCTGTGTATTTTCAAGCTGCAATTTGGGGAGATCTTTGCAGCCCGACAGCCCCACTTTTGGGTGCTCGCCTGACGAAGTGTACCTATTGTAACTACGTAATGAAGAATTTTACCGTGTGAGTGCTAGACTGTGTACTCCACTAACATTATTAATTCCAATAATATTTTCCTGTGACCTCTTTCATTGTTGTCCTTCCCACAGCACTTACTTCCTATTCGCCGGAAGGCACACTTGGAAAGACCTTGATAAGGGAATCCATGCTTCCATTATTTGAGTTAAGTGGTGTGCCTCGACCTGTCACACACTCCACTTGCCATAATTAACTAACCTAGCTCCCATCCCTGTGGCGGGAGGTGTCAGTAGAGGACAGCTGAAATGTGTGTCGACAGCAGTAAGAGCCGAAGGTGGGATCAATGGGTACGGTGTCAGTTGTGAATGTGAGTTCCAATGCCGAGGTTCTGGGACAGGAAACTGATGCCCCCACAGCCACAACAGAAGGGTAAGTCCATCGCAGAGCAGTAGCAGTTTGTGGTTCAGCAGAGGGGTGTTTTATTTCGAGCCCCAAAGGAACTCGTCACCTATTTTAGTTCAGTGGCATTGACATTTGTTCTTTTTAGAAAAATTAGTCTTCTTTTAGAAGGTTAGGCATTTGTCATCGGAAGTACATGCTACTCCTGCCACACCGCAGCGAGGGCTACAAAAAACCGGCACATACCTGGATCATCTGGGCACAGATATACAGACTGCATAGGCCACACTTCGTCACTGTAGTGCAATAAGTGCAGCACAGTTTTCTACTGCACGGAAAAGTCCTTCCGTCGGTGCCTGCTTGTAGCAAATCATGCGTCTAAGAGTATTTTATAACACACTTCTACTTCGTGCACTTCAGTATAATAAGGAAAATAAACCAACAAGGTACACCATATTCCACTCCTTTACTATCTACCCAACGTGTTTCGGCCCAAATGGTCATCATCAGAGTTCACTAAAACACATCTTAAAATTTAGAGTCCAATACATGTTACAGATTTTACAATATACTGCAGCAATGGCCTTCTGTATCTTTCATTTGTATTTTCATAAATATGGGTCTGTTTTGCTTGCTCATCAAGAACAATTTCATAACATATAGGCCTGTTACTAAAGTTTTTAACGCCTACTTGTTTTAAAATCTCCAGAATGCTTTGTAGTGATCACTGATGACGGCCATTTAGGCCCGATATGTTTTGGATCGACAGTAAATGAGTGAAAGGTAACGTATTCTGTTGGCACTAACGAAAGCTCCGGTATAGATAATATAGTGCCGCTATACCACTGAAAGGGAGGAAATTACTTCCTTTCTACGTATATAAAAAGAAATAAAATTCGTAAAACCTTTTTTTCTCGAAAATTATTCCTTTGCGTTATATACAATTAGTACAACTCATTTGCTGAAAGGCTACGGCAGCGGAGTATACGCTGCTAACCTTGCCGCTTGACGCGCGTGCGCGAGTGTACGTGTGTGTGTGCGCGCGCGCGCGTATGTGCGTGCGTGCGTCTGCCTGCCTACCTGCCTGCCTGCTTGTCTGTCTGTCTATGTGTGTGAGTGAAAGAGAGACAGATAGGTAAAACAGTGTGAAATGTGGTCCACGGCGTCCATTTACTAAGTAAAGCGACGACAATAACAACGGTACTTCTTGCCAGTTTTGCAACACGCGAGAGAAAGAGAAAGGATACTGCAGCGAAAGATACGGCTCATGCACAGGGAGGATTGCCGCTTTACCCACTGGAAATGGCAGAGCGCCGACAGTTTTCACGAGTACTAGTTGCAAACTTGTTTTCATATTGAGGAAACAGGTCTTCTGGTTTGTTGTTCCGAGCGTCTGGGTAATTCCTTCGGACGTTTCGAAGGAACATACCGTCTTCATCTTCAGGTTTATGAATCCGTGAATTTACTGGTAACCCCGAGAATGAAGGCAGTACTTTTCTTTAAAACTTCGGGAACAAATTACCCAACAACGCAGCGCAATAACCCCGAAGACCTGCTTCCTCTACAGTCACGTGGTGGAAACCTCAATTCACTGTTTTCGTTCTGTTAATAATATGCTTCTTTCTGATTTCATCTTTCTCACTGTTGTGTTTTTGACGCACGACTGATTTTCTATGAAAGAATGAAAAGATAAAAGTTTTCGTAACATTTAGACGCAGCGGTTTCAGTGGAGAGAAAGTACAGAATACTCTCTTACGAAATCATTGACCAGCTTCTCTAACATTTGACAATGCCCTTCTCAGAAACTGAAAAAAATGAACATTTTTTGTCTACCGAATTGTGAGAAATTTCATGTATACAAACGTAAGTGTAATATTCCTCATCACGTGTTACGCAGAGTGATAAGAGTACATGAGGACAGTTTGTACAGTGCTTTGCTGAAGAACGAATTAATGGGGCTTCATATTTCAGAAGATTTAAGAGTAAAATCTCAGGTAAAAATTTTAGATCTGATTCTCTCTGTTGCAGATAGAGATAGTCTGTAATAATATCTATATTTTCTTTTGTTGTTGTTGTTGTTGTTGTTGTTGTTGTTGTTGACGATGATTAAATCTTGATTCTTTGGAGGGAGAGCGAGGGGTGAAAAAAGGCATTCCGTACCCTTCTGCTACACCTGACCTCCGTATCAGAATTTGCCAATGTCTGTTGGTTAATTTTCCTGATCCGTCTTTACCCTAATGATAAGGCAGTTAATGACTTGAAAGGTCGTATATCTCACTACAACCAAAACTCAGCCTTTTAACATTTCATATGTACAGCTTCTTCTTCTCCAGTTAAACCTGCGTTTGAATTCTGACAATTTCAGATGAATTTTGCCTTTTGTCTGCATAAGTTAGTTATGTGAACATGCCAGGACTTGTTAAGTGCCACATTCAAATCGCAGACTGGTAAGAGCCTTTAAATATTTAACTCCACGAAAAAGAGTACAGGTTAAGATATCCCTGTGCTTAATTATGCACCAGACAAGAAAATATCTTACGGAGTGGATGTATAGATCCACTTATTCTTAAAGTCGGCACTAGATGCAAGTAAGTGGTCAGCTTCACGTCCCGGATGCTTTACTCCTGGTATCCATGGAATATGGAACTATGTGAAACACAGGGACAGTCTGAACCCTTTTGAGAAGAGAAGAGAAGTTCTTGTTGCTGCCGGGAATGGAACCCGGGGCCATCGGTGGTCCAGCCTGCAGCTAATCACTATATCGACTGAGCTATTCCGGTTCGTGGAATATATCACAGCTGGAATGTAAAATTCAGTTCATCTTGAAGGCCTCAACACCATGCCGTGAACACAAATAGAGGCGTGGATAAAAACTTCCATGCAGTGCACACCTTTGAGTGGTTACAAATTATCGGTAAACTTCACGTTCCGGCCGCTTAATCCCTGGACACGTTCTTTAACCGGAGCCTGAGTGAGAAATGTAACAGGTCTTGTCGCGTCGGGCAAATGTCCCTGTAAAAAGGTAAAGGGGACCCTACACAGGACATTAAGGCCCAAGGGGGAGTAGAGTCATAGTTCCACCCTTTCGTTAGCCTCGGCGTGAGAAGGGGGAGGGGTGGCTAGCCCCACGCCCCGGCCAATTTACCCCCGGGAAAAACCCCTACCCATTGTACAGAAGGCTGGGTAGGCCCCACGGCTGGTCAGGAAAGGGTGCGAAAAATCTAGCCCCCACCGGGATTCGATCCCGAACCGTCCAGCCGTAACGAGTCCCTATCCCTGCTTCAATAAATCTGTTGACGAGTACATCAAAAAAGGCCTCGTTGTCGTGGAAGCAACCCCCCACCCTTCTCACCTCCTGCCGATGCCTTGGTATATCAGCCTCCTGCCTGGCTGTTTTACAGGACCTGAACAGTGCATATTAGGACGGGTACTCAGGAAAAATATCTGTTAATTCACGCTGAATATGCAAGTATTATGGTAGAGATTCAGTATGATTCGTATTCCCAGTCGCAATCTCTTTTCCTCTTCGCAGGTTTTGCAAAGAAATTGAGAAAAGAGACTATTATCTTTGTGGTGTCCGTCCGGCCGTATGCCCGAATGGAAGAACTCTACTCAACAGAACCACAGACGTTTCTTCTGCTTACTCTTACTTCGGCGAATCTAACAGAGAATGACCACTCACCTCCATCTGGTGCCGAGGTTAAGAATAAGTCGATCTATAACTTTACTCCTCCTGTATACATTCATTGCACATACAGGGACTACTTTATATTACCTTCTTTATTTGAAATATATGACAGTTTTTCCCATGTTTAGGTCGTCACGGCTGTTAAAGTGAGGCGCAAGTACTCCGGTAGATTTTCAGTATGATTCGAAACCTCATTCCAAATCTCTTCTCGTTTTAGAATCTATCATAAAGTAGTTGTTAAAAGCGGCCATTAGCTTTGTCACGTCTCTTCGTCCGCCCGTCCATCTGTCCTCGTGGAACACCTCGACTCCAGCCGGACGGATTTTCATGAACTTTTATAATAGAAACTTAAACACAAATTTGTCGATACGTTCCAGTTTAGGTTAAACAGGCACTTTACATAAAGAGCCACCTACATTTTTGATATCTCGCAAAGGCGAGGTATTGCTTTACAGTCGAGGATGATCGATTGTAGTTCTCGCCGTATGCGAGATAAGTATATGAAGTACGATACTCGCCGTATCTCGTAAACGGCAAGACATCGTATCACAATCCAGCACTACCAATTGCTTATCTTTTGTTGAGACAAGGCAAATAAAACTTAATGCGTGTTTTATAGAAGGTCTTCTTGAAACTACTCATGTATTTAGTATCTACGGAACAAACAAGAGCGATGGTGCCAGAACGGTTATGCTCTGCTGACCGTTCCTAATTTAATTATGTAATTAAAAACTAGTAATCTAGTCTTGAGTGCTATTCCTTCTTTAAAGTTCCGGCTGCTCTGTATTGTGATACTGACAAGGTAAGCGAATATATACTGGCGAAAAGCGGGTAATTCTGCTGCTAAGAAAAAATATATGTTTACACTTTTCAAGTTCGAATTGACGTTTATCCTATTGTATAGTCAAATCACTTGACACTCCATACTACCCCTCCACCAAGACCCCCGCCCATCGTTTCATGCCCTTCCCAGCGCTCTCATCCGTCTTGTATAGTGGCTCGCTGTAATGCGAATGGATTGGACGTGCGGGTTTTTCGGAACTGCAGCCTGACTTTCACGAGCCTCGCAGTAGAGTGCGTGTGGCTGGGTATGTGTCTGCGTTACGCGCGTGCACGGCAGTGTCGTGGTCGTGAAGCCGAACACAATATACTGAACTGTAGCATGAGGCACTTACATGAATGAAAACGGTGAAAGCTGATTTAAAATTCGACAAGAAACTTCTTGAAGCCAAGAAGAGGAAATAACATTGTACACGAACAGCCAGGTATATTTAGCACTTTATTTACCAAGTGCATTGTAAAAGCATGTTCTGTTCTAGTGTAAAGGGGCAGCTATTACTGCAGACAGAACGCACGAAGTTAAACGCCTCAACGTAGTTACTTGGAAACATTTATAAATGCTCTTAATTTATTCATGTTATTTAACGACACTCTCATAGCACAGACTAAATGGCGTCGCGTGGTAGGGCGATTCTTGTAGTATATAATGGTTTGTAAGAGATGGCTGAAGTCTGAAACTAACAGGTACTTGCAGTTCCACTCACAGATAAATGGGTATTTCAACTTTCACTCTGAGATAACGGAGTAAGAGAAGTCTCACTTTGAGATATAGTGTTACGTGAAGTTTCACTCGGAAAACATGGAGTATATTGTCATTCTGAGCGAAGCTTTAATCTGAGACCAAGTTATGCGTGCAGTTTCAGATTTAGGTCGCGGAATAAATGATCGTTGACATATAGAGTTACGCAAAGTTTCATTCTGAGATACAGTGTTAAGTGTCCTCTGAGATCATGCGATAAGTAAAGTGCCACTCTGAGATATAGCGATATGCGAAGTTTCACTCTGGGACCAAGCTGTACGTGCAGTTTCAGTGTGAGACAACGGGGTAAGTGAAGTTTCGCTCTGAGATCTGGGGTAAGTAAAGTGCCACTCTGAGATAGTGATACGTGACATTTCACTCTGACACAAAGTTGTACGTGCAGCTTCAGCCTTAGATCACGGGATAAATGAAATCTGAGATACAGTGGGACGCGAAGTTTCACACTGAGACCAAGTGGTACGTGATGTTGCACTCTGAGACCAAGCTGCGCTTCAAGTTTCAGTCTGAGATCACGACATGTCACTCTGAGATACGTGAAGCTTCACTCCAAAAGTTTTATGTAAAATTTCAGCCTTAGATCACGGGGTAAGTGAAATGTCACTCTGAGATATAGTTGTGATTTTTCACTCTGAGACCAATGGTTACGTGCAGTGTCACTCTGAGACCAATGGTTATGTGCAGTTTCACACTGAAACAAGTTGGAACGTGCAGTTTCACTCAGAGACCAATCGTTACGTGCAGTTTCATTCTGAGATCAATTGTTACGTGCAGTTTCACTCTGACACCAATTGTTGCGTGCATTTTCACTCTGAGACCAACTGTTGCGTGCATTTTCACTCTGAGACCAATTGTTACGTGCAATTTCACTCTGAGACCAATTGGTACGTGCAGGTTCACTCTGAGACCAATTGGTACGTGCAGGTTCACGCTGAGAGCAATTGTTACGTGCAGTTTCACTCTGAGACCAAGTAGTACGTGCAGTTTCACACTGAGACCCATCCGCACCTCAGTCAATCTCGCTCTACTTAAAATGTTATTTTCCATAACGTTCTGTCTGTACTTTGTATCTCAGACAATATGGCATTAGGGTCACGTCTCTTAAACAAACAAACAAGCCATACAGGGCAAACTCGCAAAGACTACTATTCTGTGGGTCAGAATTCGAAGTCCTACAAAACCTGTGTTTTTAACGCTGTAATTAGGTATAGAAAGTTCATAATGAAACAATAAAATTTAACTCTTGGGTAAATATGCTGGGCTGTTGCGGAAATCGTGTGACGACTGAATCCTAAGCTTTATTTCACATATCCAGTTGCGATAATACGTAAATTATAAAAAATAAACCATCACTCACAAATGAAATTTTATTGTCAGTATTTGTTATTCATTACAACACGCTTCTGCCGGCTTGGCCATCTTCATGCAATACGAAAAAATACAAAATACTTGTGAGGTTAATTGAAATTTTAACTTCTATGAAAACAATGAAGGAGGTCTCATTTTTACTTAAAGGACAATAACTCATAAATATTAAATTTTCTGTTGCATTTTTGCAGTTGTGTATATTCCAGCTATCCTAAAGGCACACAGGAATACGTGCCTTAAACTTCTAGCCTTTGCGCTATTTAGGTTTATTTTATGTTGAGTAATTTAATTACGGTACAAAATTTGACAACGAGAAGATTTTGTACAGAAGTTCCACGGTTTTTAAGTTTTGCATATTCTTGAGCACAGATTAGTTGAAGGTTTAGAATTATAGTAGGCCCATCTCTCTAGAGCGAGGTTATGATTTATAGGTTATGAGCTCCTTTTAAGGGTAAATCTGTAAATGGCAATTAAATATTATAATGAGTAAGATGGTAAGTAGTACAGACAATTGTTAGAACTGTATTAAGATAAATGCGAAGATTCTTACAGTTCTGAAGAACTCTTGGTTTAGTCCAGTCGGAGTTTTCGTCGCTTACAACTGCAAATGTATTTGAGAATTCTACACGTATATTAAACGGCGACAGTGTCGCTCCCACCACAGAACCTTTTACATCTTTTATGTTATTACTGCTTTCTTAAGGGAACTCAAAAGTACGAGTGGCAACCAGCAGTATATGTCTTCAAAATCGGCAACTGGTTAGAAAGTTGAAAGCTCAACATACATACAGCGTGGTGGACCCTCAAGCCTAATTTATTTTCTTGAAAAAGAAAAGTAGGTTAGAAACAGAAAGATATAAATTTTCCGGGTAAGGGATGGGAATTTAAGGTTCCAGCACGATAAGTATTGTTCTAGAAAAATTATCGACAATTCCAGATTATTACACTCATTTGATTTTTGGCTGTTGTACATAGTCTCTTGAGCGGATAAGATTCTTTTCGGTATTTAAATAATTTACCTGTGTTGCAGCACATCTGATAGATGAAATGGACACAGGGAGAGTCTATGCTTGCACATTTACAATACATTTTTTAATGTTTAGTCACTGAAACATTCGACATAGTGGTATAGCCATAGCTCAAGTACAATTTACGTCACTTCCTCCGTTGAGCGTGCCAGAGTGTCTGTTGTGCTTATTAAGCATCAACTATAAATATGAATCACACATGTGGTAAAGTGGAACGTATGTATGCAGGCTGTAAAATATGCCGAATATCGTGGAATCAGAGGCAGATATCTGATGTGTCAAGACTGTTATCGTTTAGGCAACTTGCGAAAACAACAAAACAAGAAAACTCATCCGCCTGTCACCCTTCACCTTCGGTGTTGATGTCAGTCGTACAGTGTCAGCGGAGATCACGTGTAGGCCAGAGGTAGCAGAACAGTCTATCGCGACATACCAGTTGATCGCGGCTGCTTTTTGGTCCCTATCAAAGTTGATTTGCCGCCTTGCATGACAGCAATTTTTTTATCAACTTACCCCCCTCCCCCGCGAAGAAGCCTTTTCCCAGGTGAAGATAATTAAAAGAAGACAACGAAAACTTCTGACCGATGGACATTTAAAATACTGCCTTCAGTTGTGCCTCAGTAATTATGAACCTCCTTCAGTAATTTATCGCAAGACATGCAGCGTCGTGCATCAACTCCGCAATAGGAACGTTCATGAAAAACACGTTTTAATTGTGCTAATATTTTTAGTTGCAAAAGACCAATTTTTAACAAATGAAATAATTTTTACTTTCATACGTTTGATGTTATTATACTAGTTTACATTTCTTTGCTTATTTGCTCTAATCTTAATACATTATATACTATGGCAGACTGTGAAAGGTTTTCTGTCTTCAGAGTAGATCACTGGGTCCAAAAGTCTGGCCACCTATGGTGTAGGCTTTATAAACTTCGGCACTATAACCCTTAGGTAACTTTCTCGCATTAGAAATGGCTCTACCTTCCCTTCTGATGAGAGATTTACCCCACCAGGACCCTTCCTCCGTACTTTTTGGTCCCGCAGTTTTCGTAGCCAGACATATCATAAACAGTAAGCAATATATAAAAGTGCACACAACGATAATGTGTGCTTATGTCACACAGTTCATGTTATTGTTGAGGGAGTGAAACACACGCAAAGGTATGTCTATAGACGAGAGAATAAATGGGCATAAAATAAAATCGACCTCATTTTGCGGACGAAAAATTGAAAAAAATATCTGTGGTAAGTTACGATAAAGCCATTTGTACACCAAGCCATAATACCAATAAATCGAAATTTCTGAAATTCTATTAGGCTTGAGGCATACAAGGCATTGAACATTACGACAGCTACCTTTTTTTTTATGTGGCGCCGTGAATTCTGCTATACACTTACCAACATTTCGGAGTAACATGCTTCCATCTTCACCATAGAAGAAACTTAACACTAAAGCCACATAACTTATATCTCTACGAAACTTTAGTAACCCTCTACAAAACGAAGCAAGCCGTCGTAGTCCACTCAATTTAGCGACTATATTGAAGCGACGGAAACACGTTCCATGGATTGTAGGGATGACGGCGCTCGAGTTTTCTACTGTCGTATTCTCCTGCAGCACCTTACAGCCAACATCAACCATTACAAATTTCTTCTATTAGTAATCATAAAAACATAGGCAATAGACGTGTAGCGTATTATTGGGGCACGTTCGGGCAATCGTTTGTGCAATCAAAAGGCAACAAAGTGTTATCTGTATATTGTGGAGCTGAATGTCACTGCCAAGAACACCAAGATACTGAATGTTGCATAACGTTATCTTTAGAGCGAAATCCTGTTGGATGAAGTAACAATACGTACTTAGGTATTCGTGTAAAGTGTCCTATAGGCTATTTTTGTCGGGGTTTAACCAAATTTGGATTTTCTCAACATATTTTCATAAAAGTTCCCAATAAAAAATTCCACGGAAATGGGGCCCAGTGCGAGCGGCTCTAATATATGCAGACGGATGGACGGACGGACGGACGGACGGACAGGACGAAGCTAATAGGCCCTTTTTGAGACTAGGCGAAAGCGCATAAAAACCTAAAGGCACGCAAATCCAGATGGCCAGTGTCACTAAACAGTTAGGATGACTGTGTGTATACAGTTCTCTGTTCACGACGGCTGCACTGCAATCCGCAGACATGCATGCAGCGATCACCTTTGCTCACAGTCTGTTTCTACTCTCCTTGCTCGTAACATCATTTTACCCAGCGAGGAACCCAGTTTCCCTACATAACTGTTTTACAAAGTGGGTTCTTTGGAACCCTGAGGTTCCACGAAGGCATTCCAGGGGTTTCGCGAAGGGCTGATAAAAGCTTGGGCATTCTGTATGTTGTCGTGGCTATTTTTATTGACTTACTTGTGTAATAATACTGACCTATGACCATGAGGTGATATTTAAAAACAGGAACCTTGCATGTTGACAGGGAATACTTCGGAAAGAAACTCGTGCATAACAGAGAGAAGTGCTTCCGTTTCCAGCCACTCACCTGTGTGAATCTGAATTTTCGCGATAAATTATGAAAAAGAAAACTAAATACAGAAATAACCTGGACGTTAAGGCAGATCTCAGATTGCAATTGTCGCCCATTAGGCCAGATTTAAAATTGATGTGTTCATCGAAACAGAATCATCAGTCACACCGAGTGATTAACACAAAATAATGTGTACTGTTTTATTGATTGATTAACCCTTTAAAGACGAAGCGTAAACGTTTTATACAAGGACTCAGTGCGTACCGCGCTGTAAACACTCTCCACTTCGGTTATAAAAACCAGTCTCTTAATGTTTTATAAGGCAAAAGTTGCTGTTTGTTCTGAGATCCGTACAAAACACATAAATGCAATGTGGGCACCACGTAGAATTTTTTAATGTTAAACATGCTGGTACGTAAAGTTACCGCTGGGCTTTAAAAGATCAAACCAACAGTGAAGCTTTATGGTTACTGTACTTGCCTACAAGCAAAAAAAAGCCCACGGTCTACATTCCGCTTTTTTAATTTGTTCATATTGCCAACTCAAAAACAGGAGCGGTGTTCCGTGAAATATTTCAGTCTCAAAAAGGGTACCACAGGCAAAAAAGTTTGAAAAGCACTGCCTTAGAGGATCTGTGGTGTCTGTGCATTTACCAAACGCGCAATGTGGTTAACGAGAGATGCATTTCAGTCTTTCGGAGCAGAGGTGTCACGTCTGCATGTACTGAAGAAGATTTCCCAGGCATTTGCAGTACTAAATAACGCTACAGCACTGTGGCTAGACAGGGTGACTGTAGTAACAGCGACGAAAGAGGGGCAGGAGAAAAGAAGCACTGGAACCTGCAGCTTTAGTATTTTCTTTTTTATCGCGGCAGATTTATTTGGCAGAAATTTTACCAAGTTGTACTTGAAATCTCGCCAAGCGTTACCAACGGATGAAATGGCTAAGCGACTGGAAAGTAGTATAAGGAAGTACGCTGGAGGGGAAAGTGTAATAGACCGGAGAAGGCGTGGATGGAATCGATTGCATAACGTAAAGAAATTTATTGAATTTCGAAACAGAAAGACCAGTTGCCTTCTACAAATAAAGGTCACTGTATCACACTTTACGCTGAAGGAAAACACAGATGTTACACCTAAAGGGTTCCTGCATTGTCCATTAATAATTACTTGGAATTACTTTTACGAGCATTCGAAAAATTGCGAAAAGTGACTATTAGCTTCGTCTTGTCTGTCTGTCTGTCTGTCTGTCTGTCTGTCCGTCCGCATGAAACAATGGATATTCATAAAATTGGACACTTCAGTATTTTTCGAAAATCTATGGATAAAACTCAATTCTCATTAAATCTGACAAGAATAACGGGTACTTTCATGGAGACCTACGTAAATTTATGAAAATATTTCGCCGAATTCGTCTTAGAATGAAAAAGTTTGGCACAAAGGCTGTAGAGAAAATCAAACACACATTTTATGTCCAATTTTCCGAAAATCGTGCATTGTATGGGATAATGTAGAAAAATAGGGTAGAACCAGAGAGGCTACAGATGACAACATAATACAGCGCATGCGCTTTGCATGATGGATAACTAAGGCTACAGACACACAGAATATGTAATACTTACTGCTTTTCCACGGCCAAAATGTTTACGCGAGTGCGCCTCAACTTCAGCCGCTAAACTTCAGCCGCCGCAATCATACAATGCCACATGGCTAGATCTGCACAATAACTACGAAGAACAAGTGATCTGCTTATAAGAGGCATTTTAGCCACATTTTGCCAACTTTTATTAGTGCTTCAGTGCTATTAGGGTCAAGTGTACAAGTTTTGTCAACACCAATACAAACAATTCACATAAACCCTATACAACGAGATCAACGCTGTACATGAAGTTGAACAACAACTGAAGCTACGAGTCCACTGGCAGATAACTTCAAACAGATGTGCTCCCTGAAGATGGCGTAATAACGCTGAAACATGCTGAAGTAGGATATAAGTTTGGATGAACAGTGAAAGTGCTTTCGGTTGGTCTGATATACTGTTATAATAACTGATTGCACAGCAATGCATGGAACAAAGTGGAAAAAAATAGATTGGGGGTGTTCGAGAAGTGTGCTGAGGAAGATATTTGGGCCTACATAGGAGGAGGCAACAGGGGGCTGAAAAAACTGCATGAGAATCTTCCATGATCTATGCTCCTCCCCAGATATTATTTGGGTAACCAAATCCAGGAGAATGAGATTACTTTGGTGTATGGGGTGTGTGGGGGACAGGAGAAATGTCTACAGGGCACCGGTGGGGGAATCTGAGGGAAAGAATCTATGTATTTCGAAGACCTTGTGTAGAAGGAATGGTATTATTAATATGGATCTTACAGAAAACGGGCGGTAGGGCGTAAACTAGATTGATCTGTCTTAGGACTGGGGTAGGGGGACGGGTTGTTGTGAACAGGGTAACGAAACTTCGGGTTCCATAAAATGCAGGAGATTTCTTGTCTATCCGAGGAAAGGACTCTGCTCCATGGAGTTACTTCTTTGGTTAATTAGTTAGTCAGTTAGTTATGTTGCGTGTTTTATTTTCCTTAATCATATACAGTATCATGTAAATCACTTGAAAAAAATAAGAAAAAAAGCATCGATTAGAAGCGTTTCCGATTACTATCGATGGCAACCATGGTGACGCTAACAACCAAAGTAGTACACGTACGTCCTCAATTAATGTTCCTGTCATTTGTGCCCGATTGTTATTAAACTTGAATATTTTTCGATAGACTTTATGAAAACCCCCAAACATATAATTTCACGAAAATCCCTCAAGTGGGAGCCGAACTGTTCCATAAGGACGGAGAGAAGCGCAGATATGATGAAGCTGATGTTCGTCGCTTTAGGAAACTTTGCAAACGCGTCTAACGCGGAAGTTCAAAAGTTTTCTCTGTAGAGAGAAATGTTGTACGAAACTGGATAAATACCGAAACGAGAGCATGAGAAACGAACTATAACGGTGGGCACGTCAATTGAAGCTTGGGAAGTTTGGCCGTTGATGCCAGATTTACACCGCCCAAGGTACATTCTATAAATTAAAACACCAATGAACAATAATGAATAATGAACAGAACAACAATTTACAGAAAGAAACTACATTTATTTCCAGTTGGAAAGGACAACTTATTACGACCAACACATCTGAGGCAAGGCAATCGGAAATGTTGCTATTTGTTTGGCAGCAAAGCCAAGGCCTCGCTGCCCAGTTCACATATCCGGCAACGTTGCTTTCACGTCAAGCTTCAATTGCCGTGGCCTGGGATATTCTAATATTCCCCTGCAAAACACACAGCGAATGAACAATGACAGAGCAGCCAGAAAAGCAATAACATACAGATGGTGACTGATAACTAGTGACCTTCGAGATAAGGAAACCGAGTTAGAAGTACGGAAAAGGAAGGCCACATTACCGGCATTCCTTACGTCCCTTCCAACAGATTCAAAGGAAAATCAAGTAGGATGTCCTAGGAAAGGGTGGAGTGATATTTCAGGCCGGAACAGGCATTACTATCTACGTCATAACGGGTCAGGGAAGGAATCTCACAATAGGTGCGTCTCTTTTAATCTTGTGGTGGCGTCAGACTGAACCTGTCGGCACCCCTACCGTCAATGTAGCTCTTATACTAGCTACTCCTAATGGTACATCGGTCACAGAACACTCGTTACATGATAATTCCCACAGCAAACACAAAGGACTCGGGGAAAAGCCTGTCTCAGGGCCAATTTGCCGAAACAGACTGCCCCAGTATCGAATTCAAGTCTCCGTAAAAAGCAGCTCGTGATATAACATCCTGAGCTAATTTAAGTTGGTTCATTCGGTATAATTACCGAGCAAAGCAATTCACGACTTCAAGTTTCATTTTCGATATTACCGAGAGTTTATTTCCAAAAAGTTGCGTCTCCACATAAAATTTCGTCTATAATACCTGGGGACCATAAATTTTTCAAAAATCAGCAAGACAATTCCAGATTCTAGGCTCCAGAATTGTGACATGCAGATCCGTACTGAGGACCTACAATTGCGGAGGACCATGTGCACGTTAATGTTAGTGTGACGCTCTCTGCTTTGTGCACGTGAACTGAAGAAAATACTGGGCTCAGACACACAAAACTTAGTCGCTCGGGAGACTAGGCGACCGGAATGTGTAGCCCTATATAAGATTATCAGAATACATTACTGACAAGAACTATAGTTGTCTCCTCCGAAAGCAGACGCATCTCCAAAAGTAAAATCACTGTTTTACCTTTCTAGAATAAAAGGACTGGAGAAAGCTGCGTAATGAGGAGCTTCATGATATGTATCCTCTGCTTGTCACTAGCATCATCAACTAAATCAGAATAAGAAAGGTGGGGAATGAAACGTGCATGCAGAAGATGATGAATTAAACACGGATTTGTTGGAATAACCTGAAGAAAGGGACAACTCTGAAGACCTAGACACACAGAGGAGTATACCATTCAAACAGATCTTAAACACATAAAGTGAGAACGTGGAGTCTCAATTGATTGGACTCTGGGTAGGGGCCAGTGGTGACATTTTACGAACACGGCAATGAAGGTTCGGTTTCCATAAAGGGCAGAAAATTTCTTGACTAATCGAAATATTCAGTTGTTCCGTGGAGTTAGTTTAGCTGCAATAGAGAAAGCGTATTTATAAATAAGACTGGGGTTAGGTTTAGACATTTTTCACCTCTGGCGATGGATAGTAACAAGGTTACTGACTTCCTGCAGTGTGGTTGTGTTAAACTCTGAAGAATGAGGGAGCAGATTAGTCCGAATCGTTGGTCCCTACGTACCAAACTGTATGTCGTCACGCTCCAATGACTGAAATCTTGATTGTGGGAAAAATGTTAAAGAGAACTGGATTTTTATCGGTATTGAAGTGTCATATTTTACCATATTACGTACAGGTTTGTAACTGGTCGATGCTCAGTTGTTGATTCAGAACCTGGGATAGCGGTGTAGTGGCTACTCTAACAACTGGATGTCCGAGAGATCGTGGTTTGATCCCTGGTAAGGGCACGATATTTATCACTTCTCAAAAACCTCCTGGCCCCTTGCAATGGGCATTGAAGGTTCATTTACCGGAGGTAAAGCGGCCGGGGCGTAAAGCTCACAACTCACCCTCATCAAGTGCCCATGCGAAGAAAGAGTGGAGCTATACCTCCACTCCCACATACGCTTTCGTGGCAGTCATAAGGACAACATTATCCCTTGTTTGTTACATGTGTACGTTGTCCCTAGGTTACCTGCAGGCCTGCTTTATTGCACTGTGGAAATCAGCAGTCAGACCTCTGTAGGCCTACTCGATTGTTTGACCAGCACACTACAACACTGGTTCAGCTGTACCACGCACGTTACCCTCGCCAGGACTGACAAGTTGACGAACTCCAACAGCTGACGCATTTTGCTTATCACTTCGCTTAAAAGTAGAGACAGACTTCACGCTTCCGCCGCGATGTACATGATATCGACGCTCTTCTGGGGTATTACGCAGCGCAGAGTGGTAATTCTGTACCGACGTTTCGGGACACCCTAGCGGTCCCATCTTCAAGGGTCTAAGAGAGAATAAAGCACTTTCTCAAATCTGGATAGCAAATCACGCATTTCTGTTTACAGTTACTTTAAAGATTATTCTCTTCTGGGATATGACGCCGTGTACTGTAGTTGGTTGGCACCAACATTTCGAAGGAATCTGCTGCGTCAGTCGTTGAAGTAGAAACGTCAGCAGCAATTCCACCGAAACTCTGTAACCAACCCACTAATTTATACGACGTCAGATGCTATAAGGCAGTAAATTCGCAGTCACCGCCAGCGCCATGACAGCTTCAAATCTTTTACGTCGCGTCTGTTCATACGTAACTTTCCCCTACAACCAACAGATTTAACCACTAACACGGTCTCATAAAACTTGACCTCAATTACAGTAAGGAAGGTTTCTTTGCTTGCCAGTTCAAAGAATGTTTTAACTATCCGGAGACCAAGCGTTTCATTGCACGCATCACCAGGTGTGCAAGTGTCCACAGAAGGATGTATCAAGACACTTCAGCCCGAATTGAAATGTGACGTCAGGTTTGGTCTGTATTCGTCGTCACGAGAATCCAGTCTTCTGGGATGTTAAGTCTGTGTCGACTGGTAAGCGGTTACCTACATCATATTCAGGGTGAAATGGTACTGCTTTACCCCGAAGATTAAGGCAATACTGTCCACGGACACGTAGGTGTTTTTAACATTCGAGGGTGCGGAACTTCCCTGAAGACACGAATCTTCGGCTTAAATGTTCCTTTCGCAGAGAAATTCCAAATTAAAGATATCAGCCCTCGATGCAGCCCAGTGTCTAACAGTTGCCCAGATATTCTGTCCGGTTCAGCTCGACGTAGTCCCCAGAGTATTTGACAGTCCTGGGTTCGAATTGTTTAGGTCTTAACATGTCTATAAAAGGTAAAAGGTAAAGTTCACCCTAGAAGAGGGCATGACGGCCCAGAGGGGGAGTAGACGTATACCTCTAATCTTTATTTAAACTCGCTGCTAAATGTGGGCGGGTGGTCAAAGTCACGCCACGGCCACTTTACCCCCGGGAAAGAGACCCGATACCCATTTTACAGGAGGTTCGTTGGGCCCGAGGGCCGGCTTGTCGTGTGTGGAAAATTTCGGCCGTACCGAGATTCGACGCCCGGGCCGTCCAGCCCGTAGCGAGTCGCTATATCGACTACGGTATACCAGCCAACTTTAGCATGTCTATACTAAATGCAATTCCCTTCTTTCCTGACAGGTTTCTTAAACTTTGGCACTAGGCAGATATGAGTGCTTAGCGTCACGGTCTGGCCGTTTTGCTTTCAAGAAAACAACTCCCGGTACCCGCTGTATAAGACACTGGGTGGGCCCCTGGAACGGTTTGCTCTACTCAGCATTATTCGGTCGCCCAGCCTGTAGCCTAGTCAGGATAGTGGCTGAGCCGCCAGGTCATTACTGAAAAAATATCGCCCAAATGACACTAAATACGCTATGTGTTTGACCACAGATAACTACAGGACATCCAGAAGGCTTTATTCTAGACAGATTACACCTAATATGACGAAGTCAATTATATGAACCCTTTAAAGACGAAGCATGTTTGTTTTATACAAGGACTCAGTGCGTACCGCGCAGTAAACACTCTCCACTTCGGTTATAAAAACCCAGTCTCTTAATGTTTTATAAGGCAAAAGTTGCTGTTTGTTCTGAGATCCGTACAAAACACATAAACGCAATGTGGGCACCACGTAGGATTTTTTAATGTTAAACCTGGTGGTACGCAAAGTTACCGCTAGGCTTTAAAAGGTTAATCTGTAAGTGTTCACTTTCGTATGATGGAAAGTGTGAAATTGAGAATGTGGCGAAACTTTCGTAGAGGTTACACAGCATAAAAATACATCACTCACTTCACAAATTCCTTCAGGAGTTTTTCCATTGTCCCACCCAACAAGATACACAACGTTTCGGAAAACGTTGTGTATCTTGTTGGGTGGGACAATGGAAAAGTCTGATGGAAATTTGTGAAGTGAGTGATATCAAGCCATTTTCAAGAACAGTGATGATGCAATAAAAATACATGTGTTACAAGTCAAGCCGTGTAAAGGTCAGCGTGACCAACACGGCATAGTACTGCAGTAGGCTAATTACTAACCACGAAATGTATAAATACCCTACATAACTCTGACATTTTGAACTTAACGGTAGCTGACAGCCGTCACTAGCGGCAGTTGAGCCCTTATATGCTACACGTCGTAAAACAGTAAGTGTTTGAGGAATTAATGTCCTCAGTAATAAACGACCTTCACTTAAGTTTTGTTGCTCACTGCGACCGGCGGAACTAAGAGGCGTCTTTTCTTCTACAGGTCAAAAGTCCGAATCGTGTATTTAAATCCTACCGGAAAGTGAGTATTTGCTTTTTTTGTGTGTTTTGTTTCGTGTACGTAAAGGCTATACTGTAGGCAGATGACACATCCAAAAATTTCTACGAAGCGTCTATAAGAAAGATTCAAAAGTACGGAGAGAGGAAGGACGGGGCCCACTAGCCCGTAGCGCCAGACACACATTGTATTTAGCCCTTAACGAGATTAGTAGAAGAGTTCTGAAACACCATTTATTTAACACCACTTACTAGCACTTAAACGAGGCAGCTAAATACGGATTGCCGATCCCAGTGGCTGCGAAGTCTAAGGCGTGGGCTTTCGGCCGATCGCTTGCTGGGATCGTGGGTTCGAATCCCAGGGGGTTATGGACGTCTGTCTCTTGTGAGTGTTGTGTGTTGTCAGGTAGAGGTCTCCGCGACGGGCTGATCACTCGTCCGGAGGAGTCCTACCGAATGTGATATGTCTGAGTATGATCGCGACGCCTCAACCATGAGGAAGCCCAGGTCCCACTAGGGCTGTTGCGCCTGAGGAAAAAAAAATTAAGTACGGATTCTACAGCGTGCATCATAGACAGTGCAGCCGTGAAGCGAAATTATGCGTTATGGTCCGACCCAACTTGACGAGAGAAGCAACCCACTCCTTCTTCTGAGTCTGCGCTTACACGAAAAAGACTCGATATACAGCTCCGAGTGTTTAGTTGCACTTTCGTTGTCATGCAAATCACATTATGAAAATACAATTCTGAAAAATAATGTTCTTCATTTCTGAGTTTTTGCAGGGATTCATACGCTTGCAAAGCTGCGTCCTAATCAATTACAAACATTACTTTTAGTTTCCGCTATTTTACATAATTTACTGACCTTCATGTTCATTTGTTACTGATAAAAGCCGAAAAATTCAAAGGTAATCTCAATACAGAGAACATACTGGGGAGAGCCACATTTATTCTCTTGTTTCTTTGACAATTAACAACTAAAAATTCCTTAAGAAGCTGCAGAATCTGTAAGAGTATCAGTCTATATTCTATGTAGCAAACCAATATCTTTCTACAGTAGCCGTTTCTGTCTTGGAAAGTCAATCAAGTTCCGTTGCAAATGCATGTAAAGTAGGCGTTATGTTAAACTACCGTACACGGTTTCGTAACACAGAACACTGAAAATTAATCTAAATCTTCTCCGTCTTTAATATCTCGAATCTCATATATTATAGGTTTTATCAAAGTTTATTGTCATAATTTTTCTATGACTTATCAAAAATATAATCCATGTACTATTTACTTCTGATATTAGTTATCGTGTGCTGTCCATATCAACTTACGTCTAAGTTTTTCCTTCCCAGGAGCTGAGACTCCAGTAGTTTTCTGTTGCAGGCCAATGTACAGCGCCTGCGCTTCTCAAGTCCCTGTTCTACTGTTTCAAATTAATTGTTGCACAGTGTTGAAATCCAAAGTTCTAACGGCTTTGACTATCAAGATCGTCTCCATGGTTTGTCTTCCAGCCGCGTGGCTTGTTAGAAAGGCAGACTACCAAATAGAATTTTTTTTTTCACTTTGTTCTCACCGTGCATTCTTTTGTATCACAAGTAAAACACAATTCAAAATAAACAATACACCAAGCAACATGAAAACTCAGCCAATAGCCCATTTTACACACGGGTCAAAAACCTCTCAGATCTAAAGTTTAGTAAGGAAGAAATCAATATACTTGAAACAGGACACAATTACGCACTAGAATCTCAACCAATGCACTTCTTAAAATACCTCATCATTGACACGGAAAACGCCATACAACACCTTGACAATAATCTACATAACGTTTACAGATTCATAGCCAACAAGAAAATTGCACAGATCTTAACATCTACTACAAAAAACTACGCACATAAAAGGAAACTATACATCACAAAACAAATACGATCAAAACTCATACAGTACAACCTAACCATAGCAAAAGCAGATAAGGGCAAAACCCTTGTAATTATGGACAAAGATTCACTCAGAAATAAGGTAATCAATTTTCTTAATGAAAATAACTATGAAAAACTTTACAAAGATCCCACTGACCATTACCAGAAACATACACAAAAAAAATACAATGCTGTAGCTCAATAATAGACGTACACAATAAAAGACGCCTGACTCAAATAAAACCAGCTGCCCCCGCTCTAAATGCTCTAATAAAATTACATAAAGATAATGTACCAATTCGACCGGTGGTCAAAAATATATATGCACCCACTTACAAATTAGCAAAGTTTTTCAGGAAATGGTTCTCTGAAATATTACAACTGCCCAACACATATACAGTTTACAACTCAATGCAATTGGCTCAGGATCTCCATAATTTAGAACTAAAAGACTCCCACAAACTTGCTACTTTCGACATAAAAGAACTCTACGTTAATCTCCCGATAAAAGAAATGCTTCAAATCACAAAATCCGGACTGCTAAGCAAAAAACTAGGAAAACCACTCATACAGCAGGCACTAATGATCCTAAATACGATACTAAGCCAGAATTATTGCCAATTCGAAGAATCATTTTATCAACCCGAAAAAGGAGTGGCCATGGGATCTCCAATCTCCAGTATTGTCGCAGAAATCTATCTACAATATTATGAACAAAGATTAGTAAAACACTGTCTCGAGAACAAAAGGATTCTTTCCTACCATAGATATGTGGATGACATTTTAATAATCTTTGACTCTAGATTAGTAAACATAGAACAAATACACACAGAGTTAAACAACATAAATCAGCACTTATTGTTTACGTTAACCGTTGAAGAAACCAATGCAATTAATTTTCTGGACCTCACATTGATTAGACAAAAAATTCAATTGACATTAGTATCTTCCGAAAACCCACCACAACTGACGCCACCATCCACTATACTTCTGATCACCCTATAGAACACAAACTGGCAGCATTCAGGTACATGTTGAACAGAGCCAAAAATTTACCTCTCAAACCGGAAGCAAAACAACAAGAAGAGGAAATGATCAGACATATTGCAAAGATTAACGGTTACCCTACAAGGCTTATACAAAACCTACAACAAAAGATCACCACCAAAGACAGGCACAATACATCAACAACACAAACCACCCACAAATGGGTCACATTTAAATACTACAGCCCATTGGTTAGAAAAGTAACCAATGTTTTCAAGAATACCAATCTCCGTATAGCCTTCCAGCCTACCAACACCATCTGGAAACTATTGAAGATAAAAAAGAAACCTCCAAACATATACACAAAGAGTGGCGTTTACACCATAAAGTGCTCCTCATGTAACAGGTTTTACATAGGTCAGACAGACCGCGATTTAAATACGAGATACAAGGAACACCTTCGATACATACGCACTAACAACCCAAAATCCGCCTTTGCTCTACATATACTTGACAATAACCATCAATACAACTCCATGGATGAATCCTTGCAACTGGTCGTACCGTGCAGAAAACGAAACGGGCTAAACCTTCTGGAGAATTTATACATACAACTGTTTCGCAATCTGGGCTTATTAATGGCTGAACAGAATACATTTGAACACAACCCCCTATTCTCCCAGCTTCAACTCCACGCACCTCTAAATACCCATATACAGCGCCCTCTGACGTAACCACTCCACAGTAGCAGACTGCCAGACTTGTTCAGTGACACACGTAACACAGTCGGCTCAGCACACACTACATAACGGCAGCTCAACACAGAAGTTAATTCATCACACTCAACGCCCGCACATTCACATGTCTTGGTAACCATCTCTTGACGACTGCACGAATCGGCTATTTAGCAATATGTCACAGCATGATTAGTGAATCGTGATGGTGCCTTTCATTATTAACCTTATGTATTACATTTCACCAATTTTAAGACTATGTAACAGTGCGCCTTGTTACATTTTATCAACCTCTTTGACTATTTAACAGTGTGCCACGGCATGAACAGTAAAAGTGTGGTATTGCCTTTGATCATGACGTTGTGTACTACCATTTTACCAGCTCTTATCAAGTTTTAACAAACTGAAAAAGTACTGAGTATGTGTATATGTTACGTTTTTAGCAACCACTTCTTTTAATATTGTATGTAAACATCGCCCGAGTGAATATTGCCTTAAATCTGCACGACCCCCTGAAGATGGCGTCATGCTACGCCGAAACATGTCGGGGTAAGACAGAATAAGTGTAAAAAATACAGTGCATTTTGTTGGTGATTTTACTTGTGATACCAAATAGACCTACACGGAGGGACCTGCTGCCGTCACTTCAAGTAGAAAATTGCGCTGAAGATGGGAGTAGCAAGTTCCTCCAAATCTATCAGATTCCATGGCATCACTTCCCGCAGGACTGTGACTTAATATTCTGAATGCATGCTTCATACTTCTTCCGCTCTATTAACTTTCCTAATTGCCTGCGCACATAAATGTAGTCATTTTCTCTTACAGTCACACAGCCGCCTTTTCTGCGTACACTTTCCTTTATTTTACCACATGCGTGCGCTGACAATTTAGTATAAGCATCGTGAATCTTTACCCTTTATTGATATCAATTCTCCTTTATTTTGTTTATATTTCAAGCTTAACAGCCTGCATTTTGCCCCGTACAGATATGACTGCCATCTTGGCGCACGATCCTGTGTACTGCCCTATTGTCACACCGTCTTCCAGAGTACGTTTTTAGTTTTATTTTTTCTAGAAGCTTTATTTCCGTCATAATTTATAAAGAGTGCAGTAACTTTCTTAATCGCATTTGTGGGTGAAATTTATCGAGTTTTATCTATATAGGCTTAAGCTGACTTAATTTATTAGTTGTTTACTCATCATCCTATCGTTGAATATTCGATAGCTGTTTCTTTCTGTATCCACTGATTGTGCCCAGTCATAACGCAGCGGGTTCAACGACCTAGCAAGAGCGGCTGCTCGAAGCTTGGTTTTCACTTGAGAAAATAAAACTGAAATTTTGAATGGAATATTTAAAATTTTACTACAGATATGGTCATTTTATTAGGATTAAGAAAACAATCCTACAGCAATAGCAAAAGGGGAATGAATCAGGATTGTCTAGTAAGAAATCTTCAGACGGGACGTCAATAGAGTTTCTTGGAAATATTACATGAGAATTTCCACATCGAAACTATGAGCGTGTGACAAACATAAAAAAATTAAAAATAGGAAAGGGTGGAAAAATAATAGAAAATACTCAACTTTTATTTATTCATGTTAATAAACCTACCAAAAAATGTAAAATAAATGGTATAATTAGAAGATATTTTGTCATACAAATGTCAGTTCATACAAAACGAAGCCTGCGTAACATCACACAAAGAGAAAGTCTTCATTTTGGTAGTCAAAATTTCGTTATTAAACAAAAGAGAACCCAGGAATTATCGGTAGCGCAAATGCGTCTTTCACACTGGAACGGGACGTCACTACATTAGATCACCAAATAATTCTGCAGTCAGAACAGTATGGAACGTTGCAGAATACAATGGGTACCAGTACAATTGTCAAAATATTTTAAAAGAACACAAAGGCACAGCCTTCCGGAATTGTCATTCACTTACATAACGAGAAGAGACGGGTATTAGGAAGACCAAAACGCAGATGGAGACACCAAGACGCTCTAGAATTCACAGAAACAGAACTTAAAGATATAAATCCACAAAGCTCATGCGTTACTTGCAATTTTTCGTACACCAGTTGCCTTCCCGAAACATGCCCATTCCTGTACAGTCACTAACTCTGTATACAGAAACTAGTTCCCTTCCATTTTATTACACAGGCCATAAACTTCTTATGGAGGAAAGATTACCGTAAAAATCAAGGATCTAATACGGCCCAAATTTCGCTATTTTTTACATTTGTTAATGTTTTGTTTGCGGATGGTTTACCAGAATTGCCACAATATCTGGCTGCATAGCATTGAGTGGTATGATGACTACTGAACAATGAATTGGAAAGGTTTTAGAAGGAAGCGTTTGTGGCACGATTTATCGTACTAAACGGGAATTTTTTGCAAGCAGTAAGGAAAGCACGACGTGTCTTAGTTAGGATAGTGATATCCCGGACAAGATTCGAACAGTGAACCTCCTCAAGAGAAGTCAGAAATATTACCGACTGAACCAAGTTGGTCGGTCACGTGTTCGCTATTATGAGCCGTTATTAGGATGACTGTTGAAGTTACGGTTGGGTTTGAAGTGGGCGGTGTAATGAGCCGGTCGGTACAAAACAAAACGAAATGCGACCGACGACTTCTGTCTCATATCTACCCCCAAGCCACCCCAAACCTTCCCAGTATGAAAGTAGATCAAGTCTGATGAACAATTGTGAAGACATACCCACACGGCGGACAACTGGGCAGACGGACACGACAGCCCTACCATGCCTTCACTGTATGCAGAGTGTGCACAGACGCACATGCAAATGATTCCTACATATATGTCCACGTATGCCCACTTAACACACTGCAGACTCTCTTCTAAGCGCGTTCGCAAAATTGCGAAAAGGGACTATTAGGTTCGTCAGGTCTGTCTCTTTGTCCGTCTGTCCGTCCGCACAAAATAACTCGGCTTACACTGGAAGGATCTTCACGAAATTTGGTATTTTAGTATTTTTCGAAAATCTGTCGGGAAAATCCAAGTTTCATTAAAATCTGACAAGAATAACGGGCACTTTATATGAAGGCCTAAGCACATTTATGATCATATTTCGCTCAGTTCTTTTAAGTGTGAGAAATGTTTCAGAAAAAGTTGTAGAAAAATCAAAACACACTTTTTATGTTCGATAACTCTTTTCAGAAAATCGTTCAATTTATGAGATAATGTGGAAAAATATGGTACAGCCAGACAGGCCACAGGTAACAATATAATTCAGCGCACGCGCTTTGTATACTGCATAACTAAGGCTACAAACACACACTCAGCATCTGCAATACTTACTGACTTTCCACGGCAACAATGGTTACGCGAACGCACCTCAATGTTACATTATACGTATATTGCCTGTCTCTTTATTTATCGCTGAACCGACTACGTCAGAGCGAGTAACGTCATCGGTCGCTGTGCAGGAACTGATGTTGTCCACTCTACGGCGTGCAGTCCCACGTTAATGAGGAACTCGAGGGACCGAATGCAATTGAATGAGGGGTGTCATGGGTCGCTATGCAGCAATGCAGGTGCCAGCGGTCTTGTGCATTCTATGAGCGGGTTTCTGGTTCACTTGGACATCCCGTACTTCCATACCACTTTCCACGAGCCTAGATATTATGTTACCTGTGTCCAATGGGCAACACTCCGCGAGATCTCCATGTTGTTCCATTTCTGGTTTAGGAAATAATTACAGCGACGATTATTGCATAATGTAAAAAAAACTCTCTTATTATATTACGCAACCATTCGGAACTTCTGGTACAGATGCGTTGAAAATCCAACAGGAAGTTTCCTGTACGTCAAAGTACGTACAGTACTAGCTGCACAATAAAAATCAACCGCTTAAAATTTTCTAAGCCCCAAACCGGAAATGCTATATGCGTACACGTGGCGTCATAATTCCAATCATTTGAAATTTCCTTGTCTTTACGAGATTTGAGGTTCTCCCAGCAATATTGACCGAGATTCATTCTCCTGGGATGTCATGCCATTTCGACTGGTAAAGAGTGACCGACTTTTTGGTGGAGTCTGGTGCCTCTATCTTCAGATTTAAGCAGTCCAAGAAGAGTGAAGAGAAAATGCCCTTATTATGTTATCTGAATGTGCAGGTGGAGTCACTACGTTTCTCCGAAAAGTCGGTAACTCTTTACCAGTCCACAAAACGTAACATTCCAGAAGAATGGAATCTTCCTTTATTTATCCGCGCGTGGCTCTTCTTTACCGTCCAGTAATTACAAGCATTTATATCAGGCATCTACTGAACAAAGACACCAATATGTCTGCCAAATTTGAATAAAAAATATGGATAAATATTTACGACTTTTCCGAACAGTGTGACTAGGTTGCACGGTAAAACCATGCTGAAATTCTTACTTAAGTTTAAAAAGCATTATCCTTGCTATACAAGTGGATAAGGGACAGTGTCATAGGGATATTTCGAGTGGTGATTCGGACAGTTCTTTTGCACATACTGTATTCACACAAATACTCTTTTTAAACTGTGCAGTTTTATCGCTCACCTACTTGTTTCTAAACTTACTGTCCTGCACAGGCGAGGCTAGAAGTGCGAGCGAAGTAGACATTTGTTACTTTCCCATGATGTGTTTTTCCTTGGAATTCTTATTTAACTATTCCGTATTCCGACTCTAAATGCAAAGACTTGCAACGGCCTCTGAATGAATAACATATGTCTATATACTTAATCACAACCGCCTCTTATATCTGAAAAAGAAAAAGTGTAGTGCCTACATAAGATGTATCTAAAATGCACGGACAGATTTCAGGACTGAGTCACCCACACCGCCGATCCCAGTGGCCGCGCGGTCTAAGGCGTAGGTCTGCGGCCGAACGCTTGCTGGGACATGGAGGTCTGTCTCTTGTGAATGTTGTGTGTTGTCAGGTAGAGGTCTCTGCGACGGGCCGATCCCTCGTCCAGAGAAGTCCTACCAACTGTGATGTGTACTTGAGTGTGATCAAATGAAACCACAAACCCTCGACACCTGCTGTGAACAAGTAGGTAGAAGAGGGAAAGACTAAGTAAAGTAATGTGAAGTTACCCACATCAAAACGCGCAAAAACCCTCATATCTATATCTGTCTACAAGCCCTTATTTTTCGACGGACATCCCAACGTGTTTACCTCATCCTTAAAATTTTTGTCTTTGGGGACACTAAAAGTCCCTAGTGCATTCAGCTCCAAGTGCAAATGAAGAGACACTTCACCAACGCAGTTTTTATGACTGTCAAACCATTAGAACAGCCCCGGGACCTTTGAAAGGATGTGCCACTCCGCGATCAGACGTGTTCATGCGTGCGTTGATTCAGGTATGGGACATTTTGAACATTTGTTGTAAATTGGGACGTGACAAACAATAAGAACTCAACAGCTATTAAACTGGGAACGTGTACTGTAAATATATTGTCAGTTGTAAGTAAAATATTACACAGTTAATAGGGCTGTGGAGTCGGAGTAGGAAGGAGTTTTAGGTGGAGACGGAATCAGAGTCGCTAAAAATGTATCGACTCCGACTTCAATCTAATATCTCAGCTAGGTACTCCAAATCCAGAGCCCCGATAGCTATAGTAACCATTAGACTTGTACATAAATATAGGTTATAGGTCTAAAAAGTAGCCTGATAATTCACGTGGTGGTGATGAAATGTCTTATAGGTTTACCGTTATTAATATATATTGAGCTTTTATGAAGGAGTCAGAGTCAGAGTTGGAGTTTTGAAAATTGAAGAGTCGGAGTCGGAAGTTTTGTGTACCGACTCCACAGTCCTGATAGTTATTTATTGTTGAACGCAATCTTTCAATTAAATTCAAAGCCCACTCACTTGCGGACGTGTGTTTATACTACATTTTCTTCTTTGTTTTGATGCGAAGAACTCGCTCTTGAATCCTGTCCAAGGGTTTTACGTACACTCTGGATAAGAACTAATCCTGTCCAAAGATTTTAGGTATACTGTGGATAAGAACTAATCCTGTCCAAGAATTTTAGGTACACTCTGGATAAGAACTAATCCTGTCCAAGGATTTTAGGTACAATCTGGATAAGAACTAATCCTGTCCAAGGATTTTAGGTACACTCTGGATAAGAACCAATCCTGTCCAAGGATTTTAGGTACATTCTGTATAAGAACTATCTTCTCTTCTGCCCTTATTTATGCGGTATATAGAGGGTCTGTACATCGTAAAAGGCGCTAATTTTGCACAAAGGCAATTCTCGTTACAGTGCACGAGTACCGGCGTGTCTTACTTGCCATTTATAGTGTCCACTTTCCCACTCACCATGCATCATACTAATGGACTGAGTGGCGGCAAACTAGTCACTTTCATTGAAGCAGCTGTCATAGCATTGAAACACAGCCAAAATGTTAATTTATATCTCAGACCTGCATGAAAAGTGGTACATGACGCGCAAGCTGGATCAGGCCTAGGCTTCCTTCTTCATATTTACTGCTGCGTTTAAATTGATTTTCCAACTGATTGTCAGATTATTGAAGGTCTGCAGAGATCTTATAGCATCGACTGAGATGGGAAGATGAGAGCCAGTGGTAAGAAAGTGCAGATCTGGAAACAGGCAGTCGTGACCTTGTTCAAGGAACTATCCCGCGAATGATTTACGAAAACCAGCGCTTCAATACAGGTAGCATGATAGCTCCCCGCGTCCCGTTTCCTGACGATGTACTTATGTTTATTCATGGTTTAGGTGACGAAGCTGTCAGCAGCTCAGAGTAAAGCGTCTAAGGGTGGATGATTAGTCAATAATGAACGTAGAAGAGACAGGCCATGGTTAAATTTACAATACTATTTTGGCACTGCCTAGAGATACCGAGAAAAAGCAGGAAAAATCGTACCCCGATTAGCCCGTCTCCGAACCGAGATTTCAAACCGAGATCTTCTGAACATGAAATAGAAGCACCAACAACTGAAACGAACTTTAAACATCGTTGAACTTGAAATCAGACGAGAAGTTATATGCGTGTGAGAAATAGCTGTTGCGACCAGGGAGAGAGATACTTCCTCTTTATCCGTCTGGGTAACTGAGGAATACCATGTAAAACGTCATTCCTATATATATCTATATATCTAAATCAGGTTCTTTTCAACTTTGGAACTAAATCTGCAACATAAGCTGTTTCGAACATGGAGTATTGATTCATAGGGAAACTGACGAGGATGTAAAAGACGTAAAGGCTATCTATCTGCAGATGTGATACACGTCCTAAAGACAAATACATACATAGAACACGAGGTAAAGTATTCTACAGGGTGTCACGGTTCAGTGGCGTTTGCGGTTCATATTTTAGCGTCAGGAGCAGTGGGAGCTTGCCGGCTTTACATATTGAAGTTTTTCGATTTCTTCAGTCCCAAACTGGACAATGCCAGAATGTCACCCAGAACCACGACAGCTTTTTTCCACATCGCACTAACAAATCGTTGTTAAACAGATAAAGAAAAAACACGACGACCCTCCTCTCAAAAAGTGTACAGGCCATAAATACCTAAACCATTGGAAAGAGGCAACTAGTTACTGATGTAATCAAGGAATTAACCGAATTTTAAGAAACAGCAACTTACACATCCTTTAACTTCATGAGATCGAATCACTCGGCATCAAAGTTCTGTGTTGCTCATCTATTTACTGACAGTCTCTCCATAACTTTTGCAACCACCAGATAATAATCGGTATCACAGTCAGCTTTTCTGAAAGATCGTACTTCAAGCATACTTGCGTGCCGTCTCCTATCTACCACGGAGTAATCTATCACAGATATGTTTATAAATGTTCCGATAAACCACGACATCAAGGAGGATAAGGCGTGAGGGGAATGTGGTAAGCATGAGGGAGAGGAAAATGCATACGGGATTTTGATGACGAAAAACTTTGGCTTAGATCAGACGACGACAATAAAATGGACCTTACAGAAACAAAACGAGACGGTGTGAACGGGATAAATGTGGCTCAGGATACAGACAAGTGGCGGGCTATATGGACAACGGTTAGTAACCTCCGCAATCCATAAAATTTAAGAAATATTTTCACAAAAAATCAGTCACAGCCAACTCTGTTATATATCTTTTTTGGAGATTTGAGCAAATAGTTTCGGCCTGTTATGGCCATCATTATGCTCCTCTGAAAAAAACATGAAACTTGAAACTCTACTGTTCAAAAACAATTAGGCCTTCCCCTTTTTGAAAAGAAGAATTTCAGTGTTCATGTTTTTTAGAGGAGCCTGATGACGGCCATAAGACGCCAAAACTAGTTGTTCAGATCTCCAAATACAGAGATATAACAGAGTTGGCTGTGACTGATTTATGAAAATTGAAACATACGCCAACAGGGATGTTGAATATTAAAATTTAAGAAATATATTAATCATGCGAGATGAGATTCCAAAGCGCTGATGCCGAGGATTCCAGTTTTCTGAAATGTTACATTGTACAGTGGAGTACACATTCCGGAATACCAGAGTCCTCAAGACACTGACCAGTTGGGAACCTGTTTGCTTCTCAGGGGCTCTGCTCAGTGGACTTACTTTCGATGTAGAAACACCGAAATCTTGGCAAAATTTTGCGCGCGGCCAAGTTTACTACTCTAACTTTTTCCAAAGAGGCAACAGCCACTACCGGGTCAGGGCCTCCTCATATCGAGACTTCACGATAAGTCAGACACGCCACACTCGGTATGATTCCTCTGGACGAGTGATCAGCCCGAAGCAGGGACCTCTACCTGACAACACACAGCACTCACAAAAGACAGACATCCATGCCGCCGGCCGGATTCGAACCCACAACCCCAGCAAGCGAGCGGCCACAAACCTATGCCTTAGACCGTGCGGCGACTGGGATAAGGCTTAGTACTCTAACACCATTGTCAACAGTTTTTGTGTAAACTCTCGTTCTCAACTTTTGTTTGATAATACGTTCTTTCTCTTTAAATTTGCATTGAAATGTCCTAAAATATTTTCAGGTGGTACTCAGGGAAATGTTGGAATGCCTGCTTTAGTTCCACTTCGAAAATGTCATTTTTGTACTCACACTTATCTTACAGTTTGGGCATGCGCATTCGGAATAGTACACTATAACATCAGAGACTCCATTTTACATACACAACAGCCTACCACTAACAAAATCTGATCTCATAACTACTGAAAAGAACCTGGCCTATAGACTCCTGACAGAGCTAGTTCCAAATTCCATAAACCGCAGGCTGGAAGACTGCCTGCTTTCGGATGTTGGCGACTGTTTATGGAATTTATTTGCAGTTATCCTTTACATGTGTTGCTGAAAAGGGCCTGTTATAATAAACCACGAAGCAACGCCTCTTTATAACATGTGTTAAGAATACTGATTCCTCTGTAATTTTTGGGTCTTTTCTGTAACTTTTCTTGAATACTGGGACTACAACGGCATTCCGTCATTCATGTGGAAATGGACATCGATAACAAACTAAATGACTAGTTATAAAAAATAGGCATTATAAATAATGTGTTTAGACAACAGAAAACCCTAAATGAAACAAGAATAAATTTATACAGTTCACTAGCGCTTCCAGTTCTGCTATACGGCGGTGAAAATTGGATCATTAAAGCAACAGACGCAAGAAGAATAACAGCAGCAGAGAGGAAATACGTGAGAATAACAGCACGATACACTGGGACAAATCATAAGACAAATACAAAGATCGCAAAGGAATTAAATATAACCACAGCTTTGGGCAAAACACAGGACTACAAGAGAAATTGGATACAACATGTAAATAGAATGCTCCGTAACGGATTACCCAGGATAATAAAATACTACACACCAAAAGGCACAAGGAACCAGGGAAGACCAGTGAAGAGACTTGTGGGTGTGTGAGAACGGAATGGGTCAACAAGCAGCCCAGCTCCATGACAGCTGCATGATTATTATTATTATTATTATTATTATTATTATTATTATGCAATGTCTGTTTGTTGTAGCCTTTGGATACTAATACTCTATATGGACCACCAGATAAATGGGAATTCCAGGTTTAATTCTCACTGCTACAAACACTGAAAATGATCGCAAACTGCAACCAGTGACCTGATGACACACGCAAGCCCTACAGTTAACTCTCAAAACGTTATGCGTATTACACACAACTCACACAACCTTTCTTGCCGTTTAGACAACGTTTCACATTATCTCTCACATAATCTGCGATATCAGCGTTCCTAATAACCTGCTTCATATCGTAAAGTGAGCAATTAATTAAGCATTAATCAGTCATAGATTGAGTGTATAGGTGTTGCATCTTCTATTCACATTTCTTCATAAATTACCAAAATGGCAGCAGTAACAGCTTCTGTGATAAGTTACATGACAAATTAATAGATCTGTGTTGTTGCATAATGTCCACTGTTTGACGTATATCTGATGAATTTCTGCACGACGTTTCGGGAGTTAAATCTACCGCCGTCACACACACAAACAGCGTCAATCATATTGGTTAGGCCTATTAGTAAGACATACCGCTGGCCGTTAAGAGGCTTGCAAATCGCAGTAAAAGTAGTCACAAACACAAGAGCGCAGATCTAATTTACGCCGCGGCAGAAGCCAGAAATCGCCCTTTGTAGACCTTATTATAAAACTACAACAATTTCAAGAATATTAAGAATGAGATTTTTCATACATTATAAGAATTTTTTAAAAATAAATAAATTATAGATATTATAAATAAATAAATTATAAATAGATAAATTGATAACAGCAAACTTTATCTCCTGCCCTCACGGGTCGCTTTTCATCCATTAAATTAATTAACAATCCTACTCTTGTACTTCAGGTGTTCAATTATGACCACACTTCCTAGCGTTGTCAATTTACCGAGCAACCGACCGAGGAATCATGGTTCGATTCTCGTTAGGCGCAAAGACCTTTCTTTTATCCAGAGCCTCCAGAAAGGACTGGAGCCCAACACAGCCTCCAGTCCTTTTCTCTGTTGCAGAAGGAGCTTTCACCATGAGTAAAGTAGCTGACCAATCACCCCGTCTAGTGTCGAAAATAAGTATGACTGGACCTACACCTCCACCCTCCATATGTCTTCATGTTGTGCACACGGACAGCTGCGCCTTTACTACCCCCAGACCTCAGCACCTAACCCAACAGCGCGATGCTTGAACAAACGCTGCTCCATACGCGTGTAAGAAAACGGAGAACAGACTAAAGGAAAGTGGCCCCCAACCTGTGGCTCGAAATATAAAGTACACTGGCGCACGGCGGCCAAAAAACACAACCACCAAACACACGCGCGCTCGCACTCACACACATACAGACACACACGCAAGATATTTGGGATCATATTCCTTAAGAAATGTGAAGCTGTTCCCAAAGCCTCACGAAAGCGTATGGGAAGAGTGGAGAAAAAGAACTACTCATTCTGAACATCGGCACTGGACTGAGCTAAATAATTATTTTGAATCTCGGCCACTTTATACCAGAGATAAAAGTTAGGATTCATTTGTGGCAGGGACAAAGAAGGTTTGGGCGCGATGCCGAAGAAAAAAATCTTTCATATAACAGAAATCGAACCCCGGTAGCCCAGCAAATATTCACTTTCCTGTCAAATTTTATGAGCATCGATCCAGTGTTCCACACAGAGTCGACAGGTAGTCATGACTACACAGGAAACAAGGCAAGGAAATGAAGGCTAGGATCGTGAGATTTCATTAACTCGTGCAACAAACATTTGGTTTTGGGCCATCAACTGCTGTTAAAACTTGGGAATTTTCAGTCTGTGTCATGCAATATGATTAACCTTTTTAAGTCACTGTGTTCACACACGGTGCATGGCCATTTCCTTACACAATCACTAGGCTATAATGCCATCAGATGTGGCTACCGGCCCATCGGGCAGCGTGGGAAGTACAGTACTCCGTGACGACCCACGCCTCCAGCGACACATTCACTCCCAGCTGTGGCAGCCAATTAATTTTAATGCTTTAATGGAAAGTTCTCCAATACACTTTTCCTTTCGTGACTTTCGAAATAATATTTGTTCTTTACACAAGTCCTTTTGTGTATTAAACAGTGAACGAAAGTGAGTAGTCCCTCTCTTAAATGGTACGGTTAGAAGTGATGAAGCCAAAAACAGGAATGGGCAAACTGAAGTCTGCTGTGCGTACTAGTGTGGCCGGCCACCGGATATGTCCTGTAAGATCCTAATGGAGCACTGTGCCTAGCAGAAAGTCGTGCACCTCACGTCACAAAAATAAGCATCTGAATTCCGCACTAAACATGCATGCAAGTTCCTTAGACTGACACATATACTGGACAATTCCACCGCCTCTTATTTGTTCAACACACACAATTTTGCCACCATCATTGTGCCTTTCAACAAAAGCTAGAAACAGAACATGTAAAATATATGTCACACTAAAAATTAACTTCCATCAGAAGTCCTTAGACTTAACTTATGAATAATTAATTGCAGTAACCAACAAACGCATGCAAAACAACTAAGAGATCATACGCAAAATGTGGGAATTTCATATGTATGATTTTTTAGTAGTTTTATGTTCATTTGTTGTTGACTGTAATTTCTTGTACGAGCAATGCACCAAGCATATAACGTCAAATTTAACTTGCGAAATTCAATACTATTCACTCCGTGCACTGTGCTTGTAATCATTTACATATACCAACATATGTAGAAAATAAAATTATGAGTTATACATAAAGTTGAATCCCCTACATGATCCAGCGATACATCGCCACCATCAGGGAGGCGTCATTACACCAGAATACAGCTATAATATTAGCACGTCGATTTCGTGTGTACAATGTTAAAAAACATACAGTATATAAAAATCAGCTGTAAACACAATAATCTGGATGCTACGGCTAGTATGATGTTAAAATGTCCTTAGTTAAAATTCACTGATGTGCCATAATTTACAATGTGGTTATATGTATACAGACACCCAAGCTTGGCCTTTTCGATCCAGGTGGATGAAGTCCCTGTGGCGTGTATGAATGTGTCGTGTGTAGGAGGGTGCAGTGTATTACTACAATATACTAAGCACATTTTAAACCTCGTACCATATATTTTATGTGTTTTAACACCGTACATGTGAGATCGCCGCAACCGGCGGCCGCGCGGTCAACGGCGTAGGTCCGCGGTTGTTCGTTTCCTGGGATTTCGGGTTCGAATCCCCTCGGCGTCATGGATGTCTGTCTCTTGTGCATGTTGTGTGTTGTCAGGAAATGTCTCTGCGTCGGACTGATCACAAGTCCAGAGGAGTCCTAACAAGTGTAGTGGGGAATGTGATCGCGAAGACTCGACAAGGAGGAGGTCTAAGCCCACGTGGGCTGACGAGTCATAAAAAAAAGTACGTGACATTGATGTGTTAATATTATATATTCCTTTGTACTGGCGTGTCCCTGAGGGTAGCGATTTATCGCTGAAACGTGTAGGAGGGTTCACGTTTATGTATAACTTATAATTTTATTGGGTTCGTATGTTGGTGTATGTGAGTGATTAACTTACGAAAATTCACCTGCACTTGCAATCTTACGTGAAAGTGTAAGCCACAGTAAAGTAACCTCAAGTCTGAAAAAAAAATTGAAAAGTAGGCCGTTTTATGTCTTTTACAGTTTCTTTATTCCAGTGGCGGACTCCTTGGACCACGGAACTGGTCCTTCGAATGGCATAATAATAATAATAATAATAATAATAATAATAATAATAACCACAACAACAACAATATCCCGTCTAGATACCGGTATAAGAATAGACCTAGGGAATCCCCTGCCCGTCGTAAGAGGCCACCAACTGGGGCGACTGTCCTAAAACTTACCCATACCTTCCTTGCTACCCAAAATAACTCCCTACCTATCCCTACAGTACTTGCTACCCAAAATAACTCCCTACATATCCCTACAGTACTTGCTACCCAAACTAAACTCCCTACCTATCCCATCCACAAAGCTGGCAGAAGGTATAAAATTCTTTACAGCCATGAGAATGGAGAAGGAAGTTAGCCGAGCCTCGGAAACTGCTTCGGGTGTGCAGTATATCACCTGCGCTGAACGTCTGGGGACTGGACAGTCAGCGGAAAATAAGAGACAAGTCCCCGTGGAGACTGGTGAAGCAAGTGGCGCCATCCCACGTAGGGCTAACACAAGACCCCGTCGTGGGTCCACACAGCAACAAGAGACCCAGCCAGTTGAAACTGTTTCCCAAGCTACGCTAGGAACCACTAAAACTGGAAAACCACGCCAGCGCATACAGTGGAGGAAAGAAATGAATACGTTTATCATGCGCCAGTACTGCATAATAACTAAATTGGGAACTATAAAAATTGGATATAGACAAGAATTACATGACAGATTTACAAGAGAGTGCCCTGAGATGGACGTTAGCGAGCAGCGAACAGCCGACCAACTGAGGGCCATTGTTGCCAAAAACTTATTAACAAAGCCCTGGTTAGAAGAAATCAGAGCACAAGTGGCTGAAACTTTAAAGGAGACAACTGTAAAAGAAAATGACCAGGATTCTGAGGAAAATATAAACACAGACGAAGAAACAACACAGCCTATCAGCGAAAAAGAAAAAAAGAAAAGCAAAGCTTAGAAAGCCGACAGACTGTGGAAAATCCAGAGCTAGAGAAAATAAAAATAGAGTTCCACAAAGCACTAAAAGAATTTGAAGGAACAGATCCAGCCATTAGGTTACAGATGCCTAAACAGAAATGCTCAAGGAAATTAGCCACTATCATAACAGCCACAAATCAGGAGATACTTCCGGAATACATGAAAAGTAATTTCACCAATTTCCCAGAATTGCATAACACCATTTACGCAGCAGCAGTTGCCACAATGAGGATGTCGGGGGGGTAAGATAAAAAATAACCTGGATTATTTACAAAATAGACAACAAACCCCACCATGGGAAAGAAGGCTCAAGAAACAAATTAATGACTTAAGAAAAGACATTGGAAGACTACAGCAGGTCCAAAGAAGTAACACCGGCAACAGGATACAGAAGCACATGCGCAGGATATGGAAAGAAGTACACACACATGAAAAATACAGCCCACGTAATGTCCACACTACGGAAATACTTCACACCCTCAAGCAAAAGCTATCAGCAGAGTCACAAAGGCTTAGACGGTATAAGGAAGCAAATGAACGAAAGCAACAAAACAGACTATTTACTACAAACGAAAAAACCAACTGCTGTAACCTAAAAAGAGAATGACGACTAGATTGCCAAGACAAATTACCGGACAAACAGATACTAACAAATTTCTGGGCTTCCATATGGGGGAACGCAGCCAGGCATAACCTGAAAGCAAGTTGGATAAGAAATGAGCAAAAAAGAATGTCTAATGTGACTGCAATGGAACACAGTCCAATAACCACAGAACAAGTATCCCGGCTGATTGCTAAAACACTTAACTGGAAGGCACCGGGACCAGATGGAATAAGTAACTTTTGGATTAAGCGGTTCACGGTAACTCACCCATATCTAGCATATTACTTTAACCAGTTCTTAGAGCATGCGGAAAAATTTCCAGAATTCTTAGTCAGAGGAATAACATACTTAATACCGAAAAGTCAGAACACTAAGGACCCATCCAATTACAGACCAATAACCTGCCTCTGCACAATCTATAAAAATATATACAGCGTGCATAGCTGAAAAGATCTACAAGCACCTAGAAACAAATAAATTACTAGCAGAAGAACAAAAAGGATGTATCAAAAACTGCCAGGGTTGTAAAGAACAACTAATAATAAATTCAGTAGTTCTGGAACAAGCACACAGGGATAACCGAAACCTGTACATGGCGCATATCGATTACCGTAAGGCCTTTGACTCAGTGCCACATAGCTGGCTCATACGCGTATTAGAAATATACAAAATTGACCCAGTGATAATTAACTCCTTGCAACAGCTGATGAAGAAATGGACAGAAATCCTTCAAGTCAAAATAAAAAATAACCAGATTACGGGTGATCCTGTCCGCATACAACGAGGCATAATCAAGGGGACAGTCTTAGCCCACTACGGTTTTGCCTTGCACTAAACCCTCTCTCCTATCTACTTAACAGAATAACCTACGGTTTTGGTATAAACTCCAACAACCAGGAGACGCAAAGATTGAATCATCTTTTATACATGGACGATATTAAACTCTATGCAGCCACAAATAACCAACTACAAGAACTCCTGCAGCTCACCCAAACTTTCTTTAGAGATATCAGGATGACATTTGGGATTGAAAAGTGCAAAACAATAAGTACTGTAAAAAGGAAACTAGAACTGAGAAACTCACAACAAAGGAAGAGAACACTGTGATAGCCATGAAAGAGGGAGACATGTACAGATACTTGGGCCACATGCAAACTAAGCAAATTAAACACGCACAAATGAAACAACAGCTAGGCGATGAATACCTACAGCGCACAAAAAGCATATTAAACACAAAGTTAAATAGGAAAAATACGTTTAAAGCTATAAATACTTACGCAATTCCAGTACTAACTTTCAGTTTCGGAATAGTAAAATGGACGCCTACAGACCTAGAGAACCTCCAAATTAAAACAAGAGCGCTACTTACAAGATACAGAATTCACCACCCCCGTGCCGCAAAGGAAACACTCACTCTACCGCGGCGCATAGGAGGAAGAGAGATGACTGATATAACTCGGCTACATGATAAGCAGGTGAAGTTACTTCAGACATACTTCTTAAACAAACAGACATCATCACCTCTCCATGCTGCAGTAGTAAAAGCAGACAATAAATACACACCCCTGGATTTACTACGTGCAAATGAAAATGAACTCACCACGGACGAAGAATACAACAACAAAGTCAGAAGACAGTGGTCCCAAAAAGCCTTACACGGCCGACACCCGCATGACCTTAGCCAGAACATGTAGACATAGACGCGTCGAACAAATGGCTGACAAATGCAGACCTGTTCGCCGAAACAGAGGGCTTTTTAACAGCAATACAGGATCAAGTCATACTAACAAGAAACTACAAGAAATATATTTTTAAGCAGCCAAACATCGACGAGATGCGTAGAAGATGTGGAAAAGAACGGGAGACAATCCAGCATATTACTGCAGCATGTGAACATCTAGCACCTACCGAGTATATAAAAAGACATGATGGAGTAGCAAAAGTTATACACCAGAAACTGGCAGAAGCAGCTGAACTAGTTGAAGACAAATGCCCATACTATAAGTACAAACCAGCAAACGTGCTGGAGAATGACAACTTCAAACTGTACTGGGATCGCAGCATTATTACGGACAAAACAATACCTTCCAACCGACCTGACATAACTCTCACGAGCAGGAAAACAAAAAATACCTTCCTAATAGACATAGCTATTCCAAATACACACAATCTCGCCAAAATAGTAACCGAAAAACAAAAGAAATACCAAGAACTGGCGAATGAAATACGTGTTATGTGGAAGAAGGACACAGTGTAACTGGTCCCGATAGTAATTTCAGCTATGGGAATAATTCCAAAGTCACTGTCACACAGTTTAAAGAGACTTAATCTGCACCCAAACACATATATACAAATGCAAAAAGTGGTAATTCTTGGCACATGTTCAATTGTGAGAAATTTCCTAAATTACACATAAGACCACCGAGCCTAATCCTGTTGATGATACATCCCAGGATAGGTGAAAATTTCCCAGCTAAAGCTGAGAAGTGAGAAATTCGGATGATAATAATAACAACTTGACCAAACTGGTACTAGCAAGTCTACCTAGGAGAAGTTTATTCTTATATCGTCCCCGTATTTATATTATCTTTTGTGTATAATTAAGCACTGATTACATCTCGTTCACTCTACTGATATGACAATGTAATTTCACAACAAACATCTGTCCCTAGAACATTTTGTCAAGGCGCAGCCATGTTACAGCTTGCGCGTACCTGTCATTTAAACAGCATGATCTGTGAGCCAGAAACGAGAGTGTTTGTACCGATACTGATACCAACTTTGCACTTGCTTCCTAGGATGCAGTGCTCCCACTTAGCACTTTTACAAACTGACACATCACCTGTAATGTAACAGGTTTGGTACCCAGAAAATAGGTCTGGCAGTAATGCTGTAGATTTGTGTTTCAAAATGTACCCGGTTCGTATCCTGGCTATCCTGACTGAAGTTTTCCTCAGTCGCTCAATTTGAATATAGAAATAGTACGTTAAAAACAAGGCAATTTACTTCCCAATCCTCACCGTTTGCATTCCGTTTTGCAGATCATTTGCAGATATTCAGATTTTAACATCTTTCCTTCTTTCTTTCTTTCTAAGTCTCAGCTCTTCTACCCACTCATTGTAGGTGTATGGAGTTACTGCTGCAGCTGATTGCACTCAATGACACAAACACACACATACCACGCTCGGTAGAATTCTTCTGGACGAATTCTCGGCCCGTTGCAGAGATCTCTACCTGACAACACACAACACTCGAACCCGCAATCCCGGCAAGCGAGCGGCCGCAGGTCCACACCTTAGACGACGCAGTCACCGGGATTGGCTAGGTGCAAATACCTGAATTCGAAATAGGAGAATTGAATCTTACGAAGCGATTCAAATTTAGATATATTTTCAATAATCATTACTGTGCTCGTAGTAGCTTCACAAGTCAAATGGCTTTGGCCAAAGCCTTCGTCATGAAGCATTTGACATACGTGTCATAGCCACTTGCTGTCCACCTCTGGTCTAAAGTGCAAACCAGTCTGACAGTCACTTCCTAATCTTTAGTAAGTATTAACTGAACGGGAGTAGCATCCGTTTAAATCCCGATGGGAAACTGTAAAAAATATGCGACTCCAATACCAAATTTGGCAGAACAGCAACATTACAGATGTCACAATCTGGAGGGTCTTTTTCAGGCAAATATGGGCAACTGAACTGAACAGAAGCACTTCAACTGCTACTATCTTCTGCTTTTCTTGGTAACTAATTACTAATATCCTGTAAATAAATTAACTTTAAAATGATGGCCCAACGACCACAGAACGGCGACAGTAGAGGCTCTTTAACACTTACTAAATCAGTGCAAAAAAAAAACCAACACACCACCACGGGTTACCTCCGGAAAACAGGACAATAGCATGCAACTTATTTCGCTTCTTTTGTCCTCTTTCCAAGTCGTACTATTTACATTAGATCAGATATGTATTTTATCTTTCTCTGCCGTTCCACAGCTCTTACCTTATTTTATAATGCTCCGGTGGAAGAAGTATACGCAAGCTTGTGATTATATAAATCATCAACCGAAACGGAACCGCAAGAATCATCATACAGGATATTCCAAAAATCAAATGGTACAGGGAAATAAACCTTTTCTAACTTAATATAAACCATTATTTGAAAAAGGCTTTGAATAATGCATCAACATGAAGAATATTCTGTAATCTCAAATATTGTTTTAGCCGGTAAAGTAAAACACCCCATGTGCACGACAGGATTGCATATGGGGAGGGATTGGAGGTATAGCTACACTCATTCTTAGCCACTCCGCTAGATAGAAGCGAGGGATCAATTTCACGCACCGTCCGCTTGATTACCGGGGGAACAGCCGCCCGTACCCTTTGAATAGATACATAGGCGCTTCCCAGAGCCGGTCTGAATGTCTTGGAGAAGAAAGACACCTCTTGTTGCCGTCGGAAATGTAACCACGATTCCTCAGTCATTCAGCCCGTAGCCTATACCGTACATCGGTTGAGCAATCCCGGATCCCTCCTGTTAGTCGGTGTATTAACGTTATTGATGGACGGTCTTGGGATCGAATCCCGGTGGAGGCGAGATGTTCCGCACCCGTCCAGAACGGTCACGTTGCCCACCCAGCCCCTTGTAAAGTACCATGGGTACCGGGTCCCTTTGCCGGAGGTAAATCGGCCAGAGAGTGGCAGTAACCACCCACCCCTCTACCGCCGAGATTAAAGGAAAAGCCGATCCCAGTGGCCGCGCGGTCTAAGGCGTAGGTGTGCGGCCGAGCGCTGGCTGGGATCGTGGGTTCGAATCCCACCGGGGGCATGGACGTTTGTCGCTTGTGAGTGTTTGTGTTGTCAGGTAGAGGTCTCTGCGACGGGCAGATCCCTCGTCCAGAGGAGTCCTACCGACTGTGGTGTGTGTCTGAGTGTGACCAAGTAAAAATAAACAACCTCGACACCTACTGTGAGTAGGGAGAAGAGGGAAGGACTACGACGACGATTAAAGAAAGGGCAGAGCTATACTTCTACCCCCCTCTGGGCCTTTACGTCCTGTTCTGGGGTGAATTTTACCTTTGCATTCATTAAAGAAATTTAGGCCTACTTATGGTTTATTTGGATGTTCGTAAGCTCAGCTTCGAATTATAGGGCGATGTGTGAAAAAAGAAATTTGATGTGCGATGGAAGAACTGAGGAAACACACGAAAACCGTCACTCAGGGTAGCCAGTCACCGGGCCGAGATTTGAAAGCTACGCCTCCGGAAGTAGAATACTGTCCAGTCAGCTAATTACCAGAAACTTCGATGAAAACGGCAGACACACAAGACACACCCCATGCACACCAGTTATAACCTGCCAGAAGTTCTGGCTGTACGCACAATCGCTCACGTCCTATGGATACAGGTAGGAAAAATCTGTGTGTAATGAGTAGGTGTCAGAAGTAAACGATACGGAAGCTTGTAGCATGATATTTCACTGTAAACAGACCGCGTTATTCTTTGTTCTTCCGTGTAGTAACTCGAAATCAGGCGCGATCTGCATGTGGAACCTCCTTCAGCTTCTCTCGATGGTTCTGCACATGCACAGAACCGGAAAGACGAAGGAAAACTACATCGTCATTCCCGACCTTACGCTTTCGCAAATTGCTTTCACTGCCTTGAATCGTGTTTCGGGTTTATGTCATGTACATTTTTCCCAAAGTTTCGGCAAACATTGCAGCTATCATCTTCATGGTTTGTGAATCTTGGGGAAGGGGGGGAGGGGGTTATCCGGGGGCCGTTATATTTACCTGACATTGAGCGTTAAGAAATAACACAGAAATATAATTACAGTTTTTTTATGTATAGTGAGAGTAGTTGAGTGGCTATGAACCGGACGCCTGAGGAAGCAGAGTTCGAGTCCTAGCACGTGCAGAGATTTTACGCGTTTCCATCGCATTCAGACCAACTCTGACCCTCAATCATCCTACCCAGTAAATAGCGAGGGATTGTTTTCCAGCGCTCAAGCGGCGGGGAATCACGTCCATCTAGTACTAGTGTGGACCTATTCCTCCTGTCGTCCATATGCCTTTCCGGCTTTGTGCTTAATTAAGCACGCGGACAGCTTTACTTGTGCCTATTTCGTATCACAGATAACACGTAAATATGTCTAGCGTACACGACTGAGACGTAACTGAAATTACGTCAGATAAACAGTCCAGTGAACCTGTATTGTGCTTGCAAGCAGCGGGATGTTGCACTGTCTTGGTGCCGCAGAATATGGCGGCCTTGGACTGCATCCGATTAACACGGCACAAACCAAACTACGCCGTCTGCACAAAGGCAACTGCATTGCATAACAAGGGGGTGGGACTGCAACTGACCTGGAATTAGGTGGTGAACTCACGGGTGGAAAGTAGTAATTTAGTTCGAACTGAACCCAGCAACAGTCTGCACGTGTATACAATGGAACGAATTCTGACAAACCTGGCAGCCGAGACAACTCAGTCGGCATAGTGGGTAGGTTACGGACTGGACGACCGAGAAATCCTAGTTCAAGTCCGGGCAGAAGAAACACACTTTTCTGCTCCCCAAAGCGTCCATACTGATCCTGGAGAGGACCCAGCCTCCTATGAAAACCGGGACATTTCCTTCGGGGTAAAGCGGCCGGGGCGTGAAGCTGAACACTCACCTCCTTGTAGTGTACAGATTAAGAATGAGTAGAGTTATACTCCCACTCCCTCCTATACCTTCACGTCTCGCAAAGGTGCGACTGAATTTGTTCGCATTCTTAATGTCAGCTATCTCTCTCTTCCGAAAGCTCGTCCTCCTCCACCTAATTTTCCTCCGAAGTTTCCTTCATTTCTCCTTCTTTCTGTGTGACTTTTCCATCTTTAGCTTCGTATTCTTCTCGTGCGTTTAATCAGAAAAAATAAGGTACTTTACATGAAGGTCTACGTATACCGTGTTCATTCGTCCTTATAAGGGAGAAGGGTTATTCCTTGTGAGGTACGAGATGAGGCCGACGAAACAGTTGACGATCCAAAAATAACCGACAATGAGACAGACGGTTCTGTACGGAATACAAGTGGAGGCCGAAGAAACAAATGACAAACAAAACGACAGAAAACTTACAGGGAAAAGAACAGAGCGGAGGGCCAGCACAGTTAGCCCTGCTGAAGTTTCCTGACTTGTGCCGTTAATTATTTACCAACTAATAGGCGCTGGGCATAAAACAACCGAAGAGTTTGTGTTTTCCCCGTATTCTAGCAACAGTGCTGTACTAGCGCAGTGCATTTTCTCGAAGCGTGATAGCAAATGTCTGTGAGAATTTTCCCCGGAACTAAACAACATAACGGGTAAAGAATAACTCTAACGCATATATGTAACAGCGAAGATATAATTTCCTAGGAAAGTTGCTTCCTGAAACACTATGTTGCCATCATTGTTAATTTTCGTGACTAATGGAGCCTTCAAGTTATAAATACGGATTTGCCAAATCTATAAATTCTCGCTTCTTCCGCTTCATCCTCCTACAGTATTCTTAATAATGTCATTTAAGCTGTCTACGTAACGTTTCGGAGAGCCTGCTCCTTCACATGTCAGAGCAGAAGGAAATAAAATGACGATCCTCCGTAACGTCACTGCCTATCTACAAAACTGCACAGCCACACATGCCACAATCTCAGACGACAGCAACCTGATAACACCTGGTTTGCTACGTGCTCAGATTCCAGCCCCATACGTTATTACGTGCATGTAGTTACTTTCAAATAATCATGTTTTTTCCCCCCTTTTTAAGCTTTTTCCCCATTTACAGAGTATTTCCAAAACCTCTCGCAATACTGCCTACACTTCTGTTATATTTATGTATTTTCTTTCTTCACTCTTTCTTGTGTCAGTTTGGTATATCACTCTTATATTTAAAGATCTGCATTTCCTTTATCTCACCAGCAAACTTTTCCACGTCTCCCGTCTTCCGGCTTACTTTGACAAATACACATTTATATAAGTCGACGCGTAATCTAAAAAGATCACCATTGTAAAAATCCAACAAAATATTATTTGGCTCCCATAAAACCATATAAATTGCATTTCTCATGCCAATAAATAAACAACGACGATAAATCGTGTCTGATTTCGGGTTTTGATGGTAAGGTACACAAACCATTCGGAACCTCTCTTTGGGTTCCTACGTTGTCAAATAACCACAGTGTAAACGGTTTTCGAGAATTCGAAGAAAAATACTGCCTCCATCAACATGGCAAAAAACAGAGGCGGTACGTTCTTACTATTGTAGAGCATTATAAATCAGAAAAAAGGAACGAAAATTGTGACAATAGACATTTGCGACAAATCTGTTAGCTTTAAACCACATTGTGATACAGAAGTTTTTTTCGAGATAGCACTTGCGAGTATCAGATACTGAAATGGACCTTGGACATAAGTAAATGAAAGATGTGTACGTGTGATATACTGTGCACCAGCACTTTGGCTCCTAACCTTGTCATAGCGATAAGGGTAATGATGTAGACCAGCCTCGTATTCACAAATAACGTGTTGGAATTCGTTGCGGTCTTTGTGGTTATGATACCGTGTGACGGGTGGTTTTACACAATAGAGGACGTAAAGTAGACCGCATAGGTCAAACCAGACGTGTTTTACAACTGTTAGGAATTTTATTTGAGATTACTGGCCAACATAACCCTTCGCCTTTGGGATTTTGCCTGAAATATAACCGTTTTTAGCCGCGTTTGCAAAACTGCGAAAAGCGACTATTACGTTCATGTGTCCGTCCGTCCGCATGGAACAACTCGGCTCCGACTGGACGAATTGTCATGAATTTTGATATTTGAGTATTTTTCGAAAATCTGTCGAGAAAATTCAAGTTTCATTAAAATCTGACAAGAATAACGGGCACTTTATTAATTACCTATGTACATTTACGATAATGATTTGCTGAATTTTTCTTAGAATGAGAAATATTTCAGACAAATTTGTAGACAAAATAAAAATACACATTTTATTTTCAATAATTTTTTTCTCTGAAAATCGTGCAGGTTATGAGATAGTGTGTAAAAATATGGTAGAGCCAGACAGGCCACAGACGACAATACAATACGACGCATGCGCATTGCATGCTGGATAACTAAGGCTACAAACAGACACTCAGAATATGTAATAGTTTTTGCTTTTCCACACCAACAGTGGGCATCCGAACGCGCCACTATGTTAGTTTATACGTGCTTTGTCTCTCCTTTTACATAATAAAACTGTTTATGTATTACCCATTCTACACAATATCTTACTTAACACTTACAAAACGGCGTATATGAGATTAATCTGTTACATGAGTTTTTTAATTAGCTACACAAATTACAAAAACAATGGGACATTTTAAACGACCTGCAAGAAAAAACATGAATTATTCTCGGTTGCCATTAAGAACCGCTTCTCTGAAACAAATATGAAGTCACATTATATATAGTGTGTATATTTCCAAAATGAAGAAACAACGATAATTCTTCTACTTATTTATACCTCACTAGCAACAAGCCCTTTGAAATTTAAAGAAGAAATAGTTCCAGACAAATTTTTCAAATTTATCTAATCTCAAAAATTTGAAAAGTTCTGGAAAGACGGCTACATTTATACTAAGATACGAAATTTGGTAGAATAAAAATGTATCCCGAGCTGTGTTGCTATCTAGTGGAATTATTTTCGGCAAAGGTTGCTTCAAATGTAAAAAATGTTATCACAAATGCCTAATCTGTCTTTCCTTAAGCATCATTATGTAAGTCGTATAGTTACACTAACGCCACAGGATCGAGCAGATAATTTCAATTGACATGCGGAATTACACGGCACATCAACTTCTGACATATGCCAATTACATTCACCTACTGCTTGAAATAAAAGGCTCCACAAAGAACGGAAGCACGAAACTCTTATCACAGTAAATCCTCGATTTAACGAATTAATAGGTAGGAGGCGGTGTCCAGTAATGCCTAATATTCGTTAACTAAAAAAAGCCAACACAGAGATTGAGTGCATGGCAGTGCTAAAGTTCAAGTTTTCTCTTTTCCTTTCTTCACCACCATTCTTATAGAGGCCACGGTTGCTTTCTTTATTCACTTTTTATGCAAAATCTATTAAAATAAGAACGCGTAATTTCATACCAAACTGTGGGAGCTTCATCACCTTGCGGTGAGGCAGAGGCGGGCTCCGGCGGACAGGGTCCTTTAGTTCTGAAATCCGTTACTTCGAGGTTTTACTCTACATGCAAGTAATGAGGCTGGCCTAGAAGTACAGGTTGGTCATCCCTTATCCGAAATGTTTGGGACCGGAAGTGTCTCGGGTTTTGGACTTTCCGGATTTTGGAATACTTGCACATTATAATGAGATAGCTTGGGGATGGCAACCAAACCTAAAAGCGAAACCCATTTATGTTCCATACGCAGCTTATGAATGTATAGGTTTTATTTAGGGTACAAAAACAACTGAGCGTTGAATTTAATTGCAATCTCAAACTGAGCACTGAATTTAATTACAAACTCAAACTGAGCGTTGAATTTAATTACAATCTCAAACTGAGCACTGAATTTAATTACAACCTCAAACTGAGCATTGAATTTAATTACAATCTCAAACTGAGCACTGAATTTAATTACAAACTCAAACTGAGCGTTGAATTTAATTACAACCTCAAACTGAGCACTGAATTTAATTACAACCTCAAACTGAGCATTGCATTTATTTACAAGTATCTACATCTGTACAGCATTGTGTTCATCGTGAGATGTCGGCGCGCAAAAAGTTTCGGATTTTGGAGATTTTCGGATAAGGGAATTCAAGCTGCACTAATAGAAACACATGTCGATGTCTCTAACGCCTAAATCCCTCGACAATTTGGAAAGGCAGAAGCATTTTGGAACGTCAATAACAATGACTTGCATTCATGAAGCATTAAGAGCAGAATCAATTCACAAAAATATTTGCTGTCATTCAGATCAGAATATTTCCGTCACTTCATCACCAGTGTACATCCTAAAGATTAAATAGGCCTGTATCAAAGTACCGTAGCCGACAATTTCATAGTCAAAAAACAGACAATTCCATCACGCAGAGCCTTTTTACGAAGCTAATACCGCGTCTAAGAAGTTCTCCTCTTTTTATTAAATTCAGCACCGTGTTCACAATAGCCTGCTACTGCTCCCTGTCATAAGGCAAATTAATGAATTTCTTATTTCTTTTAAATCCATCTTAACACTGTCCCCCATATACGTCTAAGTTTTGCAAGTGTTTCCTCCCTTTAGATTTCATGACTAAAACGTATAAACTTGTCAGGTCTCCTGTCCGTGAATTGGTGTCTGCCGCGGCATATTCATCATGGAGATGAAATGTGTCGCCCTGTCACTGAGCAGAACATGGGTAGTAATTTCCAGGGTTAACTAACTGTTGAATTTCAGGAAAGTGTATGTGTGCGCATGTGTAAGAAATGGAAAACAGAGGGAGAAATGAATACAGAGGCAGACGGAAGGACGATGACAAGACAAAAATAACCTGGACCGCTTAAAAGAGTCACAACATAATAAATCGAATAACCATATTCAATTACCCGCAAGATAAATTACATCAGACACAGATCATTATTTGATAATTCGTTCAGCAGCGTGTGAAAAGACGCCCTCTGAATTATAGATAGCGCAGCGCCTGATAAAGCGACTGCGCAAGGTTTCTCTAAACTTGGCACTCGATTCTGACAGTAGGAGGCACAGCGAGCTGAGAACAGTGTAAGGAGGCAGGTATGGAAGTGGAGTCGCGTTCAAGTTGTGCTCAGTTCTGTGAAGGGTCTTGTGTGCAGCAGAAACCTCGTCAAGATGTTCAACAGACTCTGCTCAAGAGCACCGCAACACCACACCCTGCAAGCTCCAGACGCCCATCGTAATGTTTAGCGTAGTTTGTGTCTTTTTTGCTTGTTTCTCTGTTACTGCCTATTTTTTTTCTAAATGACTGTGCAGGACAAGAACAAAGTGGTGTACAATTATAGACTGATATACTTTGTGTAGGGTAGGCGGGCTTGCGGCTTTTCTTATACAGAACAACGCTCTTTTCATTGTTAATCCTTGAAAGGGCTGAATAAGTCCACGGAGGACAGTCCTTCTGGAGAAGCCAACATTTCCTCAGCTAGTCAAAAAGATCCCTGCATTTTGAATTTATCACCACTGTTCACAACATCCGCCATTGTTCCATATCATGAGCAAGATGAATGAGGACTATAACCTCCCACCTTATTCCTTTGAGATAAAATTTAACGTTACTCTCACATTTATGCCTAGATATTCCAAACAGTCTCCTTCCTTCACGTTGTCCACCCACTTCTCTTTTCTCCCATGCGTGCCACATTCTCTTCGTAAACGACATTTGAGCGTTCGGGAAAGACCTCGAGGAAGTAAATATGTAGAAATAATTATTTTTTTAACTATTTCAAGTAGAGAACCTGCAGTGTGCGTTAAAAGAGACCACAAACACGTCCCCTGCCAGCCCTTTATATTAATGTCCACAAACATATTGGAAGTTCCTGAACATAACTTAATGTGGGCCTATATATCGCCAGGGATCAGTGTTTAAAACCCTCTGATCTCGTAGAGAGGGTTCTCAGCGTCTACTACTTGCTGATACACATTTTCGGCTTAGTTTCTCCCTTTCCTTTATTACTTTTTCTGCACTTAGGCCATCTGGGGACTTTTTCCTATCACTCGTATTATAGCATATTTTTTAATTAAGATGGGCAGTGGACAAGGAATTTTAAAAGCATGGAAGGCAGCCGTATGTGGGGAAGACACTAACAACTCAAAATTGCAAAAACTGTCAAGTTAAAGAGCAGACAAAAATCGGGGGATGCCTGTTACCATCCGGTTCACAATCTTCTGTGTTCCAATTTGTATCTAAAAGTATGAAGATTAAAATGCACACAGCTATAATTTGCCTGTGTTTGTGTGGCTGTAAAACATGGTATCTCACGTTAAGGGAAGAACACAGGCTTAGGACGATCGACAATAGTGTGCTGACGAAAATATTTGGGCTTAAGAGGGAGGAGGTAATAGGAGACTTGAGAAAATTGCATAAGGAGGAGCATCATGATTCATATTCTCTATCAAATATTATTTGGGTGATCAAACAAAGGAGAATGACATCGACGGGGCAAGTGGCACGTAAGGGGGAGATAAGAAATCCATGCCGAACCTGTGTAGGGAAACCTGAGGAAAAATACTACTTGGAAGGCCTAAGCGTAAGAGGAGGATAATATTAAAATAGAGCTTACAGAAACACAATTGGAGAGTGTAAACTGGATTGATCTGTCTCAAGATAGGGACCAGGGACCGTCTGTTGCAGACAAGGTAATAAACCTCCGGGGCCCATAAAATATGGGGAATATCATGACCTGCTGGGGAACCATTAGCTTCTCAAAAAGGACTCTGATCCGTGGAGTTAGTTACGCAAGGAAGCGGTCGTGGCGAGATTTTAGACACCCGTTTTGCTTGGAGATACTGAGGAAAACCAAAAAGAAACGTCCCCTTTATGACGGCGGGTCTTTGGGTTTTCAGTTGAAGCGGTGACACGCCGAATAAGAAACACGAGCGCCATCCCCACGCGATCGCTAAACTCAGAATTATACTCCATCAGAGATAGGGTCTAAGACCAAACCTCTGTACTACGTTCATATCAAACGGCATCCAATTTTGCCCCTGATAAACTATTTTACATTTCTTTTCATTAAACCAAAGTTTTATTACAATATTACATTTATTACAGTACTCCGAAGTTTTCTGGATGACTGTGACAACATCTTCTCCAGCGACCAGTTGCATAAATTCGGAGTCGATATCCAAAATTTCGGAGACCCTCTCTGTCTCCATTAGTGAGGAATGACCCCTGACGTGGCTAGTGGCCGGAGAAGACTTTATCGCATTAAGATATCCAATTTTTGCCTTGCAACATTTCCTGCCATTATGACTAAAATGTGAATTTCCAGCAGAATTGATTAAGGCAGGACGCAGGACAATTCGTTTCGAAATCCAAAGACTTATCAATTCTATTTGAAATAAGGAGTCATTCACTCAGCTGTGGTACGAGTCAATCATTTTATCTATTCATAAAGAGGGCGATAAAGCAGAATGTAGTAATTATCCAGGCTTATCACTTTCATCATCTACATACAAAATTTTATCCTGCATTCTTCTGCCAAGGATAAGGCCACATGCAGGTGAAATTACTGGGTATCGTCTGTGTGCACTTCGACGTAACAGGTCATATATTCCGCATTAGTCAAATACTTGGAAAAATTGGAGTAGGATGAGGAAGTACATAAGCTATTTATAGACTTCAAGAAAGGCTACGATTCAGTTAGGACGGAGGTCTTGTATAATATTCTCATCGAGATTGCTATCCCTATGAAACTAAAAAGGCTAATAACAGTGAGTCTAAATGAAACAAATAGCACAGTCTGGCTAGGCAAACATTTGTCTGACACGTTTCCTATTAAGAAATTTTTGGAAAAGGATATTTTTAGCGCCAATGCTTTTCAACTTTGCTTTAAAGTGCGGAATTTGGAGGGTTCAGGCAAACCCGGAAGGCTGGAAATTAAATGGTATGCATCAGCATCTGGTTCATGCTGCTGGTATTTACATACTCAGTGGAAACATACATACTGCAAACAAAAACACAGAAGCTTTATTATTTGTTAGTAAGGAGACTGATCGAGAAGTAAATGCTGATAGATCTATGTATATGGTCATGCCTCGAGAAAAGAATGCAGGGCAAAACAAAAACATAAAGACTGGTAATAAATCCTTTTAAGGTGTGGAACAGACCAAGGGTGTGGGAACAACCCTAACAAATCAAAATTCCATCCATGAAAAACTGAGAGCAGATCGAAGTCAGGTAATGCTTGCTATCGTCTGATGCAGAATCCTTTGTCTTCCAGCTTGCTATTTAAATATGTATACATACACACACACACACACACACACAAAACTATAATTTTCTTTTCTTTTGTACGGGTGTGAAACTTTGTCTGTCACATTGAGAGAGGGACGTAGACTGTGGGTGTTCAAGAATAGGGTGCTGAGGAAGGTATTTGAGTCTAAGCGTGCGTACACACTTGTAACGTTACGGCGTATCGTAACGCCGTAACGTTACAAGTAGCTGACACGGTACGGAGTTACGAGCCAAACTTGCATTCCGTTCAGGGGAATGGAGAAGACTACATAATGAGAAGCTTTACTATCTGTGCTCCCCACCAAATATTATTCGGGTGATCAAATCAAGAAGAATGAAATGGACGGGGCATACGGCACGTATGGGGGGACATGATAGGTACATACAGGGTTTTGGTGGGAAAACATGAGGGAAAGAGAGCACTTGAAAGACCTAGGCGTAGATGGGATGATAATATTAAAATGGATCTTCAAGAAGCTGTATGGGGACATAGACTGCATTGGACTGACACAGGATAGGACAGGCGGCGAGTGCTTGTGAATGCGATGATGAACTTTCGGGTCTCGTAAACTGCGAGGAACTTTTTGACTAGCTGAGGACCGGTTAGCTATTCGCCACGGCCTCTGCTGCATGAAGTTAGTTAGTTAAGACTGACATGAAAACGGACAAAATTTATATCCGTTAGGATCGATACTTCACGAAAACAAACCGAGTTTGTTATCTGCAATAGTAGTCTTGAAGCATATAGTCACATAAACAAACAACATCAAAAATTTCTGCATCCGTGTGTGCCTAGCACAACTCATTACAGTGTCAAGCACTGTAAAATATCATGAGACTCGCCGCACGCGAATCATTTGGCAAGACAGCATGTGAAAGTAGAGGTGAGATAAATTTGTGTTTATATATACATTTTCAGTTCAACGGCCGCAAATGACATCCTGACAAGTGTACAAAGTCTGCCGTTAACTGCTTCGTGATGGAAAACAGTAAATACAGAAAATGGCAGACTTCCGATGAGACTTTAAGAATATCGTCTGCAAAATGAGGCCACTTAGTCCGATAGATGACTTTCGGAGGAAACCGCTGCCTGCATCTTTGCTTTCTTCTATCCCGAAACAAGAAAGGTAATATACGCAAAACGGCATATAGAGGTGCACTCGCGTAACCACTCTTGTCATGGAAACGCAACAGCACTTTCCGTTTGTATTGTTGTTGACCTCCATATATCTGCTAGCAACAAAAATTTTTCAGTGTTGTCAAGGAAAGGCAACAATTATTTCCTTTTTTACTGTTGTTGAGTTACAGAATATTTCGTACTGTTTTCAAAAGTATACCTCTAGCCTACTTACGTCTTCATGTAAAGTGCCCGATACTGAAGACCGATTTTAACCAAATTTGGATTTTCCCGACAGATTTTCGTAAAAGTTCCAAATATTACATTTCACGAAACCCGTCCAGTGGTGGCCGTGCTGATGTATGGGGGCAGAAAGACGGACGGACAGACATGACGTAGCCAATAGGTGCGTTTGGCAACTTACGCGAACGCGTCTGGAGGAGGCAGCAGATTCCTCCATAACACTGCTCCTTATCTACGAAAGTGTACGGCGTCACAGAGGGCTTCTTTAGGGGAGTTTCTTGGAAAATGAGAAGAAAATGGAAGATAATATTAAGATGAATATTAGAGCAGCAAGTAGGCCACACAAACTTATTTATGTTAGCTACAGCATTCCTCTTCCCGTCTTTCAACTGACACATGTTTGAGGGTTGCACCGTCATGTATTTCTCGACTTTGATCTTAGTTATTGTCTGATGTAACACATTTGATTCAGTATGGGTACGTAGGTCTACAATATGATGTTTGCCGGGATAGTGTGGCAGGCATAGCAACTCGCTGCGGGCTGTAAGGTGCGGGTATGAAATCGCGGTGGAGGCAATATCTTCTGCACCCATCCGGACCGGCCCTGGGGCCCATTTAGCCTCCAGTAAAATGGGTACCGGGTCTCTTTCTCGGGGATAAAGCGGTGTGGGGGGTTGGGGTTCTGCTAAACACCCGCCACCATCTACCGGTTTCTAGAGGTTCAAAAATGGGTAAAGGTGAAAAGGTAAATTTCACCCCATAACAGGCCATGAAGCCCCAGAGTGGGAGTAGAAGTATAGCTGTACTTTTTCTCTAACCTCGGTGCTATATGGGCGTGGATGGTCAGTGTCAGGCCCGGCCGCTTTATCCCCGGGAAAGAAACCCGATACCTACTGTACAGAAGACTAGGTGGGCCCCAGGGCCCGTCCGGACGGGTGCGGAAAATCTCGCCCCCCCACCGGGATTCGATACGCGGACCTTTCAGGCGGTGGTGAGTTACTACGCTATCCCGACTCTTGAAAATTGAGTAAACCTGTATTTCTGCACCCCCTCCCCTCCCCGTGCCTTCATGGCATGTTACAGGGTGAATTTTCTACACTTTCACAGCAAAACGTCTGCATCAGTCACTAAGTCTTCCCATAGCTAATGGTAACATTCTGTGTCCGCCAACTAACCAATCTGTCGTGAGTCAAGTTACGGTATTTTTCGAGGCTTTTTATGTTCTAACGCTACTCCAGATAGCTACAGTTAGAGTCGGTCCGACATTAATGTTGGCACAACACGGCGACCTCGGATTCTTGGCACTGTGTAAGAGAAACAGCAGCTGATGCTGATACGAGCCTATGCCGGAAGTGCGTTACTCCGTGACCGCAAACAAACAGCACGCGTCGCGATGCACGTTACGTATCCATTAGACAACCTGCAACATTGGTACCAGTAAAGTTGCTAAGGTAAGACAGAAGTGAGAAATCCCAAAAGACCCACGCTGTTCACTTTACCATCTCCGATACCGCGGATCCGCACGTGTCAAATGACGTGAAAGGCGATCTTGCCTCTATTCCTAGCACTAGTCAGTGGAGGCAAAGTTCCATGAACCTTAGCGCTATAAGGAAGTGGGTTATCAGCGCCTTACACCTCCGGCTTTTAGGCGTTCTATACGAAGTAAAAAAAAAAAATAGTGCCTTACGTGGAAATCACGTCCATACCTCCGTCTCTCCGCCCGTCCGTCCGTGACCTGGTATCAATGAGTAAACCGTTTGTCGGATTTCCATAAAGTTCGGTATAGGAGTTCTTTACAAAAACTCCTCAAACAAGCGTCCGTTTCGTGGACATCGGTTCAGTGACAGACATTCTCTACTTCAGGGCATAAATGAGTGTCTACCGGTAATTCCCGCGTTTCTTGACGGATTGGGTTAAATTCGGTAGAGCATATCTCCATATAATGCCGTTCAGAGAATGACAGTTTTGTGAAAATCCGTGCAGTGAGAGACATACTTTACGTCGGGGGCGTAAATAAAATTGTACCCCTATTTTCTACTTTTTTCCGTCCAATTTGAATAAGGCTCGGTAAGGATGGCCACAAAAACTTACTGAGCGGCTTGAGTTTCGTGCAACTCGACACAGAGAAAGCAATACTTTTTTTTTGTGGTGAAGAGCGCCGCAGCAGACGCTACGGACGCACGGCAGCCATGAGCTTACTGTGCAACCCTGTGATGAAGATTTTTTCATTTTTCCGTCTAATGGAACACCGGTGGAATGAAATTGACAGGGGAAAACCGAAGTTCTCGGCGAAAATACTTATCCCAGTGACACTTTGTCCACTACAAATCCCACATGGACTGACCCGGGATCGAAACCGTGCTTCCGCGGTGAGAGGCCGCCGAGTAACCGCCTCAGCCATGGCACGGCCCAAAGCCATGCTTTACTTATGGCGTTATTGAATTTTAATCCGCTCTATCCATATTTACTGTAAAATTCCGTATAAAACAAAGGCACATAACGCTGTTCAGTGGTTGTAAGATTCATGAAGATCGGTGCAGGGAAGGAAGCAGACCTACCATGCTTATGGGGGTAAATGGAATTACATTTACACGTGTATCATGAAACTGTATTTTGAAGGCAAAGACTGTCTTGCCTAAAGGCTGTACTGCGTCATGAAGTACACCCTTTGTAATACTGTACCCAGGTGCACACCCAGAATCTTTCCCTGGGGGGGGGGGGGGCCCTGACCCTGAGTGTGTATATAATTTATGTTTCATTTAAAAATTGTGTCATAGAAATCATGCTGTAAGTACAACATAACACTGTATGCAGCTGCGTTTATACACATACAAATATAACTACATGTTCCATGACTCACAGCGTCCTAGCTTCTTGTTATTTTTAATTTTATTAATTTATTTTTCAAAATTCTAATGTACTAGTCATCAGCCGACTTCAGTGGCTATTTTCGGCTGAAGGGAAAATCATGTAAAACCTTTGATATCATAACACCTACAAAATCTGTGTTTTTTAAATTTCGGCTTTTTGGGTTTGGGGGGCTGCAGCCCGGCAGCCTCCCCCCTTGGGTGCGCCCCTCATTGTACCTTGGGGGAAGGCGCCCTCTATCAGCCGGCCTCGTTATGGCGTTGAAAAGAAAGCTCCTCCTTGGCGGAAATGAACCATGGTCGTCCAGATAGCAGCTAGACTGTTAGACAGAGCACTCCCTCTACATTTTGCTTTCATTCTGTACTCTTGCTGCAAACAACTGGGAACTGGGATATGAAAATCCCGGCCAGTGATACACCGTACACAAAACAATGACTCTCGACTTTTAAAAACGTGCGTTCCAAGTGAGATGTTTTTCACGGAAGTGAAAGTTACTATTATGGCCTTCTGGATAAAGCGCCTCTGAAACTATTCATTGTCACAAACCAGAAGACTATGGTCTTAATTACTTATTCTTCAGTCTGCGTACAGTACAACTGGCAACACACAACAGGTTCAGTGTGTCGACGGTCCTGACTGACTGACAAATGACATAAGTCAACGTTATAAACCCATGACACAATCAACACGATCGGCTTGTTGGGCCAGATTCCTCAGCGGCTGCCTGCCTGCCTGCGCGCTGAATGCCCAAAGAGCCTGCTGAAGTCTCACACGAACACACGAACCGTCAGCGCCATATTTTCTCTCCATCGTGGAGGAGAAAGTGTAGAGTGTCGGAGCCAGTCGGCTTGAGTTGCAACTCTGGCCGTGATGTAACGACATTCTTCATTTAACGAAAGTGCTTGGACATTACTTCCGACTAGCTCAATGATCCTTACAGTTCATTTTTATGGATGCCACATTGTCACTGTAGCGTATCCAGAACGGCTTCTGTGACAGCTTTGTTTAGAAACTGGAGTACACGTAAGAGAACCAAAAGAAAGAAACGTGGTGAAATGCGAAAGGCTTATGCTTGGTGGCGGTCAGGCTTATTACAACTCACGTGACTAAGTTGCCGTTACAGTAAAGGCTGAGTATAGGCCACAATATACCTCACAAAGCCAGGAATGACTCAAGTCCTTATGCGTATTCGTAAATATTATGATACACCGAATAAGTTACTACGTAAACTCAAACACAGCGAACAAATTATAAGATATCAGACACTTGAATGATATGTCCTCTCGTCAGGGAAGACGCCCCATGCTGGCAAAGACTGTGATGGTAACACGTGCGACTTTTAAATGCGGCCAAGAGCCCATAAAGGGGCCTTGTACTAAGACACTGTCTACCCCTCAGCTGTTAATGAAGTGGACACAGAATCTCCTGACCGGGAACAGAGATCGACTCCGTCTAAAGACGCCAAACAAACTAGGATGCGTGCTTCTATATATATATATATATATATATATATATATATATATATATATATATGACGACGGACGCCAGTTCAATTCCCAAAAGTTCGTGTGTAACAAAAACCGAAAGATGGACAATGTTGAACATGCGTCAGTTCGATAGCGCACCTTGTCACAAACGTTCGGACATGAAGAAAAAATTCTTCTCGTTCCTCCCTTCTCCTCCTCCTCCTCTTTCTTGCTCTTATCCTTCTTTTTCTTCTTAATCTTCCCTGCATGTTATAGGTCAGGGATTCCCAAACCCAGGGTCACGACGTAAGCTTAGGCCACGAAGTAGTCCTGACGTGTTGCGGGTGCTGAATACATGCTGCTAGGCCAAATAACTGGATTGCAAGATCAGTATGATTCAAGATTCTGGGTCGTGGACGAAAATATTTGATGACTGGTGACAAAGCATTCGAGGTTATTCCCACCTCAAATATTGCTTTTCGTAAGGTCTCTGGGTTTGTACTGCAGAATCTGGTTGGAATTACGAGTATTTCATCAGTTATTGCATCCAAATGATTTGTCCAATCTTGTCTGTGTCCACTCAGGCCTCTTTTGTTTTGAGCTTTTATTTTCAGTTCAGGGCATAAATTTATAACTGCATAAAGAAGTCGAAAGGTCGTACAGAAACAGAGACAAGCATTTTAAAGACAATCATGATGATAAACAATCTAACAAATGCAAACTGCCTAGACGTTATCTATAATGTAAGGTTATCACAAATGACTTGTGTAAAGAGCGTCAATGTATCGCTGTACAAGTGACAAGAGGCGATCATGACATGAGACGGGGTGATCAGTGGCTAGGCGCGCGCGAGAGAGACGCCGTGCACAACTAGTGAATTCAACAACTTAACATACATGAGGGCCAAACATTATAAACTCTTGAAGCTTGAAAGTTATCCAAGCAAATTTATTACAGAGGCCTAAAATTTAAATTCTTACCTCACGGGAAAGTGGGGCTTCTGTTACAAAGATCGTAGGGGCAATGCTGCCGGGGAATAATTTTCATCGTTCTGAAATTTAATTACATTGTTGTACATCATCATCATCATCACCACCACCACCGCCACCACCACTACCATTGCTGCACTTCAAATGGACTTCATTCACTGTCTGATTAAAATACATTTTAAAAATACTACATTTCGGAGACTGGCTCAGTCCTTTTACAAGGAAGAATGAAATATGCTCCACTTATTTGGGCTCATTAAATAAAGCCGACTTCACCAGCAGGCATAGAAGCAACACAAAGCGATGAAGATGTCTGCATAAGAGTCGAACTACCTGGGAGGTAACAGATTCAAACAATCTGCGACAAAACTGCGGCGGGTCAAATACATTAATCAACAAAATATAATGGTTTTAACGAACGTCATCCCTTTTTGTTTTTAACAGTATAAAAATTAAATCAGTATCTGTCCAAACACAACGAAATTCTATTTATTGTCTAGAACTATATGTTTCGGCCTATTTCAGGTCATCCTCAGGTTCACAACTGGTCTTCAAAACTTACTGAGGAAGAAATATTTCTTCATCAATATGAAGATGTCTTTAAAACAAGCTGCGGCATTAGCGGGCCCAGTATAGTCGATATAGTGACTAGGCTAGGACTCGACGACCAAGAAATCGTGGTTCGATTAACGGTGAGGTTATGAAATTGTCCCTCCTCCACTGCCTGCTATTCAATGGGTACCGGAAGATTCTTCCCCGGTGGTAAAGCGGCCGAGGCGTAAAGCTGACCACTTACCTGCACCTAGTGCCGAGCATAAGAACCGCTGCAGCTATGTGTCTACACCCCTGCCCACCCATGTGCCTGCATGGAGAGCACTCAGACAATTTTACGTTTACCTTGACAATAAAATAAAGGTGCAGTACTACCGTCAATGTTGTTGCCATAATTCCTGCTGCTGACAGGATTAATCTACTTCGTATTGTGACCACTTACTATTGAGTGTCACGGTCACTTCAAATTTCGTCAAAATCCACCCAAAAGGTCTCGAATTTAAACGCTTAAGCTTCCTAATAAGGAACAGACAGACACAGCAAGCCCCATACTCAATTCTTGTTGCACTTCGTGTAAAGAATGTACAATAGACGTTAATTTTACTACTGGCGAGACGAATAGCTGCTAGTGACCGCAGCTCACTGTTCCACTTGGATACATGTCGGTTGTACCGGATGGAAGCAAATGAAGGTTTATTGAGGAAGACCGCTGTAGACTTTCCTATTAGTGAATTCGTTCACTGTGTTCAGAATCAATCTTGCAGCTGGTAATTCAGTCTAATCTGACACTACACAGGCACTGTAAAAGTAAAGGATATTGCACAAGACGTGGATTTCTAACTGTGTAAGAGATCTGGTGCATGGCAGAGGTGAGTAGATTGAACAGCCTGTTCTTATTCTGGTTTCCGAAGCAGTCTTTTAGGGAGTCGAATGTTGTACGCGTGTTATACTCACAACTTCATAACTGGCAGATTTTAAAGAAGGTCGATAGGAAGATGATATTCACCAAGCATCATTGGCGGCTTATGAGACTTTCTTATGGTAGGGGTGGGACTAGCGTTATGATACGATTAATCAGAAGGGCTTAATAGAGCGTTTCTTTCAGCACAACCACTTAACCACTTAACTTTAACGTACATAGAAGGGTTAAATTTTCTCACATACGTTTGTATTCTGCTTAATCTTTTAAAGCCTAGCGGTAACTTTACGTACCACCAGGTTTAACATTAAAAAATTCTACATGGTGCCCACATTGCGTTTATGTGTTTTGTACGGATCTCAGAACAAACAGCAACTTTTGCCTTATAAAACATTAAGAGATTGGTTTTTATAACCGAAATGGAGAGTGTTTACAGCGCGGTATGCACTGAGTCCTCATATAAAACAGACACGTTTAGTCTTTAAAGGGTTAATGACGACTGAGAAATAACTAAATCAGGTGTTACACGAACTCAGTTCTTGACCTCATTCTTTTCGGCGAGAGCTAATTGAGAAAAACTGATGCGCTGTAAATACTTCACGCTGTTTTTGTTCACGTTTATTTTAAACTTAAAGCACACAAATATGGCTTTGAAAATAGCTAGGTAAAAATCGTTATCAAAACGCCAGCATCTGAAAAGTTAGAAAAGGTAAACAGATATAAGAAGTCCTCCTTCACTGTCTGGGATGCACAGCCTAGAGCCGGGACCGCGACGTAGCTCGCTGTCTTTCCCACCACTCGCCCTAGCTGTGCTGACCCACCACGCAATGTCTGGGTAGGGCACAGTCCGTTCGCTTTTCTGTTCTCCGCGGCGCTTAGAGCTCGTTGCCAGTATTTTCATTTAAGATTATCTCATTCATGTTGTTTTAAAGAATGTAATATCTCCTAAAGAAAACTTTTTTCAGATATTAGTTTAATTTTTCTCAAAATTTCTGGGAGGATTACAGCCCTGCAGCCCTTATGAACAAGCCGCCCCTGCCAAATATATACGTGTATATATATGTTTTAAGAACATAAAGTGTTATCACCGCTCAAAGCTTTGACGTTTTGAGGCGCCTGGAACACCATCGCCGTTCACTGTATATCTTACAAAATGATAACTAGGCCGTACATCAGAATAACGTGACATCTTCATGTAAAGCACAAATTATAATTGACAAATGTCTAATGATATTAATACAAATAAGGGATTGCTTCATTCAACATTACACTTTTAGCGAGAAACGCTGTGTCGACTGAAGTAAAACTTTGTTTGGCTACTAACACAAACAACGGGATGTCCCAAACAAAGACAGTCTATATTAAATACGCCACATAACTTTCAATATAGAACTACTGCACTTAATTTGGTACAAGAAAAATTCGGCAGGGCGAAGATGTGTTCACTTTATGTATCGAAGACAAAGAAGGCACAAAATTGCATGGTGTGCAGATATTTACATAATTTTTATCCCCGATGCAGAATGATTTTTATTCACATAGCTCACGCCTTTTCCAAGAAAACGGTGCCAATTCTGTCACTACGATCAACAGTAACGTTGTATGGTTAGTTAATGAAGCGAACTTTTGACTCATTTGCAATGGTGGTTTGGGATGAACAGCGCATTAAAAATGTACTGAAATTTAAAAAGAGATAGGCAATGTACGTATAACGTGACATTGTGGCGCGTTCAGGTAACCACTGTTGCCACGAAAACACAAAAATACGTTCCCTTTGTATTGTTGTTAAACCTACACGTAACTGTCTAGAATATAAAACCATTGAAAGTTGTCATGGAAACGCAAGAATGGGTTCCCTTTGCACGCTTGTCGAGCTACAAAAAATCTGTGCGTACTGCTGTCAGCAATATACACGTACTTAGGCCTTCATGTAAAGTGCCCGACATAGTAGTCTGATTTTAACCAAATTTGAATTTTCTCGACAGATTTTCGTGAAAAGTCTCAATATCAAATTTCACGAAAATTCATCCAGTGGGAGCCGCGCTGATACATGTGGACAGACAGACAGACAGACAGACAGACGGATGGACAGGCACGACAAAGCTAATAGGCGCCTTTCGCTATTTATGCGAACGCGACTAAAACCAAAGTAATTTAAAAACTTCCAGGGTTATTTTTTTCCACATCATACGTAAAGGTTACACAGCCATGACTCTGCAAACAAGGCCTCGTTTTTTAAAATAGGGTGCATCTCGTAAGCTGTCGAAGGCATGACAACAGAAGAATCTTTTATACGGCGCATCTAACTGCAGGCCGCGAAAGATTCGTAACGCTTCTAGATTATCAAGACCTTCACGTAGGGGCTGTAGCTCTCTTACGAACTGTAGACACTGATCATATTCCGAAAAATTGTTTGATATTTCCGCTTAAAAAGTTGGTATCGGCGTACGCCGGATTATAAAACGGTTATTCCCACCCACCAACACTGCTAGATATTGTTCATTACGATCCAACCAAATACATTTATTAGGCAATATTACACCTCGTTATTTTATATTATCGCCAAAATATTTCGGCTCAGTTCGCGCAATCATTTGGGAGACAAAATGCAAGGGAATATATATATAAGATAATAATCACACTGGAAAGTATGCTGAGATTAATGTTGAACAAAAACTATGTTTGATGCTGCTGTGTTTTAAATATAGATTCACGTGTAGCACTCTCCAAGGTTATTGTATATATAATATATAGCCTATAATCTATAATTACAAGGTTTGTATTACCTAATAAGCGTATTTATTTGGATCATACTAAAGAGTGAAATAATGCAAGCCCAATGCAAATTATTCACAGTGCTGTTAAATATTGCCCACTCTCTAGAACTCATCTGATATAAACAACGTTTTGAGCGCTGGCTCTACTACCAGTCGTCAGGTGAAGGGTTGTTGGTGTACCGACGTGCCTATTTTTCTTTGATCTTACTCTTCGCGTTGGCTGTTGGGGTCAAAATTGGTTACTAATGTTCGATAAGCCTCTCATCCCTCAATAAAAATAAAAAATGCACATAAAATAGGTCTGTGTAATCACAACATATTACTGAAGACAGTAATCGCGGAAAGACCCAAAACGTTGCTTATATCAAACATAATTCAGACAGAGGACAATTTTTAACATAATAATGGTCTAATGGATAAAGCCATGTCACAAATATTTCGATAAACAGTAAATAATGTGCCTCGATAAACTTCCACTTTCGACATTCCCACCAAGACAATGAATGAAAGTCATTTAATTTTTTCGAAAAGTACATGAAATGCAATGCAAAGCTGACTTCCCGCTACCATCAGACCTTGCTGCAGTACATCCGTATTGCAGACACGCAAGCGATTCTGTGAATTTTTATCTTGTATCTACCCAACTCACTTCCTTAGATGACGCCCGAAACTGTGTCAAGCTTATAAATGAAAGTATCACACGCACAGCCTTCAGAATACAGCATGCCGGTTCCAAAGATGCTTACGTCAAATTACATGCCTTGTGATGCATTTACTGCAGTCCATAATACTGACGCCATTTATTAGCATCGGATGTTGAGACATAGGCCCAACCTATAGGCCTAGCTTTACGTCTTTGTTTTTAAACCCTCAGATAAGACATGGACATACATTACTTCATATTCTCAACATTTACTTCTAGACCAACGTCCCTACCAGAGACTAATGAAACTGTGTGTTTCTTTTCAGTGTTCATTTCTTTCCCTCACTCAATAAGCGCCTTCAACATAGACCAGAAGTTGTTGTATACCATTCAGTTTGAGTTTTTTTTGTGACATAATGACATAGTGTACAGCAAAGCTGAAAAACAGTGGCAATAAAACATCTTCTTTTTTCAGATTATTCTGAATAGAAAATGTTCGGACAAATGTTTACCTATCCGGACTTTACTGTTGGTTTCATTTAAGGGGAAGTTCTACCTTCTGTGCTGGCAACAGTAAATCTGCCATACTCACATACCTTCATCTCAGGAACTGTTCATACAATGGCTACAAAATTTTTCCAGCAAGCAGTTGTACTCTTTCTTAACATATTTCCATGTTCTCAAGCTAATATAAGCTGATACATATTTTTAACAATTTCTTTTCTTGGAATAAATATTTTTGCACATACTTCACACACACACAAAATACATAAATCCCTGGTTTAGTGTCTTGAGAACTTAAAATGTTGCCAGTAGCTTCTTAAATACTGTTCATTCACAATGTAAAGTATCATGGTCCTTACACAAAGCAACATTTTGTCTAAAAAAATTAAGTTTCAGCAAATGTGGCGGAATGTTCAGCTCAAAACATCCCTATTCTTTATTCGGAATCCTCCCGGTCATCAGCATCCTTTATCAACCTTCTCGCATCTCCGGCCTACCATCTTTCCTTGTTAGATAAATTCTAAATCATAGTCCTAAATTATCCCATAACTGTGCATTGAGCAATTAAGATACAATATTAAAACCAACAAATGCAGATAAGTGTATTGAGGTATATCATACACTCCGTATACTTCCTACATGTTTTGGCCACACATGTGGCCATCTTCAGGGGGGTGCATTACAAAGAATACATACATCAAAATACTACCGACACTTTTGGAACCAAAGCAGTTATACAAAATGTTAAATTATACAAATAGTACATGGTATTATTTTTAAAATTTAATATTTTATATAACTGCATTGGTTGCAAACACTTCAATAATATTTCAATGTATGTATTCTTTGTAATGCAACTCCCTGAAGATGGCCACATGAGTGGCCAAAATATGTAGGCGGTATACAGTGTGTATGATATACTGTAGTACAATTATGTTTATTTGTTGGTTTTGATATCACACCTAAATCATGGGTTGTCTTTCTCTCTTTTTCCTAATCTGTCTGTTATAATAATTTTGCAAATTATTAATTTCCTTACCACTCAGTTTCTCTTTGCCTGCAATAGATTTTTCATCACAAGATTTGTTGCTCTCACAGCAGTGTTGCTGAGGATTCAAGTCTTCTGGTATGTCATATAGTGTCAGGTGGGTGGCTCCTGATCGTTTGAAGGCCCCATGCTCCTTCAAAATGTTAGAAACCACACACCCAACAACACAGCATCATATCACAGAAAGCCTGAATTCTCAAGTCTCTCATCTACTAAAGACATCTTTGCAACATGTGAAGACAGGTCCCCATTCTGTTCTGAATATGCCTATGCATTCTAATTTTTCAAACTCAGTTTCTCCCATATGGCCTTACGTCTACTACATTCACAAACACCTGGCTGTTCCCATCCCCCACAAATTTAGTATGCTTGACACCATGCATAACAACAGAACATGTAAAACTGGCTGCCACTCCTGCTTCCTCTGTGCCACCACTAAAACCTTAAAATTGATGCTGCACACATCATTTACTCAGTGTTGTTTTCTTCTCATTGTTCTTTGCATTCACACACTTCTACAATACAGCATTAATAACTTCCCAGAGTCAGTGCTCATTGCTGACACTACACCACTCAGACTAACATGTCCTCTACAATGTCAAGTCTTATCAATGGCTGCTGTAACATCTACAGGCCTAGCTCCTTCATTCCTTCACTGATAACACTAACACTCTCTCATAGCTTCACTTCAAACTTCGCTCAGTTCTTAAATCTTGCAAGCCCTGTGAAAAGTTGAAAGGATGCACAATAACCCACCAGGAGACCCACCCTTGCCCATCATGGTTTGCATAACATTTGCAAACCTCATGTTACTTTCAAATGCATTATAATTTCAATTACTACACCCCTCTCCCCAAAAAAACTGTGCTCTGCAACTTTTTTATTCAAACAGCAACTTACTTGCAAGGTCCATGCTTTTGTGTTAACAAAACAAAATGTTACTCTCACGATCATGCCAAGATTTACATTATACAAACCTGTAAATGAAGCTGAACTAAAACTATGTCCACGATAGCATTCCCATTTCTCAGTTTTTAACTGTTTATACTACTTACCCTTGCATCAGTACAAAACGGAATTCTTCTTGATGCACTAAATGTAAAACTCATATTTATGGTCGGAGCAGACTTGCTGTACACACCAAGGACTAAAAACACATAATATACCTAACCTCAAACTCATTTTACTCAAACCACTCGCTTCATTTACACTGTTTTCATAACTACCCACTGTTTCCTCTTTCCTTTCTTTTTACTTCTATTCTACTGTGCATTTCTTCCGCGTGTCCTTTCAAATACTGCCCGAAAAACAAAACAAACGCATCACGCACAGAGAAATAGGTACACCAACGTTGCTCCTCGTCCAGTACAAAAATTCCCAACAAACGTGAAGGTAAATAAGAAGGAAACCCAAGATTTAAAAAAGAAGAGCAAAATGAGAATGGGGCGAGGAACTACACGAAAAGGGGACATTCAAACCATCCGACAGTGAATCAGGCACAGCATAACTCTGCACGTGCATAAACCAAAATCAAAACTGCTGAACCTAATAACAATTGATTTTTCACCCAAACCACCATAAACAATCTCGTGAAATATTTGAATTAACTTAATTAGCTTGATGGGTATACGAAACTCCAACAGAATATTATATGTGACCACGCTCCTGACCGAATACTAGTCGGTTCTTCAAGTCTATACTGCCGAATTATATTTACATTTTTCCCAAGTAACGACAAATGTAAAATATGTGACCGGTAGTTGCTCTGTTACGTCAAAATCCACACTGATTGCCAATTATTTTGTGTGTATTTATGTAGCTGATAACAGGGGCCTCCATAATTACTACGGGCAATTTAATCATCCTTATTACAATACTGTACAATACAATAGGTACAATACTGTATTCATTCTACTGGTGCTGCAATTTTTCTTCATTTCAAAGAGAATGCATAAGTTTATGAATCTCATAATGTACTGCCTTACCTCTTGACCTCATGCCTCTGGGTATGAGTGCGAAGATTTTGTCACAACAGAAAGCAGGCTTTTCCATTCATAACCATTCATGAATAGCCCCTTCCACTTCCTTATTATTGCAGAATGGGCGACATCCCAAATGTTGTTTCAGTGGTACAAGCAAATGATCTGTAATGAGGTGTGGGAATGCCTGGACTGTTCACTCTATTGTTTCGGCCACTGAAACAACACTTTGGACTTACCAGTTTCACAGTAATGAGGTAACGCAAATGGCTGTTCATGAATGGTTGTGAATGCATGAGCCCGATTTCTACCACAGTGGAATTTTTAAACTTGTGCCAAGATGGGACGGATATATCAATATGTTCGGGGACTCTGTTGAAAAATAATAACATTTCAGTAGCCTAATGAGCTGCACGTAACACTGTAGTGACTTATCATTTAATTTTTACGACTTAGGGATGCTGAATGTCCTCCGTAAAATTTACGCAGTGGAAAAAGTGTAATTAAACAAACTAAAAGCAAAAAGGTTGTGCATGTTTCTTAATTATATATTTAGTTACTTAACTTTCTTTATCATTGGTTGAACTCAAACTAATTCAGTTGATGTAGAATCTTGCAACACATATATGACAACAGGACTTTGATACATATATATGCAAAATTGGATCATGTACAAAAAATTGGATCCCATACTTTTAAATTTATCATCTTAATATTTATCCATTCCTATCAAATTTTGAAGTGTTGTTTGTATGGTGTACAACACCATGTCAATGTAATGTTTGCAAAATGTACATAAAAAACCCTTCACTGTATCAGCTATAGCCCACTCTAGCTGTGTTTAGATCCTGTTAAAGTGAAACTAGATTTCTACAACACAGTTCATTTTTTTCTCTTTCTCTCTCTGAAAATACGATGCCTGTAATCTCAAGAGCATGTGTGAGTGTGAGAGTGAGTGTGTGTGTGTGTGTGTTTCTTAATCAACTAACCAATATGAACAAAATTAGGTTTGAATGTTATTTGATTAGATTAATTACTACATAACAATTTTCCAAGATATGTATTAACCTTTTAAAGCCTAGCGGTAACTTTACATACGACTAGGTTTAATATTAAAAAATTCTACGTGGTGCCCACATTGCGTTTATGTGTTTTGTACGGATCTCAGAACAAACAGCAACTTTTGCCTTATAAAACATTAAGAGACTGGTTTTTATAACCGAAGTGGAGAGTGTATACCGCGCGCTACGCACTGAGTCCTTATATAAAGCAGATATGTTTCGTCTTTAAAGGGTTAATTTACTTTAATAATGGATCTTTTATTTTTTGAAGAATGGTGGCAATTGAAAGAAAACGCACTAGATCACACTCTGCGGAGAACTCGCTTTGGAAGAGGCTATGGACCTGTCATAAAACAGGCTACAGAATGAATGAATGAATGAATGAATGAATGAATGAATGAATGAATGAATGGTGCCATTACTGCATACTAGTGCATACCACCATAAAAAACTATTCTATCTACCCCACATCAATACTTCCTACTTAACCACAATGATCAATTGTTGTTTGTTGTTTTGTTTCAGGATGGCAATGAAAAAATGGTTTCGTCACCTGCAACCTGTGCAGCTGTATTTAATGCTTGGGCTCACCATATTCTTTTTTCTTGTGCAACTTATAATGAGCCACATGACCCACGCTCTTACTTTACTTGTTGACTCATACCACATGCTCTGCAATGCCATTGCATTAGTCGGCTGTATTATCACAATAAAGGTAAGCTACAGCAATAATCATCATGCAAGAAGAAATTGGTGTCAGTTACATGGCAAATGCAATGAAATCTTCTGCAGCAATCAACCATGAAAAAATGGGATATGTAACTGACATTAAGGAGACAGACTGGCAAAAGTGTGAATGGTATGGGATGCTAAGGAGACAGTCTTTGGCCTCTGAAGAAAAGTGAACTGGTATCTAACGTTAGGCAGTCTCAGCCTCCAACATCAGACAATGATGGGCCAAAGAAGCTTCGCTGCATATAGTGGCCATGAAAACATGAAATATGGCACATCCCTTATAAAGGCACATACAAGTGAAGGAAGAAATAGTACGTTTAGAAGTTGAGTATCTCAGCAAAACTCAAAAGATTACAGTCCCACAAAACTAATGGTGTATATTAACCAATTTTGTAGTACTACCACGCATTATGTACTACCAACTCCAACAACTGCTACAGCACCTGCCCTTTTCTTAGGATTTCAACACCCTAAAAGGAATTATGCATAATAAATGAATATGTTAGTTAAGATGCAGATATACAGTCAAATTACTGGTAGCCTCAAATGGTGCTATTTTTGCCCCTTAACGATAGAGTAATACAGAAAAATAAATAATGAACGATGCACAGACAAGTGACACATGTTGACAACTTTCTAGAGGGGGGAGGGGGGGAGAGAGAGAGACAGCAGAAAAATGAAAAGAAAAGTTTGAAGATAGTTTGCTTTTATCAGCCCTTGCATCACAAATAAAACCTGAAATTTGTTGTCAAGCAAAATTACCATGCAAGTAGTTCATAACAAACATCACCTATTTACATGAATTTAACCCTTTGAAGGACCAATGGATACTACATGTAGCACCAGGTTTAACATTAAAGAACCCTACATTCTGCCAACATAGTGTGTGTTTTGAAAGGCTCTTGTAACAAACAGGGATTACATCCCTACAGGGCATTAAATTATTGATTTTTATAACCGAGACAGAGTGTGTTTACTGTGCGATAGGAACTGGATCTTAAATAATACAACTCAGGTTAACCTTACTCTGTAAAGGTTTAAGTATTTAGTTAGAAAATGTTTCTTATTACACATTGCAGCTCAGCCATCTTGTCCATTAGTTAAACATAGCATGATTCTTTTGTAGTTATAACAGCAGTTATTGTTCCTACTGTGGCTGCTTACTAACCCTAACATACTATGGCATTTTCATACATATGGGGGCCTGAAGTATGTTGAGACACTTTTTTCTTTGGGTGATGTTCTTTCAGCTTTTCCTTTGTCTGTTATATGCATACAGTATGGAAGTGCAAATAAGGGAAGAGAGGAGGGTGAAAACAGCAATGCGCTTTCCAGCAACAAGATCCCTCTTGCATCCTCCTGCCACAAAAATAATGCAACAACAGTGGTAAGCTTCTCTTATTGTCTAATACCTTTCTTATGTGTTTGTCTCTGAGTATTCACCAGTATTACAGCAGCAAGTGAAGTTCTGGCTCCTACAGGAATATGAATGCAAATCTTGGCTCGTATTGTACTAAGTGTAGTACATTCTTCTAATAATCTTCATGCTACTGATAAAACATTTAATACTTTATTAGGATTATATTCTTCTCCATATGACACTGTGTGATGTGGTATACATGCGTGTATATTGTACGTGGTATTACAAGTCAGAAGACAAGAGCCGTAATACTCACTGCCACCCGAACACAACATTTTGTGCATATTCAAGTCTTCTGGGATGTTATACCATGCCGACTGGTAAATACACAGTTACTGACATTATGAGACTATAATGTCTTGGTCTTCTGGGCCAAGCAGTACACGACTCAGCATAGTATAATATCTGCAAAGACTTGAACCTTCAGTAACACCACTATGAGAACCTCACATTTCACATGAAATGTTACATTTGCATTTCCTTTTAATCGGGCTGCTTCTGTTTTTTTAATTTTTTTAAGGTTAAGTTTCTTAAGTTTGATTTTGTTTCTTTTGCTTTGTCTTGGTTTAATCATCTTCTGTGCTGCTGCAAAACATTAACAAAACACAGATGGAAAAATTACAGGAACTGACAGTTCAAAAATATAAACAGTGTACTGCAAAATTACCATAGTTGATTGTTCAGACAGATGTGGGTTACACATTAAGGTCATAACCTTCCACAAATTTAGCAGGACCAGTAAATATTGCTAAAACACTTTCAGTTACAAGAACAAATCTGTAAAGTGTGTGTGCATGTGTGTGTGTGTGTGTGTGTGTGTGTGTGTGTGTGTGTGTGTGTGTGTGTGTGTGTGTGTGTGTGTGTGTGTCTGTATGTAGTATGAATGTATATACAGCATTCTACTATACAGATTTTATTCAACACAGTTAATCATTCTGTGTACAAATGAGATATGAAAAATTTGGTTTATACCGTTACACACAGAAAAAGTTCCTATGGAGAAATGAGGACTAAAATTAAGTAATCTTAACAATGTTACATGAGACATCTGATACTAAATTCTACCCAAATTCATCAAGTGGCTTGGGAAAACCCCATGTAAAAAAATGTAATTTAGGATTTACTCTCTGCATTGAGATCGAGTCTAACATACACACCTACAACAAAAAATTGTCAATTTTGGTGCAGGTACATTAAAATATGAGTAACACTGCGAGTTTTGAGACTCTTCCAGCAGGGAATATGCAGATAACCACCTTCTGGCATGTGATGTACTATGCAGTCTGGTACATACATGCTGACATTTCACAGGAATTGCGTAAATAATCTACCCTGACAATGGAAGCAAGTTCCTCTGAATTATCAACACATACCTACCAGATTACATATGCTTCATATTTCAGAAGAGAAATATAACTTTCAAACAGTAATGTTACACTTACATACATGTTATTATGCACTTGTTACACTGTGAACTTCATATCTACTGTTGGGAGGCCAATGATGTGTCCACAACATGGTTGGCTCATCTGCAGTGTTGGCTGGTCAATGACATCTTTGTACATCAGTCAGATAGGGTCTGAACTGTTTGGAGGCCACTGATATGTTAATACAGCAGTCAGCTTAGAGTCTGCAATGTTGGGAGGCCACTTATGTATTAATACAGCAGCCAGCTCACAGTCTGCATTGCTACAACGCCACTGATATATGTTCCTACAGCAGTCAGCTTAAAGTCTGCAATTTTGGGCGGCCACAGATATTTTAATACAGCAGTCAGCTTTAGGTGTGCACAGTTGGCAGGCCCCTGATATTAATATAGTGGTTATTTTGGGGGTTTGCACACTTGGGAGCCACTGACACTGGTCAACTTAGGGTCTGCACTGTTAGGAGGTTAATGATACAAAAATATAGCAGTCAGCTTAGGATCAGCACAGTTGGGAGGCCACTGACATTAACCTTTAGCAAGGGGACATCCCATTAGCTGTACAACCTTTTAATCTGAAAGAGAAAACACTGAGCATTTAAATTGAATATGCTTCAGCCACAGCAAAAAACTGGTATTTAAAAGGCCATATGCTAAAATGTTATTACAGTGGTCATTTTAGGAGTCTGCACTGTCTGCACTGTTTGCACTGCTGGGAGGCCACTGAAGTGTTAAGACAGCAATCACCTTAGGGCTTCCACTATACCACATTCTTACCAAGGCAACATAAGTTATGTGTCCAAAATTGCACACAAAGAGGACATAAGGCATCCTTGCATGACAGGGCCTTGGTACTTTGTACGAAGGGCGTGAATGAAAGATAATTGCAAATGCTACATTTGGATGGATTAAAATGTCATTATTTCTGACTTCATGTTCAGGGACAGTGCTTGTAACATTCACTGCATAAGGCTCATACCCAAACACTTAAAAACATTTTAAAGTGAGGATGAATCTTTCGGCCTGCAAAGCTTCATTATATCAAAATGACCACACTTACTTTCTTATTGCATGCTAAAATTTAACACAAGTTTTCTTGAAAACAGAAAATAAAATGTAGCTGTTCGAAACATTTTTACTTTTATAATAACTGGCGAGACAATTGAGACACATACACGAAATTTGTTGTCATGAAACATTACAAACATTTCTACATTTGTATAAAAACCTCTATTGTATGTTAAAATGTGCCAGTACACTTATGGTAAATGTTCACAAAATTCTGGTGTTATGTATTAAAAATTGAAGGAAATGAGACTTTACTGGGCTTGTTCCTGTTAAATGAGCTAGTTTGAGGTACAGTTAGACTAAAACCTTAATTCACCATCATTTTATATGTGATCTACCTTAAAATATACAAATAAAAGGTGGCTCCTCAGTTACCTACTTCCATACAGTGTAACCAGCATCATCACCATCATCATCATCACAGCCACACCAGCAGCTCAGAAGAAAAGAAGCTGAAGAACACATTTGGCTGGGCCAGGATTGATGTGCTGGTGATGCTAAGTGGCTGTGTGTTCCTTGCATCCCTGTGCTTCTCACTAGTGGTTGAAGCTCTGCAGACATTGGTGCACATCAAGTATCGTGATGAGATGCATCACCCCATTCCTGTGATGTGTGTGGGAGCTAGTGGTTTGCTGCTCAATGGGCTCTGTTATCTTCTCATAGGCGGTATGTAATGTGGCATTATTGTGTGGGTAGAGACACACCAGAAGATGGCTAGAACCACGAAACTTTGGTTTCAGAGAGGCCAGAGGCCACGTGGGAAAGCAAGATACAGAGAGGAAGATAATACAATATTGCAAGAAAACATGGTTGGAACTTACAAAATTTGCTGTATTTTAAATGTTTCTACCCGTACACAGAAAGTTACAAGTAACAGTTGTAAGCCGTCACATTCTTTCTAATTTTCAAAACCAAAAAGGCTGCGGGGGGGGGAGCTTTATTGAAAATTTGGAGATACATTTAAAATCATTCACTGTCCCAAATTCTACATGCTTGCTGAAATGTTTCATGAGTTATAACCACCACACAGATATTCCTGTCACAAAAAAAGAGGCTGTAACAAATGTTGCTTGTACTTGAAACATGTTGCCATATATCAGACCTGCACTAAACAGCAGCAGTGTCTGTGTCTGTGTTAGAAAATCACATGGCTTCCTAACAGTATGATGTCAAAAAACATGATTATAATGTGGTCTTCAATAGCATAAATTTACAATTTTATCAACTGATGCCTTATATTAGTTAATTTTGTGTGTGTGTGTGTGTGTGTGTGTGTGTGTGTGTGTGTGTGTAGGGGAGAGGGACGGTGGGGCAGAGATCTTATAAAGCAACTATGTTATAAATTAAAATAATTTTAAATATTACACACTCAAATTACTCTTCGTAAAAGATTAGCCTTGAAAAATCTGAAATGTTCCTTCTAACATGGGAAACTTAAATAGGGTACATCTCTAATATTTCAGGATACACTTCCCATCAGGGAAGCTTCTTACATGTCACTGCAAGTGGTGACCTTGTTTTGGATGGTACAGTAACTAAAGGACAGCAGAATCAGACAGATGAGACTCGTAATCCTGCCACAGAACCTCAGGTTTCACAACGTCAGGGGATACGTGAAATGTGTCGTGACATTTCAGGTACGGAAGCTATTACTTGTATTAACCAAAAAGGAACAGTTTATTGTGCACGTCTAATTTACCTGATGGTAAACCTTGTAACATAAACACATGTGTCAAACAGATCAGAACAAATACTGAAAATTTAGAAATTTTTCCACAATGTTTAATGCAGTCTCCTAAAATGATATGATGTCTCAATTTGTGAATACTTTTAACAGAACACCATTATGCAGGTCACACCACTAAAATATTGTTCCTAGTTCCTAAGGCTCTTGGTTGGGCAGGATGGGTGAATGTAACATCTTCCCTTAAATGAAATTAAGGAATGCCAGTTTCTGTAAACATGGTGGTCACTCAACACCATCACCTAATCTAATCAACTTGATGGTAAACACTGTGCACAGTACATGATGCAACAAATCTAAGAGTCTGTGGATAACAAGTAGAAACAAGGTTCAATAAGGCCAATTAAGCACTTCATAAAGAAGACAAATATGAAAGCCATGTAAAGAAAAGAATATCATACTCAATATATAATTTTATGTAAATAAAGGTGAAAATACCCCATATATTCACTGAGCAACAATTAAATTCACAATATTAGCACAAGGTCAACACACCCATTTTAAACATAAACAAATTACTATACATCAGTAACAAAAAAATAATACAAACAAGAGAAGGTTAATGAATTCTTATTACAATAAAGTAAAAAATACAAGAATTTTATCGATTTTATAATAATCCTAAACATGGCAGTTTTAATATACTTTTAATGCTATAACATACGTGGGGTCATAATAAAACATCTATATACAGAACTTCTTACATTATATAATTAAGGCTTTACACAACAGCATAACTGGTGCAAACAGGAATGACAATTCTAGGTGTTTGATGCCTTGCTTTTTTACCTAGTCACGTCTGATGAAGACCCTTAAGGGTCAAAGCATGTCGCATTTTATAAAGGCAAATACTGCTTTATAATAAAAGGTACTTGTGTTGACTAAAATTGTCTATATTATTTAGTCTATAAAACAGAACAGGGAATCTTTCCTAAATACTGATAGACTATTCCAAGTGTCCGCTATTTTATGGACAAACACACAAATACATACGTGCCCACACACACATCACAAACACTGTAAACACACATGCATGCATGCAAATACCAGCATTAGAGCTGCACTTTATTGGCAATATTACAAAACAGGATAATATAACTGAAGAATACCAGATCACAATTTTATTTGTGTAATCTAATTTCAGGTTGTCTGGTTGTGATAGTTTGTTCCTTGATTGTATACTTCACGGATGAAAAAATTGCAAAATTTGTTGATCCAGTGCTGTCCATTATCTCTGCTGTACTGCTGTTAATTCTAAGTTATCCATACAGTGAGTACATTCTATTAGTATAGAATAAACTAACTTTACCACACATTTCACTATAATTAATTTAAAAAAATGTGACTTTCCCCTTCATTCTGTCGCATGCATGTCTGTATATAATAGAGCATATTTGTTATGATAACAGCAAGTATCCTCCTATTTCACTTTCAGTGAAAGAGTCTGGTTCCATCTTACTGCAAACAATTCCAGACACAATCAACATAGACTCCCTGCGCTCTGAACTGCTAACAGCTTTTCCAGATATCATCAATGTCCACGACCTTCATGTATGGAGACTAACTGGTACAAAAGTGTTCTCGACGGCACACATCATATTCCTGGATTCAAGAGTATGTGCAAGCAGCTGCGAACATTATTAACTACAACATATTTGGAGTGATCACAGACTTCCCAAACCAAATTTAAAATTGTCCATTCCGTGCATGTATTATTGTAATAGTATGTATTTATTCACCAACAAACACAGCCATCTGGTTTAATAAGATCTGCTTGTTTCACCATTTGATGACAGAATATGCAAATATCCAAATTTACACCGACACATGTCGGAATGTACATAAAGCTTTCTGCAAATTTTATTCTATTTTAACTTAGAGCACAAGTTAGTGAATAAATACATACTATTCCTGAACCACATTTATTTCCCCATAAAAAGAACATCTACCTTTTCATCAGTGTTGTCCCCTGCAAAGTAGCCTCCTTGGGAATTTATACAGCAAGTCCATCGATTAAACCACAATTCAAAGCATTTTGTGAAATGCATTATTTAAAAAATTGGCAAGCACATCCCACAATTTTGCCTGCATCATGGTGATAGTGGGTTTCCTTCCTTTTAACACCATCTCAAGTTTTTGAAAATGAAAGAAGTCACACTGTGCTACATCTGGTGAGTAGGGAAGGTATAGAATGAGAGTCATTTTCTTTTTAGTCAGGATTTCATGCACAGACAAAGCACAGCGTGCAGGTGCATTGTCATGGGGGAGAAACCAATCCCCTAAATTCCACTTCTCAGGTTGTTTTCCCTGAACTGAGCCAAATGAAATTCCCAACATGATAGCAACTTCACAGATAGTGATGCTTCTGTTTTCAAGGTCATGTTTCTTCACTCAATCCACATTTTCATCTGCTTTCAACAGGCATCACACTGCTTTTCAACTTCGAACTCCATCCAGAACATATGTTGTTACCATTGTCTGCTCTCTGAAAGCTACTTTCAACATTTTGAATTTTCTGCAGCATTATTACCTATTTTAAAGAAAAGTTTGATGCAGAAATGATGTTATTTCAAGTCTCCCCTTTTCAAAATACACTACACCAAAACTGTAAATGGAACAACACACGCCTGTACCTAACAAGACAGTACTAAACAATCACACCTGCTACATCCTTATTCCAAGCAACAAATGGCTCAGCAGCCTCTATGAATACCTAGCAGCAAAATTTTGTGCTAGGTGCAATAGTATCATCTCATGGTCAGTCCAGAAAACTATTTGACTGCATTAGGTACAGCAATTGATGATGATTTCCACAAATGTGCACAAAATACATGAACTCCCCAGAGCAAAACAGAAGCTCAATATTGATGCCACACAGCTGCTGTGAAGCAGCACAGCCCCCTCCCCCACTTCTGTAAACGTAACATATCACTGTCACATCATCACCACGTTTCTGCAGTCATTACAGTTCCTACAATCCCAGGCTTGGAATTCTTGTGGATAGGTATTTGGACATCACACCTTGAATATACAGTCCAGTGGCATGCCCATAGGGTTATTAAAATCACCTTTAAAACAGACTGTTTGGGTATGTCTCTCCTTTTTTAACCTTTTACTGTAAAGACAAGGACCCCAATGGTTTGTAAAAATTGAATACAATAAGGTTGAATTGTTGCATATATGATTAATACCAAAAGACATAAAAGGAATTACATGGAACAGAATATCAGTCAATAAGCAATGGCCAGACTTGATTATGGAAATTCCAGTACAATATGACACTGGCTCAACTGGCTGTCTGGCGTGAAGTGGGTTAAGACAAGACAAGCCTCTCTAGCCAAAGAAATGCTGAACTGCATTCACAACACACTGATCAGTATCCAAAATATATTAACAAATAATTACTTTTGCAGGATTATGTAAGAATTACAAAGGATGTGACTGAGTTCTTCCATGATCAAGGAGTAACACAAGTCACCATTCAACCTGAATTTTTCAAGGTAATAACAACAAAACCATATACACAATCATTCTCTAATTTTCTTAAGGCTTTTCAATTTTTGGTACCATTGGTAAAATTATATTATAGGGAACTTCATAAACTATACTGCTCTGCAAGGAACATAAGAATGCTTAAATCAAGAAGGTTATGGTGGTTAGAACAGGCTAACATAGAACACAGTATAACGTATGTCGAAAGGCATTCCTAACAGTCAGCCACGAATAAGAGAACAATAATCTTGCAATGTATCTGAGGGAGGTGGGTTTTGACATTGTGAACTATCTTCAATTATTCAACTGAATCAAAGCCATTTATTCTAGCTGTGTTGAGTCTGTGAATTCCAACAATAGTTACTTTAGTTTATACAGCCCATTGGTAAATTTACATAGTGAAATAAAATAATATACTGACCATTGTTTGCAACTCATATTTTATAGTTAATCATTATTTAGTACAACATGTTTCAGTCTACATGGCCACCATCAGGTACCACAATTTTGAAACACCTTGAGGAAAATAATAATGTACACTGAACAGTGTACATTGTACATTATTATTTTCCTCATTGTGGTTTTAAATTGTCAAACCTGATGATGGTCACATAATCTGAAACATGTTGTACTAAATAATGATTAAGTATGAAATTTGAATTGTGAATGATGGTCTGTATATTATTTTAGTTCATTAATGGTTACTTAATTAGGTGCTCATGTAGTGTGTAGTCATCCCAGTTGACACTGCATAGTGTTGTAGGTGGTTACAGACATCTGGTGGAAACCTGCTGACCCCATCTTCTTGCCTGTCTTCTACTCAGTGTCAAAACATATACAACAGAGTCTTCCAAAAAGGAAGGAACTTCCTACAAGATTATGCAGTGTCATAACCCAGAAGACAAGAATATAAAACTTTGCCGCTGTGAAAGCCCGAAATTCCATGCATTTATATAATCATGTCATTGCAACATTACTGAAACTGAGGACCTACAACAAAGCAGTGGAAATCAATAGTATTGAAAATTATAATACAATACACGCTGGTTTATCTGGCACCACTGGGATTAAAAGGTTGCCAGATACTGCAATTTTCAAGATATTAGAACATTACACATAATGTGTACATCAATGTCAGCAACTTTATGGGCAAACCTAATCACTGAATTTGCCACTTGACCCCTGTCCCATTTTCTCATTGTATTTTATTCCTATTCATCACTACTCACATAACATGGTATACATATAATCTTAAAAAAACAATAAGACACCAAGACATACATTTTGCTGTTACTGTTGTGACTGTTTGCTTATCCTGTAAGTAGCCTTTCTTGACCAATTTTTGTTTTCTGAACTCTCAGAATCAGTGCTGCGTGCTTCTGGTAGATAAAATAGTGAAATATTGCGAGTCTCTGTAAATTTCCAGGTAATAGAAATTTCCATATCATCCAGTGCCAGATAAACCGGCTTTTACTGCAAGATTTTCTTGAGGTAAAACAGAGAACACATAAAAATTCGTTATATCCAGGTAATGGTTGGGATTGTGATTAATTTAATCTATATCCACCTCATTTAAACATTACATTCTGACAGCACCAGGCATGTCCATTTAAATGTCTTCTGCATATTACATGTCAATATTTAAAACTGAGTATACAATTAGTTTATTATGGCAGTACATTGTGTTAGGTATGGCAAAGCCCCATTCCTTTAGACCACTCTGAGAACTGCAAAATTGTGACTTCCTGTTCTGACCAGCCCCGACTTCCGATACATCTAAGTAGCTTTTCAAATGAGAAAAACGTATAAAATAAATCTGCTGAGTCATATTGCTCATCTGTTACAGGAGCCTTCGGTGACACAAATTCATATGGAAGTTCCCCATCAATTTCATACAATTTCTTTTCACTGGTAGGCCAAACAGCAGGAAGAAACATTTTTGATTAATACTTGTTGGGATTTAAGTCCACTGAACTGCTAAGATTATATAGCACTGTTTGTTCATGTTGAAACTAAATAAAATGCAAACCTGGCTTAGATTTAAATAAAGTACATTAACCCTTTAAAGATGAACTGTGTGCATTTTATAGAAGGACTCCACGCGTACCGCGCAGTAAACACTGTCCATCTCGGTTATAAAAACCAATCAGTTAATGTTGTACAAGCCAGAAGTCGCTGTTTTTTTCTGAAACGCACATAAAACATGTAAGCGCAATGTGAGCACCAAGTATAATTTTTTAATGTTAAACATGCTGGTACATAAAGTTGCCACCAAGCTTTAAAAGGTTAAAATACAATGAAGCATTTACATCACAGCAACATCAAATGATTTTCTCACAATGACTCAACACCAAAATCTTGCTTGTGGCGAAAGGTTGTAAGCGACGCCTTTTATACTGCACATTATTTCAACAAATGGTAGTAACACTATAACATAAAACTGACAGGTTGTAAAACATTTTTTGTGCATGAAACAGTTTTTGAAAAAAGCACTGAAATTCATATGTAGCTTCAAGCAAAGAAATGCAGTGACGGATACATACCAAATTTAAAGTTGTTCAGCAAATTTTAATGCAGGGCCCAGCACCATCTGACTGAAATCCATTCAGTAGTTTCACATACTAAGCAACAGAAATGATGAATCCATGAATCATGATGACTATGTGCTCACTTTATGCACTTTGTTCATAATCACTCACTACAGTGTCACACTTCATTATATTGTACAACTCAGAAATATCTGAGAATGACAAATATTTGTTTAACTCCAGATGGACCACACTAGTAACTTAATGGAGCTGCCAAATGTCCATGAAAATTGCTGCTTGGTTCAGTGTCGAGAAGTGGACTGTCACAGCCGACACTGCTGCTCACACAATAACCAAGAACTTACGAACATCACAGTAGGCAATGACAACAATCACTCTGGCCACAGTCAACATTATTTGAAGGTAATTTACTGATAAAATATTACAGAAGAAAATACACCATCTGAATGCTTTGCAACATCTTTTCCTACTACCCAGTAGGTTCCCTGGTCTACAAGATTTTAGGTTCTTACAGTTGTGCTGATGAAGAGCCAAGTCTTCTCAGATGTTACATCATGTCAACTGGTAAATGACTATAGAAAGTCTGGAGGAGTGTGCTGGCTCCATCTTCAGGGTTTAACAGTCTAAAACTCTGAAGACGGAGGCAGTATGCTCCTTCAAAATGTCAGTAACTATTTACCAGCCAATACAGCGTAACATCCCGGAAAATTAATCTTCATGTTCATGGTCTATTTAACTTGGCAGCGTGTGGAATGGAATTGTTCCACCATGTAGAAAGGCAAGATCAAATATACAAAGTGCTGTAATATCAGTTTTTGTTTTGAGAACTTCCACAGCAATAAAGTAAATGGGTCTACTGTCTGGGAAACAATGCAGACGTGGATATGAGCAAACATTGTGCTCTGGAGAACATGTTGACTGAAGATAAATGAAGTAATATAAGAATGGGCAGATCACAGCGGCTGTGCAGTCTAAGGCGTGGGTCTGCGACCGTTCGCTTGCTGGGAGAGTGGGTTTAAATCCCACTGGGGGCATGGATGCCTGTCTCTTGTGAGTATTGTGTGTTGTCAGGTGGAGGTCTTTGAGTCAGGCTGATCACTCATCCAGAGGAGTGCTACCAAGTGTGGTGTGTCTAATTGTGTGTGATTGTGAAGCCTTGGTAATGAGGATGCCCTGGCCCAAAAGGGGCTGTTGTGCCACTGGGACGAAAATATGGGCCTGGAAAAAATTACATAATGTTAGGCTTCATACTTGTGCTCTTCACCTGGTATTGTTAGTGTGATTAAAGTGATTAAATATAGAACATGGAGATGGGTGGGACAGGTAGTATGGATGGGCGAAACAAGAAGTGTAGACAACAACATGTACAGAAAATTTTATAAGAGTGAATAGAAAAGAGAGAGAGACACGCATGCGCATGCGACCGTGCGTGCACGCACACACACACAATCTTCCTCTAATACATTTTAATATTAACCTTCCATCTATCATTTGGTCTCATAAGTGACCTCTTCCTTTAGGGTCTTCTGACAAAAATTTGTTATGCAACTACAAGACTTATCACTAATTCACACTGTAACATCAGAATTAAGGTGTCTAACCTGAAATTGTCAGAACCAAAGGCTTCATCACCTTTATAGTTGAAGTCCACCTCTGCAATTGCATCCTACTGTAACACAGTCCAATTTCATTATCCTCTCATTTTATTTTGACAATTCTTAACATAAATCATTCAGATGTCATGTATTCATCCACCTGTATACTTCTTCAGAGACTGAAAGCTGTATTTGTTCCAGAACCAGAAGAAGCATATAGCTGTAAGAGTAAAGGAGTTTGTAGTACCAAGAAAATCTTCAGTGCAGCCTGACCCTGCACTATCGTGCAAGATAAATATGAGCTTCGAAACAACTTCCAGTGAAGGCAACTCCAAGATTTATACTTGTGAGGAGAGTGTAAAGGACATGTGCTCAGTGAACTCAAATTTAGGGAAGTGCATAGAGGAAAATTATGTACAAGAAAATGACAAGCAGCTCACTTACCTGAACACTGAGCAATTTGCAACTAAAGATTCAAGTAATTTAAATACTCAGCAAGAAATGGTGATGAATGACATGCATAAAACTACTGAACAAACTGAGATTACAAGTAGTGAATGTGAAACAGAGTTGAGTTTGAGTGACACACAGAATAATGCTGACAAAAACACTGAAATTTCAACTTTAAGTCATTCGAATATGAAACAAAAGATGACAGATCAGACACATGTCCAGATTCCAACAGCACATTCTGCATTAGGTGCAGCAAATTCAAAAATATCTGTTTCAATACCTCACGAACCTGAATTACCTGTCACAGTGCCAAACGACTGCATATTAACTGAACATGATCCAGTATTATTAGGTACAGCATTACACAAATCATCAGAAAAATCTGATATGGTGTCATGACAATTTGATATCTGTGATGCAGGATTCCAACTGTAAGACTCTGCCTCACACATGCCTAGTATGACAACAATTGAAATGGATGACTTGAGAAATAAAACTAAGTAGGGAAAAAACAATGTTTCATAGCTATGACTGATGCCCACACCACGTGCGGAAAGATATCTTCTCCCGTGTGTGTATTTCTAACATGCTGGGCTCCAGAAATGCATACAGTCTCTTACTGTTATCTCGGTAAAGAACGGAAACAGCATGTAGCAAGTAAAAGATGGGTACATTCATACCAAAAATACAGGAACATTTGTTATGTTAACAACACTGATAAGGCAATGACTTTCAAAATCTAACTTTCTTGACAACAGTTACTGTTAAGTAAGCTACCACACTTCATCATAATTCCTAAATTAAAGAGCTTTTCTTAACAAGGAAATAAATGCCTGTATATTCACTGTATCCCATTTTTACACATCGCACACACCATTAACAAACAATGTCACAATATCTCAAAGGGTGTAAGAGCAGGTACAAAATTTGAAGTGACTGGGAAGGACTCATCCAATATTTTGGTCATGCGAATGTGACAGATGACAGGCATGACATAAATAATTAAACAGAAAAAGTTATCTTTTGACCCCTATTAATTGTGTACAACATGCACTTACGAGTTACAGATACAGCATTGCACTTTTATGCAGTGCGTGAGATGGTGCACTGATGCCATTCCACTTCTACTTATAAAACTTAAAACCATCCAACTTCCTGCAAGAAAAGTTAAAACCACCTTGGAAGTTCTTGAAATACCTATATCTGCGGTCAGAAAAAGACAGTAAAAACCATTCACACAGCAACATTCTGCTTTACGCATACTCATGTTATAATCAAGCTGCGCAATACAAATGAATTCGTAACACTTAATATATTTATATAATACTGTAATTTGGAAGTGTTAAAGGGCATCCTTTTCTTTTTTGCTTTCAACCTATGACATTTCAAGGAACCATGTCCCTTCACGAAAGAAGACACATTTGTGCTTGCTAAAAATTCATTCCACTATCATTTTTTCCTTTCCACTTCCAGGCCTACTTTATGGATACGTGACACAGACTATGACAAGTTTCAAGGACACAACTTTTCAAATCCATATGTAACTCACACCATCAAAAAAGATATCAACATTATGGGAAAAGGCACATGAATTATATAATGTAGTACTCCAAATTACATTGCAATGAAATCAACTCTCAAGGCGACAGCAGAATTCTGATCTCAAGACAGCAACATTTGATTTCAATGGATCAAAATCTAAATGTCCAATAACTCTTCGTGTATATGAGCTATATTTTGTAGCAAACATTAACTCTTCTGGGATGTTACACTGTGTTAACTAGTAACTATTCACCCAAGTCAACACAGCATAACATTATCAACTTTGCTAACCAGAACCCAGTCACAGATGTTTTGTGCTCCGTTATTCTTGTCCATCATCACTTCAAATAACATACAGTAATTATATTACATTACATAATGTCTTTTACTTACTTCCAGCAGCTGTTACATTCAGGTTTTATGCACAATATGTTTTAATTATTTTTAAAATATGCATGTACAGAAATGTACCACATGAGTACTGGACATTGGTGGAATGATAAATGTCATAAAAAAGTGCTCAAAGAAAAACTGGACCAAGCACCACTCCGTCCACTACATATCCCACATGGAGTACTCTGGAACTGAACCCAGATCTTGGCGGTGAGACACTACCAGCTGTTTCAACCTTAGTACTAATGTAGTTGCTATTGATTTGAAATAACCTCATTTATGAAATACAAATAAGCATTGTTTCAAAAATATGGCATCTCAAAAGAGACTTTAAACACTGTTTAGAGGCTGAATATGACATTTTCTGCACTCTCGCTTTGTTGGTGTCTAAACATGAAAAATGGAAATTCTCCAACAAGACATAATTTCTGTACAAATTCCAGCATTATGTATATAAAACGAAAGTACATCAGAGACATTTTCTTTACAAAATGGTAAAATAAATACTTGTAACCTTGTGCTTTTGGCATTGCTTTTACTTTCTTCAGGAACACACTGTACAAATGCATGCACCATGGCATGTTTGGGCATAACAGCTATCAGACATTAATGAGATCTGCAGTCTCAGTGGATATGAGGTACATGTACAAAACTTAATATTCTTTCTTGAATAAAGTAAACAATTCTATTTTAAAGAATAATTGCAATTTCATATTTTAACACAAGGAACCGCTACATTTATTGGTGAGTGTGGGAGGAGAAGAATTATTTACCATAATTTTACATAAAATTCCAGCTCAAGTCTTCTGGGTTCATAACCATAAATAATTTTGAGCAACTGTTCCTTTCTTCTTACCTCCACTGTTGAAGAGCCTACACTTCTGCATTCTCCTAACACAGTTTTGTACACAACACCATGTTGCTGCTTGAAACTGGTGATCCAGCCATTAGAGGCTTTGAAATCTTCAATGGCAATGTGCAGATACCTTTCTCTCAGCAGTGTTCCAGAAACTACTACACTGTTTGGTATACTGTGTTCAAACAATGTGGTCAACTAAGTAGTGCTGTGGCTGTTTCACGCTCCTCCTTTGACCAGAGAATCTGCCACATTTTGCCTGATACTTTTTTCTGTCTTTCCTGTTTTTAACAATAGCATTCAATGTTGATGGTGCAATTCCTAATCTGGCAGCCAGTGTAACATGTTTCCTACTGGAATCCACTTAGGACAGAATGTCCATTTTTTCTTCAACACAGAATGCTTTCCTCTTCTTTTGTTCACTCATTGTGACAAAAACGAAATCACAACCAGAAATCAAAATAAAAGTGTTTGCTACTTTAATTCGCAGCAGACACAGTGACTTAATAAGACAGCAGCATTTGCTGTTGCTTATAAGAAATTGAAACCAGAAAATAAAATAAAACTGTTTGCCAATTCACCTCACAGCAGATTAATAAAGCAAAACTAAAACAGCAATTTAATAAGCACATGGCACTGGTGGTCACTTACAGCTCACATCAAGAGTCATTTGTCACTCCACAGGATTGGCATCACTAGGAACCATGGAACTGCCAACCAGGTGTTACCCTGGAGCCACAGAATAGTAAGTATACACAAAGACAACAAATCAGATAGGAAACCATAACTGAAATCATAACTTTTTACTAATTTCCAACTGAAAGTACTTAACATGACAGCAACAAGCCAATGTATGCTCAACTTGGACATATAACTGTGGGATTTGGTATAAAACATAAATGTATATTCCATGAAAATATAATACTGTTCTTATGTAAGTTCTGGCAGAACCAATAAAAACACACACAGCATCCAGCAAAATGCAGATTCAAGGAATGTCAAATCCAAGTGTTGCTGTATTTGGAAATCATAACACATGAAAATCACACTATTGAACTTACGAGAAAGGATTCCTCATTACCATTCAATTAAAAATCTTTTCTTTTCCTGTCTGCTATCTAAAAAAGCAATGATTTTACTTGTTTTTATAGGGATGTCACCTTTTATCTCATATATTAAGGCGACAAAAAGACGCTCAGCACCATCGAGAACACAGTGCCGAGAATATAGTCTTACAACACAGAAAGGAACAGAGGAGGGTGGAGAAAACTGTATGATCAGTTTTCTGATTTGTACTGTTCACCACCTACTATAACAGCAGTCAAATTATGGTCAATGAAATACGTGAAATGTAGCCTGCATAAGGCGCATGAGAAACGCACACACAATTTCGGTCAGCTGCCTCAAGCAAAGAGGCCTCTCAAGAGATATAAGCATAGAAAGGAGGAAAGACACCATTACAATAAATCTTAGAGAAACAGAACATGACAGCTTGGACTTCATGTTGAACTAAACAGAGTCTAGTGGCTGACTTGTGACTACCATATTGAACTTATACATTAACAAAACGTGTAAATGTTACCAGCTGAGCAAATATCAGCTTCTGAATGAGCAAGTTTCTGGGTGCAAGAGCGTCAGAACTGGAATGAGATGTATTTACACACGCCACAATTCATAGGGAGGTTTGTTTAAGTAACTACTGTCAACCATTTTGAAATAAAACAGCTCTTCTGCAAGAAGAACTGGAAGACAAATGTTCTTACCAGTACTGTAATGCAATGCATCTGTGGCATTTATGTTCACACTAAGATCTATCCAAACTAGGCAACACATGCATGTGTACAGGTGCATACGTACACATGGACACAAGGATAACGTACGTTAAACAGAAAATAAACGAAAGCTGATCTACATTTACGCCACAAAATGGTAATAAAGGAATGAGAGGTAGGCACATGGACTTATAATTTGTCACAACTGTTCAAAACAAAATTTATTTGTTAATTTGCAACACCTTAAACTTTCTTTGAATTCATTCCCATACATTTAATGTACATGGAATGCAAAAACAACATTAAAATCACAAATTAAACTGTACATTATAGACAAAGTATTATTTTTTTCTTAAAGTTAAAATTACAGTCCCTTTCAAAATGTTTCTATGTAATTCCAACTATATCTCAACAGCAGGTTTACAAGCATATTGCTAATGACAACTAGATATCCTACATTAGGACCAATCAGTGGTTTTGTAAAAACCCTCACACAGATGGATTGTAACTGCACTGTTTTGTGGTGAAGAAATCATAAAACTGGAAGTTTTAGTGCACTACAGTGAGGAATGAACCTTTGCATAAGAAAATTTCTAAATATGTAAACCTGATGAAATTAAATTCCATTACAAACAAGAAATGAAATAATCATGTATGTTCGCAAATTTGGCACATGTAGACAGGCAAATGTTAACTGACAACAAAAGCAATAAACACATCAAAAGTCCAGAAAGGCGTATGTTCCGATTGCAGTTCAAAGACTTAATTCAGTGAGAATGAGTGTGATTTATGTTGGTACTGACTCATATTTCAGAGCTGCCAATTCCTCATTCTCAAAAGGTATGATTTAAACCTACTTAAGAAGCAGAGTTACTCTAGAAAGGAAACGGAGATCATTATAAGAGTACAGAATATTCCAAATGAGATAAAAGATTATTTCACCAAAGGACCCTTAGCCACATCAAAGATTATGTGAAGTTGCCACAAACACAGTTTCGTGAGTTTAATCTAGCAGCTGGTTTAAAACCAAGGCAAAAACTAATTATAAATTAACAAAGGTCTCACATACTGCAATCTAGTATCCTGGTGTTTGGTTTATTAACATATTATTTTGTCCCATAAACACATTTTGCAGTAACGCATTCGCATGTCAACCTTTCTTGTTTGTATGTATGCATAAGCAACACATAATGACAGCACTCAGAACAAATTAATTTCAAAAAATTTCTTCCCGTAAATCACACATATAAGGGAAGTAACTCTAGTGTGAACCACATGACACAGGTTACAACTTTGTAAGACTCAACACACTGCTACATAAGATTTACTAAAGATTCTCTGAAAGTAAAAGACTGATTCTGATAAAAAGTGTGGTTTCTTCTATCTTCAACCTTTATCCCATAGGTATAGCAATTTTAAACCCACCAGTTCTACAAATGAAACCCTCATTCAGCAAGACTGCTTGTGTGCCCTGCATATAAAGATTAGGTGGCACAATGTATTGGAACCCTACTTAAATGCTCAAGAGTATCCAGACATGAATGAGTCAGACTCATGGAGTAGTTCTTAGGCCTTTCAAGTGCCCATGAGTCGGGCTCGTGACTTCATGAATACATGTATACAGAATTAGTGACAATGCCACTATACCAACCTTGTCAGCCTTTACATCACCAGTGTCCCTCCAAATAAGTAAGCAAATTTTACAAAACTTGGTAATTCTAAAGAGCCTGCAAGATCAGATTTCATATGACAAAATTACAAGTAACTGCTACCTACAACTACAAGCACCATCTTTTATTTACTATGTTACAATAAACTTCATAACTTACAAAAACAGCAAGACTGAGAAAGTACTGATTTCTCTAACTTCTTGTTTGGTATGAAAGGAACAAAATTCAACACTGCAGCTGCATATGGATGTAAATTCATGAGGGTATCCGGTTCATACGTCTTTTCTGTGCAGTCAGTAGTTCAAATGGCACATGGCACTTGGACACGTGTATCACACACAGAAACTTAAGAATATTGTGCATTTAGCAGGAATTTAAAATGCTCAGTTGCATCCCACTACATGTTAGTCACCCTAGTTGGGTATTTTCAGTGTTCTATTTGAATACTGCATTTCCAAAATGTTTCACAGCCATAAAAAATAATGGATTCTACAAATATTTGAAACTTTACAACTACACAATTGAAGAATGTGTACTTAACACATCTTCATAAGGCTTGGAGAAGATTCTCCTGCAAGAATTTATGGAAAGTGGAAGTTACAAATGGTAAAGTAATTAGGCCACCAAGCACAATGCAATGAAGACCTAATCAGATGCAGGGTGCAGCTTGGCACATTATTAGCCTTGACACAAGATGCAGGTGTGTGGCTGGCACGACACACTGTCTACCCACAGTATCGTATTTAATGGTGATGGACACAATTTACACTACAAAACTGTAACTTTATCAACAGTGTAACAAAATTAATTACCTTTGTTACAGCACAAGGTTAATTACACATCCTTCCATCTGTGTCCATTGCTGGGTACAATTCAAATAGGAAGCAAAATGAATTAACAAGCATTTCTAACCATCAGTCAAATTATGAAATGTACAGTTTGGAGTAATATTCGTAACTATCATGCAAAATCTGTTTGTGCAGTATTGTAATCCCACATATTCCCTATGCCAGTCCATACAATCACAAGGACATCTCTACACAAGAAATGAACCTAGAAACAAGTTTCTGTATTGAGACAAAAATAATTTAACACTTAAAAAAACTGGCAAACCAAAAGAGCTCCAAATAATCAAATCCTGCAGTGTTTCACTAAGCCACTTATTTACTCACATTCAAGGCAAAGAACTGGCAAAAAATGTCATGCATTTTCCATTATAAAGAAAAGTGTAATTATGGCAAAATACCACATTAATACTTTCGCGATATTTCAAGACCTTTACCACAACTAATCTGGAGTTAAGTTATAATGCTGCAGGAATTAATGCAATGAAGTATGCCCTTACGCCACTTTCACGATAGCATTTATAATGAAGTATAAAGGACATGGAAAGAATTGCTCATGGTCCAAAATGTGGTGCTGTCCCAGCATTTGCTGGGAGGGACTGCACAAAACAACTGCAGAACCTCAGTAAGAACAGCTGGAATCCTAGCTGAGTTTCTAACTCAGCATGTCGGCCATGCCATGGCTCAGGTGGTTAGCCACCGGCCTCCCACCGCGGAGGCCCAGGTTCGATCCCAGGTCAGTCCACGTGGGATTGTGGTGGACAAAGTGGCACTGGGACAGGTTTTTCCCCGAGTTCTTCGGTTTTCCCCTGCCAATTTCATTTCACCGGTGTTCCATTACTAGGAAAAGGACAAAAAATAATCATTATCTTCATCTTCATCATAGGGTTGCACAATAAGCCTGCTGGCTGCGGTGCGTCTGTAGCATCTGCTGCGGGGCCCTTCACCACTTAAAAAAAAATCTCAGCATGTCCTGAACACAAATCAAAAGCTATTGCTCTGTGGTCCTCTTCCACCTTCACTTCTTTAAGTGTAAATTATCAGCACTTTATGTACAGTCCCTGCAAAGCTTATAAACGAAATGACATGAATATTAACACTGCTAATTCCGTGCATCATTGTGATGCTGATTGTTATATTAAAACCAACTACATGCACTATATACTGTGTTTATTGCTTTGTCACTTCACTCTGACATGTTTTGATGTTCCATACATCAAAACATGTTGGAGTGAAGCAAAAAAGCAATAAAAACAGTGTATAGTGCATTTAGCTGGTTTTAGTACAACAATCAGAAATGACATGAAATCTGCAGTCAATAATTGATACTGCAAAAACGAAGCACACAACAGATTCTGAAAAACCAGGCTGCACAAACTATCCGTGAACATACGTAACGTGTGGGTACAACTTGACACATCACTTTACTCTTTCTGAATAGCAAAAAAATTAAGAGAACAAACTGAGGACATGCTTGTTACTACTCTGCTCATACCTTTTAGTATCCCCTCAACTTTTAAAAATTCAATGAAAATATGAAGTAATTGCTTTAAGTGTTCTTGTACGTAATTTCGAAGTGTCGTCCCTTATTTCAAAGACAAATAAGTGATTGGTTCCTGAATTCAAAATGCTGAAGAAGATATCTGAACTGTAGTGGTACCTCATAACAGTGGACGGCAGCACATTATTTAATTAAATGCGGTCATTAAAACACTTGACATTACCGTAACAGTAAAAGGAAGGGTATTACAGTGTGCTTGCATAGCACAGTTGGTATAGTGACTAAGCTAAGGGCTGGATGATCTGGCAGGGGAAAGACATCTTTTCCCCAAAATGTCCAGACCAGTTCAGGGGCCCAACCAGCCTCCTGTGCAATTGATACCACAGTTCCTTCCCTGGTGATAAAGCAACCAAGGCATGAGCTTAACCATTCACCTGCATCTAGTGCCAAGGTTACAAATTAGTGGAACTACACCTCCACTCCCCCTGCATGCCTTCATGGTGTGTATAGGGACAACTTACCCTTACACTACAATGTGCTGGATACGCAGCATGGATCAAGAGACAGGAAGCAAATACAGAATTTTTGTGGAAAAATGTTTCTGAAAGCAGTCTCTTGGAACTGAGAAGGATACTGGAGACTAAAAGTAAACTCCAGCTTAAGGATACAGCTGTAATGGCCGAGATGGATGTAACTGGTTCAGGTTTGTGTTCAGTGGTGTATTTTGGTAATTGTAGTGTTCAGCCTTTAGACTGATTAACAAATTACCTACAATATTTCATGAAACAACTCATTATTTATGAGCCCTGGAGATTACCCACGTAATTTCAACATCATAAGGCAAACCACCCTGTATTTGCAACTGAAATATCAAACACCCCCTGTATGCAATTGCTTGAAGAAAGTAAATGAAAAGCATTGCAGTCTAACATGCTAAGAAAACTCTGCTTATACTGACAGCATCTGTGATGCAAGATGGTGTGTGTCACATGTGAAGTAACACACAATTCATTATTATAATTTCAACATATTTAACCTTTATCCTACTGGGGTGGGTATCTTAAATTTTTGTGCACCGTATATTACAAAGGAAAGATAAAATTATGAAATAAATGGCATTTTGTAGGGGGTGGACAGAGATTACGTGTGTCTTAGAACTGCAGTAGGTTTCCTTGTCACCTATATATATATATAGAATAAATTTCTATGGGTGTTTTCCTATCTGTGTTCTCATATAAGAATGCAGGTCTTTAAAAGGTTGAACTTGTCAGACATTGAATATGTAACTACTCCAGTGTCTTAAGCACTGGGCTACATAGGTTTTCATTGTACCTAACCACCACACCATGGAAGCGTATGTGGAACGTAAAGTTATTACAATTGCAGTCATTCAATACCTCAACACCAGAGCAGCTGGTCAGACTGCTTTACTACCAAACAAGTCGCCTCTGGTACCTTCAGATAAGACAGCAGGTGGACTCCAGACATGGTCTGGTTGTGGTGGCAAATACACATATAAGCCACAATCAAACAGGTATTCATAAAATCAGCTGAACTAAAATAACTTTACTGTCACCGTTTTGATGCATGTTTCAGCTATGACTTGGCTATGATCATGCAATCAACCGCTTTTAGACATAAACTAGCACTAACCATGCACTACCAATTATTATATATCAATTACGGGGTGCCACATTTTAAAATGGGGGCACGCAGTGGTGCGGTAGGTTCAGGCACTGCGCTACAAGCCAGCAGGTCACAGCTTCGATTCCCAGTGGTGTCACCGGAATTTTTCATCGACATAATCCTTCTGGCTGCAATACAGCCCTGAGGTTGACTCAGCCTCTAACAGAAATAAGTACCAGGAATATTTCCTGGGGGATAAAGGCAGCCGGTGTGTAGGGCTGACAGTCCTACCACTTTCATGTGCCAACTGTCTTGAAAGCTGGGAGCCTCAACCTCCTGGAACCGTCACGGCCTGTCCAGGCCTGTAATGGGATTGCTTCACTTTACCTTTTTACATTTTCAACTGGCCTGTAAAATTTTTTAAAAGCATCACCAAATTTCTAAATACAAATATAGTTCAAATACAAATATGGTCCTAAAACCTCATGCATGCATTGGCACTCACAATATCATAAAATACTACACACAGCAGAACACAAGTATAAAGGATCCCCAACTTCCCTGACATAAACACAATACAACAAAGAAAAGTGCAGTTACTAAGCAAGGAGGGTTACATCAACACAAATGGAAAAAAAAGTTCAAAATGAATACGCAACGCATGACCTACAAAGCAATGTACTGAAAAATTATGACTGTAGGAGGACAAATAATACAAGGTCCAACATAAATATAACAAGGTCTGACATAAATATAATGACACTGACTCTGTAACTCAGGAACCAACAGTGGGAGGGGAAGCATGAAGAGACTGTATTTTACCTTGAAGTATGCGCTCAGTGTTTGCTTTCCTCAGTAGCAGTGGACATGGTTTTAGTACATACATGTTGTTGCAACAGGTTAACATCAAGTTTCTCATCAAACTTACGAAATCCGTGACAGAAATTTTTCAATTATTGACTGAGGCTTATGGTGAAGACTGTATTTCTTGTGCACACGTTTTTGAATGGCACATATGATTTTTGATTGGCAGGGAGAGGGTGAGATGACGATGACCAACCAGGTCGGCCATGCACATCAGATACTGCTAACAACACTGAGAAAGTGCGACACATGATTCAAAAAGACTGTAGGTTGGGTGTTCGAGCAATAGCTGAGCTGGTTAATTTAGAAAGGGAAAGTGTCTGACACATTTTAACAGAAGGATTGAACATGAAAAAGGCCTGTGCAAAAACGGTTCCAAAAATGGTTCCAAAATTGCTACTGGCTGTACAAAAAGAAGTTTGAAAGGAAATCTGTTCTGACCTTTTGCAACGCACTGAGAATGAACCAGATCTGTTGAAATCAGTAATTACTTCTGATAAGACTTGGATATTTACATATGACCTGGAAACAAAACGCATCAAAACAATCAGTGCACTGGAAGTCACCAAACTCTCCAAGAGAAAAAAAAAGGTTGCATGAGTCTTTGAAGTTCAAGGCCATGCTGATTGTTTTCTTTGATATCCAGGGTGTTGGGATGGCAGAGTGGGTTCCCAGTGGCCAGACTATCAATCAACACTATTACACTCAATTCTTGACTAAATTGTATGAACAAGTGAGAAGAAAATGGCCAGGATTGTGGAGAAACAGGTGGATTTTGCATCAGGACTATGGGCCATCCCAAAACGCGTAGTCTGCACAGCAGTTCTTAGCTGGTAAAAACATCACTCTGCTTGCTCACCCCCATTATTCACCTGATATTGCTCCCTGCGACTTCTTCCTTTTTCCGAAGATCAAATCCATGCTCAAAGGAACCCACATGGTGTTGGTAGAAGAGAAGAAAGCAAAAACAACAAGGCTCCTGAACTGTCTTACAGCTAATGATCTGCACCAGTGCTTTGAACAATGGCAGAACAATGGCAGCATCATACGCAGCTGTGTTTAAACTCAGACGGGGACTACATTGAGGGTGATCACAAATGATTTTTTGAATTATATAAATAAAAAGTTACAGCATCAGTTTTGTTATTTTTGTGTCAGACCTCATAATGAGCAACTGACTGCTGCAGAGAACAAAAGGAACAAATAAATGACAACCGAGGGCAATTTAATTACTTTTGGAACTGCATCTGTATTCAATTGTTATTTGTACTTAAAAACACTACAACACTTTTCTAAAACTGTACAGATGCATTAAAAAGCTGGGAGCCCATGTATAATTGACATCACATATCGAGTGCCAATTTACACCTAAAGATTACTGCCTGAAGATGGTGAAGACACAGCCAAAACACATAGAAAAGCAGGAACAATGAAAGTTATTTTAGTTGTGTTGACTTCACTAATATCTGAATGTGACTTGTATTTTTCTACAAGTTTAGCACAATGACAGGTATCAAATAAATACGTGTTGATAAAGATGGTATCCTTGCCCTTGTAGTGTGCGCAACATATTACATACACATCCAAACATACTTCACATAATGGACTATGTCTGATGTAACGGTTCTGCAATACCTCAAGACTGCAAAAGTCTTCTCAGACTGTTGCACAGAAAGACAGATTCTCCTGTTCTGAAGACGGAAGTAGCGTGTTTCTTTGAAATATCAGCATTTTTCCACTAAACTACACATACATGCTACCACATCTCTCAACAAGGCAGTCCTCACTGTCACCACTTCCAAACTTTATCTCATATACTCAGACCTTCTTATGTACAGATTCAATAAAAGGTGGAATATAAATTCTGGATGTGCTTCATGGATTGTAAAGGGGCAATATCACCAAACTGAAACACTATTCAGTAACGCAAGGAAGAGGACAACTGACCCAGGAAATATAAGACAGATTTGTACCAAGACTCACACCCGTCTGCATTATTTACAAATGTTCTGCAATAAATTTATTCTTACAATTATGGTTATGTCGTGTTTTCTTCAATTACGGACTTAGGTTACATGGCCTTCCGTGCATGTAAGTTCCCTTATGTCATACCTGCCCCCATTCCCCTTCTCTTCAGAGAAAACTTACCCCTCCATCTGGCGGCTCAAAAATAATGCTATTTGAGTTTTCAGTGTCAAAATGTCTAAATTTTGGTCTGGAGATCTTTCTCAAAACTGGTTTTGGTTGTGTTACACATTCCTACCCACAGTGACACAGAGACCTGGTCCTGTCCAATGACGGTAAGTCATTCTGCACAGAATATAATTTTCTCTTCCCACCCATGGCCTGGATGGGATGAGGTCTGACGGGTCTGCTCCACTTGGTCAAGTGCTGGCTTCTCATTCCCATTTTCATAGTGTGAACTTCCACAACCTGGTATTTAATCTACTTCACCTTCAGCAGTCACACATTTTTCGTGCTTAAACTTCAACATGTTCCCATGCCCTGTCTCGCTTCAAAGAATGGCCCCAAGTAATTAATTTCTTTGTAAATTCTTAACAGGAGCTGAACTTGCAGGCTAGATTTACGAAAAATTATTAATCCTGCAGTGAGAGATCTGATACATAAAGCTTGGAATTTAAACTTACTGACAAGAGTGCATAAGTACAATAAAAGACAATACAATACATACACATCTTGCATATCTGCTCCTGCCTCATTGCACAAAACAAAACAGCATGAAAAAATCAGAACAAGCTTATTACAATGTACAGGTATGAAAATCATGTTGTGTAAATACATATGTAAGGATCATAAAAGCCAGAGGATCTAACATTTGATGCCTATATACCATACTTACTCAAATGCAAGGCAAGTTTTTTTTTCCTCAAATTTGGTGCTTAAATATGTCAAGCCACCTTAAATTTGTGTGCAAAGTGCCAAACTGCCCCCCCGCTGAGCCAAACCAAGGCCTGCACTGCTAAACTATCAAGTGCAGAGAACACAGCATGCTGTAGCATTTTGAGTTCCGATCTGTGAGCATTATAAGCTGTGAGCTATTCCACTAAAATGACAGGCCATGTAGAGGATGCTACAGGTGAAAGATGCTTTCCAAATGCAATCATGCAACATTATGATGTCAAATTTAAACTAACGGTGACTTGCTACACAGAATAAACGAATAACTGCACTGCAATGTTGCAGAGGCAAAAATAGGAAGGTGGACAGAATGAACTGGGAGCTGGTAAAAATGCAAACTCCACTCAAAAATCTTTCAGTGGTCCCAGGCATGGACGTTTCCAAGAATTCAAACAGGAGACTGTAGAGTTTGCCCACTTGAAGAGAAAAACTAGAATGCCACTTACATCTGAGGCAATAAAATATAAAACACAGCAACTCTCTGAACCACACAACTTCACATGCCATCAACTGCAGGCTAATAAGCACTGGTGTGTGTGTGTGTGTGTGTGTGTGTGTGTGTGTGTGTGTGTGTGTGTGTGTGTGTGTGTGTGTGTGTGTGTGAGAGAGAGAGAGACAGAGAGAGAGAGAGAGAGAGAAGAGAGGCACTGATGCAAGGGAACAGGTTCTCTCTTTGTAGAACTTCGCTTTGCCAGAAACTGCCAAAAGACTTCAAGAAGCTTGTTGCTTTTCTGCAACAGTGACTGGACTTCATAAAATGAACAATTACATCCTGAGCCAAATAGGAAATGCCAGTGAAGTGCCAGTGTCCTTCGCTATGCCATCAAATTATGTCATGGCACAATCAGTGGTGCGTGAAACATTGGGTATTGAAAATATATGAGTAACTGTTATGTTGGAAGTATTAGCAGACAGTAGCAGTTGCCACCAAAAATGATTCTAAATCACAAAATGATGCCCAAAGAGCACCTGTCTAGAGGAATAATTGAGATGCCAACCCAAAGGTTGAATGACCAACGAACTGATGAAGGACAGGCTGGCAGTGGTGTGGAACAGAAGGCCAGGGGTGATCCTGAGAAACAGGGTATGCTACTGCTGGATGCATTTAATGGCCATTTAACACCACAAATAAAACCCACTATTACTGGTAGTTCTCTGAACAGAAACCCTGGGTTCATACCTGGGGAATGACGTCAGAACTACAGGTATTGGATGTTGTGGTGAACACACCATTCAAAGACCACCTAAAGCAGTAATACAGGGAATGGCTCTTGACATGGGACCCCAGCTGGAACGATCAAGAGGCCTAGTGTGATTGTTCTTTGTCAATGGCGTATCATGGTAAGGCAGCACATCTCACCAGAAGTGACTGTGAAGTCTTTTAAAAAGTGCTGTACAACCAACGCAATGGATGGGACTGATAATGGTGTGTTGCAGAATGACAGCAGGGTGGGAATGTTAGTAGTGAGTGTGAGGAAGATAAAGGCACTATGCATGAAGATGGACATTACACACAATGAAGACGGAGAAAGTGACACTGACTGGTAAAGGTAAGAATCTGACATGTTTTGTGTATTAACTTTTCAAGGAGGAGTTTAAAGGCCAAGTGTATCTGCTGCCAGCTGGAGTTTTTATTGCTTCACATGGACATTTAAATTTCCAAAGTGCAGCAATTTAGAAATAAATCATATACATTTGAGTGCTGATGTTAGAAGATCCAAACAAAACTGATTTTTTAAAGGATGAATCAACTTACATGCATACAAATGTGTGATCATTCAGTTTGTATTGGTCTTCACTACATCACATTTTTACACATATTGCTCTGCTATTTTCTACTCCTGCCTTCAGTCTTCACAAGAAGTTACTTGGTTTGTTACAAATGTGCCAGACAATGTTGATAAGGTCTGTACATTCCTATCCTTACAATTTTATACCTATAGGTCAAATTTTACAACCTTCCTGTAGCAATGTAAGTCAAGAACAATTTGGTCCTTCATAAATTCTTCTGAAGGCTAGTTTCTTAGTGAAGATACAAACGTTCCTCCGTATGCCCTTAGTTCAGCAGATGCCTACTTGTGTTAGTTTCCACAAACATAGCAGACAATATGCTTCGAATACAAAATGACAGAGGCAAAACGGAGATGATATTATTGAACTGATATTAGGCCCAGATTCTGATGGTGACATATCTGACTGCGACCAAACTAACAGTGACATATATGATAACTGACACATGACAAGAAAGAACAGTCAGTTACATCCCATGAAACAGTGTACAAGCAGGGTCAAAACACGAAGCAAACAGAAAGGTGTGGCAAAGAATAAAACAAAGGGAGGAAGGTCTGAGAGCCCTCTACACCTACCAATAGAAGAGGTTTGACTACGTGAAGTACAGTGAAATTAAGTGAAGTGAAGTGAAGTGAAGTCCCAAGAGTGACCACACTATTTCCACATATATCTCCAGGCAAGGCTGCTTTGGAAAAACAAATGAATGCAACAAACACCCGATGTATCACTTCACTGGTGATAAAACTGACAAAAGACAAAAGCTCTTCATTTCTTGGCTTCCTCCTCTGGACTGCATGTGAGAGCAAAATGACTCACAGAGATTTCCAGCCTCCCAAATTACCTTCTTCGTATCTTGATTTAAATTGAGACTGTGGTGTATCAACTGGTGACGGCAGGTTTCGAGAATCACAAAACATCTGAATAAACAGGCATGTTCCAAAAAAGATTTACTCTTGCTAAGTTTCCTGCACCGTGCTACCAAGTAAATACACAGGACCACTTTATGGCATGCTAGGTCACTTGCCAATACATTTCAGAGATCAGCATATGGTTGCTTAGGATGGCACAGGTTAACTGTATAAATACATTTTTCCTTGGCAGATGTGTTTTATTGGGGGTGGGGGTCATCTTAGGTTAGGGTCATCTTGCATTTGGGTAAACACAGTATTTAATTTTACTGCACCAAGTAGTTACCATGTTACTTTCTGTAGCATACACGAAGTACACTACCCATGTAAAAGAAATCAAATTTGTAATTGCAATAGTCAATTACATTTCATGCATCACTATTATGACAAAGTTCTCCTTTACCTCTGATTTCCTGCGCTGACTAAATGAGCAGATTTTATGCATATGAACCTGAGTTCTGAATTACTTCACACAGAACGGTGCTTTCCCCAGTGAAGGAAAACAGATGGGTAGAGAGCGGGAGCAGGGCAATTTTAATATTCTCCTTACTTACAGGATCACAAATAACACAAAATACCTCTAATGTAACTAAAAATATTATGTAACAAAACATTTCCTTTTGTTGGCACCTAAAAGAAATATGAGAATATCCACACTACAATGCTAATACCAACAAAATGCACACTAGTAAAATAGTTTTTATAGAACAACCTCCGACATGTTTCGGCCACTTATGTGGCCATCTTCAGGGAGGTAATACAAAGGATAAAGATTAAAAGATGATAAAATTATTGAAGTGACAGAACCAATCCAAGAGATAAAACGACAATGACAGAACTCTTAGTTTAAGATATATAAAATAAGATGTTACTAAAAGTGTGCCATTATTGAATGGACATTACATACAGCCACTTTATGTAGTAAGGCACCATCAAAATGAACATACTGGAACGTAAACAATGCAATAAATCACTCTGTTGGTATTCCTATTGTATTATACATATTCAATTACTGCATGGATTATGGATCATGTAAAGAGGAGAATATCTGTTTAATACAGTATATCTTGCACTATTTTAAATCCAACTGATTCATACAATTAAAAAATTAAATTACCTTAAGGTGGCACATTCCCACTGCATTATTAAATACAAATGAATGTTGCAATCTGTCAACACAATATTATACCCAGTAAGAATATGGCTACATGTCTGGGCTAAAAATGATTCATCATCATCAGGCCTAATTACAAGAATACAAAACAGGGGGTTTTACAACTGTATTTCAGGTTTGCGCTTTGTAATAATGAGTGGGAGATGGTAAATAATACACCTGTTTGGATGGTTAACTCATGGCTCAGTCTGAGTCTACAATCATAGAACAAGTATGGGACAAATGTCATCAGAATTTTTTTGGGAATCTGACTCAGTGGACTGGTCAAAAGCATAAGACAGGAAAACAGACAAATGAAGGCACCTGGAGAAGCTGCTCATAATACAGGTTTTTTTTTTACATACGCACAGCAAACAAACCAAAGAAGCAAGCACCTTAAAGATAAGAAGGCATTTCTGGTCTCATCACTGCAAGAATCTGAACAATGTAATGTGATTGGACTGACTGTTCAGCTGTTGCACGTGGCAGAAATGTTGACAGGTTCTTTCAAGTTGTCAGTCTTAAAAATAAAATAATAAGCCACTGAATAATTTATTCAAAGCCTGCATGTCAATGAACTTACCAAATACCCTCACATCATGGCTCACCAAAACTCATGTAAGCCAATTCCCACAGCAGCCACAGCCTGCTCCTGTGTAATTGCAGCCAGCTCCTTGAGCCATTCATCAAGAAGTACAGCACACATCACTATGTTTCGCAACTCTGCAGTTTCTGACATAAGAATTGAGTGCCTGCAACAAACAGTTTATTTTGAGTCATATGCTGTTAAGAAGACTAGAAAGGTGAAATCTGTACTGAGTGTAGAGTTTGCTTATTTGAATTGTGTGAAAATAGTTATCTGATTCTTATCAAATTCTGGAATTACATTTTTCAATGCTCTGGCACAGCTGGTATGGGGTATCAATATTCAACTTTCTCAGTCAAACACAACTCTTCCCTTTATTGATGTTATCTCATAAAACTACATGTTTCAGCCTGCAAATGCCATCATCAGGCATACATACAAAATTTATAAAAGACTGGTGTCAAGAATGAGACCTCCCCCCTTTTTTTCACATAAAAGTAGAAAGTTACAAAACTTTGCAGATGAATGTATCTCATGCAGTAAAAAGAACAATTATATATAATTCCCTACAGCGGAACAATAAGTATGATATGCAGCCTTGCTTCTATCCTCTTTGGAGCTGTACAGCATATAAAAATCAATCATGTTTCATTAGCCCATAAATCCTGTTAAAATTTTGTTAAAATCCTCCACTGAAATATTATAAAACATTTAAAATCCTCGTTTGAGGGACAGTAGTGGATGTGCTTTATCTTTGACTTCGTGTATGCAGCAGCTTTTCAGTTTGGAGGTAGCCCTTCAGATGCTTCTTCTCAGACACCCTGTGCAGGTGTTAGTAGTTTTAGGTGTTCCCTTATGTTTGTTTTCTCATGCTCCTTGCTACTGATCTTCCTCACTAAGAGGTATTTTTTTATGTTTATATGTGGTGTTCCTTGCTGTAAGTCTCTGCTGATGTTGGTTTTATGGTCCAATGAAGAGTTCTTCATTGGACTTTTCAACTCCTGCAGACATGACCCCCATGCTGTCTCAAAATGTTGGGCACCAATCAACCAGTGACACACCACAATATCCCAAAAGAAAGAAGACCTAATCAGTGAAAACTTACTGCAATACACCACTGTCGAAATCCTTTAAAGTTACCTGTAAAAAGGCCTGTCAATCCTACTCTAACAAGTCAACCACATGACACACACCAATATCACTTGTGCGTAGTATAGGTATGTGCGTGTGAGTTGTGGTGAAGAATGTGCTAAATTCTGTCAAACAACAAGGTAGGAAGTGGTGGTCTTAGTGCTTTTGAAAAATGTTTTATCATCACACATGACCAAACAAATGATAAAGTTACAAAAAAAATATTCAGTCTGGTGTGATCAAACTGCCTGAGATATAAAACCAGGTACCATCAGAACATAAGTTGTATATCCACTACTGAACTACACTCACTTGATTGATCTATTTTAATCAGATAAAATTAGAACATACCATAATGCAACATTACAATAAAACGAACTCACAACCTTCACTCACCTATAGTGGGCAAGTCCAGGTACTGAGCTCTCCAACTGACTCTCCCTAATTGTTTGGGGTGGAGCACGCCTGAACACTGATGACAATGCTGATGAAAAACTGCGTCTTTTAGGTTCCCCTGCACAAATAATAAAAAGTTCTGTCTCTTTTAATTCAGTCAACTACAGTGCAGTACTTTCACTTCTAGCTGCATCTAGGTTGTTAGGATATTCAAAATTGCACCAACTGGGGCTGCCAATGATTCACTGAATGGTCAACAGAAAAGGCATTAGGTAAATCGATACACAGCATGGGACTTAAAATGATGACTGGTTGTTATTTCCAGTCTGCAATGACCTGAATATATACCACAATATTTGAACAGTATTCCCACCCACTGTTTATAATTTCTGTGGCAGTACATGCCAAAATTGGACAAGTTAATAAACAATTTATGAAACTGTAATTCTTACTTGGTTTTCAAAATAATGCCATGAACCGAAGTTCTTCTGGAGAAGCTAACAGTGATTAGGTCATCAAGACATGTCCAATCTTTCATGAAACCCAAAGTTTCACTGTTGTACTGACAACAGCCAATCATTGGACCCAATCCTGGGCCAAATAAATCCTGTCTACATTCTCACACCCTACTTCTTCCACCTTGAAAATCCTCCCCAACCAAACACTGTTCTTTAATTTAGCCAAGTCCTTCCTTGTGATCCATAAGCTGGCTGCCACAGGTTTACTTAACAGTGCTTTGCAGTGAACACAGAGAAACAGATCTTCTCTGTTACATAACTGTTTGCTGAGGTGCTTCCTATTCTGTAAACTAACATCACCCATTTATGCCACATCTCAGCTTGGATCTACTGTACTATTCTTCAAAACACTAAACACTACGAAGTCCCAGATCACACTTTGTACGCTTTATTTTTCCTCAAGTTTTCATTCCTTATGCAGCACAACTGCAGCATTAGAATCACAAGAGATTAACTGACCAGTGACTACAATAATTGATCTCAAGCCATGTAACTTGTTTCTGTGAAACAAATGGCCTGCCCAGGAACTGATATAGGTAAAGCAAACTCTCGGTCTTTCAATAAAGGTCCACATGAGGACAAGACAGCAATCTTCTATCAGTAAACTTGGGATGACTGAAATCAGAAGGAAGAAGTTAGGACAGTCAAATCCAAGAAGTGAAAAAATACTTATCCATCTATCTATCTCTATGTGAGTGTCTGTCAAGTGACTCTTCCAATTCTGTCTCCTTTGTCAACATACCTGCAGTCCTGCATAATAAGGAGTTAATAGCAGATGATGAGTATTCAGTTAATTGTTGCTAAACATGTCCTGTCTCATGGGCAGAGATGTAGCCTCAAGATAACAGCAGCAACAGAAGGATGTTCAGTTAATGATACTGTTTAATAAGTCATGAGCCACGATAGGTACAACAAGAAGGAAAAATTGATATCATTTGGGATGATATTACAATATGTGTGTCACATATTTTATAATCTGTTGTGTGCATTTCATTTCACAACTTACAACCCTACCTCCAGCAAACCTCTTTGAATTAAGGATCCAGAACCCCATCTGGCAAAACAAATGACTCAAGCTGCAACTGGAATGGTACAGCCAAGTCTGTTCTCTATATACAATCCAAACCGTAAGCACAGCCTCTATAAGATGACCCATTCTGTCACTGTTCAGGTAACAGTGGGCAATCTCCTATTAAGAAATGGCAGTTGTAGTAAACAGAACACAAATGGCTACAATCTGAACAACATACACAACAAAATTTCTTGGATGTAAGCAATATGGTGTAGAGTAAGTCTTAGAAACACAAGGCCAGACAAAATGCAGTACCTCTCGAAAAAGTGTCGCTTGCCAAGGAGCTTCTCCTACTGCTGTTATTGCTGCTGGAACTGCCATTATTAATGCTGCTATTATTGAAGTTTACTGGAGGATTCAATGCTTCCAGTGCATGCTTCCTTGCATTAACCAGCTTCTCTTCACGCCCTACAAGGAAATCTTGAGCCTGGGCTACCAACTCTTCAATACACTGCTGGCGTGCCAGATACTGGTCTATCTTTTGTTTCAGTGAACCTAAAACCTGTACATAAAAGAAAAAAGAACATAAAAACCTTATTGGACAGCACCATACACAAGGTCACCTTCAACCAATGCCGTCCCAGAAAAAGAACTGTGATGTCTGGGCCCTTGTTACAGTGAGGCAACAGCACATTTCACCACAATTAATACACCATTACAGTGAGTAACTTCCTTCACAGAGTGAATCAAAAACCAGAATACTTTTCAGATGCACATTTATGGTGGTAAAAAATGTTTGCACATTTATAATCACTACAAATTCAGACATAGAGAGGCACAACCAGAAACTTCTGATGTGCTGCTGTGGTTTGGAGCTGTTCAGGCAGTTTACATCACAGTCTGCATGTGACTCTTGTACATTTTTGTATCCACAGAGCAACAATCAGCCAAATGTCAAGAACAAATCTCAATGACAAATATCATTTTTTAAGACGAGATTAAAAATATGCTTACAAAAAATTTGTTGGTCAGAACGGCTAAACTATACGAGCACACTGACAAATTTCTGCCCAGGTCTAGATTTCTTAATGTGTTACTTCAGTTACTGGATAACAGACTAATGAGATTTAATTGTAATCTACAGCAACAGCTTACCTGAAAAAGTGAGCGGATACTTGGTTGGAAGACAAGAGAGTGGTTGAGCATAAAGGAGTGCAGCAGAGGCTGAGGATACACAGCAAGTCGGGAAATAAGGCCGGTTAGGTGCAGGTTCACGTACAAACTGTTTGATATCAAGGCTTCTAGCTTCTTTAGAATCACGTCAAGGAATGGACCTGGAAACAAGAATATGGATGCAAAGCATACTGTACACCATTAGTTATGAACAGGTGACATGATACAAGAGGTATTTGGAAATGATCTGGACACGGGCTGATGTATCAGCAAATAACAAGCTGTGAGAATGCACCGATTATCATTGGATAGTGTAGTCTTAGTACACATTTCACCATCAAATGGCCCTAGTCGTGCATGCCTGTGAAACCTGCTGCGTCATTACCAAGTCTGGTGGTCAAAGCACATGGATAGGAGTCGCAAAATGGAAGACGTTTAAGGCAGAAGTTGACCACATGGTTCCTATGAAAAGAAGGCGTGAAACTGTCACATATTCATCGGTTATCTGCAATTTGTTTAGAGAAAGCACCTGTATGCAGCACTGCATTCCAGCTGGGTACAGAGCTTCAATGATGGCAAGGAAACTGCACAGGTGGCTGTCCACAAGTGGTATCACAACACCCCTCAAGATGGTTCTGTGAAGCCACCTGGAAGCTCCCAAGGAAATGGCAGTGACGTGTAAACTAGGAGGGGAATTTGTTGAGCTGGCAGTTGTTTAGTATTCAGCTTAAGGATAAGAACATTCCTGCAAATGAGTTGCGTCCAAATCATTTCCAAACGTCCTTTGTAGACACTGTGGCTTTGAATGTCACATACATATATTACAGCCATCCCCTGAGCATGGGTGTCCATTTTTTGGAAAAGGGTCACAGCCATCATCTTGGGACAGACAGATCTTCTCATAAAGGCATGTGAAAATGGTGAGCGTCATCCCCAACAATCAGTTTTGATAAAGAGAAAAAAAGATACATTCATACTTACAAAAATTTATGGAAAAAAATACAAAATCTGAAAAACAAATCATGGTTTAAAGCAGAAAAAATACACATGGCAATGCAGAAGTCCCTGAGGATGACTTGAAGAAATCAAGCACCCCACTCAAGTAAGAAAAAGACCCCTTCTTCTCTTCCAGAATCTCCTCACAGGAAGCAAGCAAGCAAGCACCCTCATAATTCCTTGTCTAGGTGTTGCTGTTCAGTGCTCATTCAAGTCAGTGTCCTCGAACACCTTGATGCCAGCTTCAATGAGTCGAAGATCCTCAGTCAACCACACAACTGGTCATGGTCCCCTCCTTAGGCTTGGGCTCACGTTTCTCAGCTTCTCCAAAGGGCTCTGCTTCCGAATTTCAACAAGATCATCAAGCATGAGCTACTGACCATGGAAGTTTGGCAATTTGAAGACCTCTTCAGCATCATATATACGAATCTGTGCACTCGGCTTAACGTATTGGTCCTGGGAGCAAAAGACTTAAGTGCCGAATGACATACGTCTAAGATATATAAATCATGGTATGACTGTAATCAAAGACACTATTTACACCATTTTAATGCTTTAGAGTTCCACAAATAACACCTTGCTTTCCCTTGCAGCAAGTACTGACACTACAATTTTTGCAATGAGGAAATAAAAACTGTCAATCACAATAATGTTTATGAAGAAAAATTATTTATATATAACCCATCAGAATTAAGATTTTTCATATAGCTGAGACCTCAACTTTACAGAAAACAGGTGTTGTATAAGCTGAAACTAGATAAAACTAAAAAGCTTATATTAAAATGTAAAACTGTCTATAATATATTGTACTAAAATCAGTGTCCAATACTTTGAGTGTGAAAGGGAAAGTCTTCAGGAATAAAAAAAACCAAGAATGGGAACAACTTGTAGTTAAAAGTCTTATTAAGTTCAAAACTCTGCATTGCTTTCTAAAAGAATATATGGAACAAGCACAACAGTAAAAAAATTCTTACTTCGTATTTAATTTTTGTTTTTAATTTCTGAACGAGTAAGTTGAAGGGGTACAGTATTCTATGTAGCAATAAAGTAATATAAACAACATTGTGATTGACAGTTTCTATTTCCTCATCACTGTTCACATATCACAAAAGGATGTCACACGTGAAGATATTACAATGTTACATAATTTTTACATCTTCTTTGGTGTATATCAAGAAATAAAACACATTATTTGGTTAAGCTCACAGTAGACTATATAGCTGCAATCTGTTGATGACAAGAGAAGATTCCAACTCAATTTAAGCTAAATGTCAAAACACATCATAAATGTGGTACAGCTACGGCAATGTGTGGCGATGTCTCAGAGATGATGTTAGTTGACAGTGGGCTAATGATAAGATGACAGAAATCTTACTGTGTGACAGGTAATAATGTAGACAGAAATGGTACGATGATATTACGAGGGGCATCCAGGGAGTAAGTACCATTTGGCTATAAAAAAGTAAAGAACTATTTAATTTGGTGGTTACGTTCATCATGTCATCAATCTCCTGAAATCCTCCTCTGATGACATTTTTCACTTCAGGGAACAGAACAAAGTTGGCAGGTATGAAGTAAGGTAAATAGGGTGTGTGGCTGATCACCACACTGCGATTTGCCAAGAAGCCCATCACTGTCATGACAGAATGAGCTCATCCATGAGACTGTGTGGAACAAACTTTGCACAGACTATCATCTTTCCAAAATCTTCATGCAGAATCTGATAAAATTATGTCCTTGTTAATATGCAGTTGATCCTCCAAAAATTTTGGGGTTACTTCATGGACTCTGGCTGCTGGTTCATGAACTTTTACAACTGCTTCTGGATTTCAAGCAGTTGACACCTGCCCACTCCTTGGATCACCTTTAAGGTCCTCACTTCCCTTCCAAAAACCAATCTCTAATGTCCCCATCATGAAGGGGGTAATGTCTAAAGGCAGGTAACAGGGGCAATGGTTCACCCAAGCCAAGGTGTGAGGCATTCTGCCAAGGACTGCATGGCACTGGGGTGATGGTAACAGTGCCACTAACATGCCCTTGGGGCATTAGGCAGCATCCCGTTATATTTACGCCTTCCACCTGTAAGGGGCTCTGCAGGTGGTCACTATCACTTCCCCATTGCTTGTAGGATTCTAATGGAGAAACACAAACTAAAAAACCTAACAAGAGCAGGGACACTGTAATACAGAAGTACCTGCCTGGTCTTGCTCATCATGGGGCCAGCCAGTCTGGTAAACAACCCCACCCCCAAGCACACATGTGCGAACTCGTGCGTTGCATAGCTGCTGTTCATAAGGTTAAGCAAAGCTGTCCCCATGTACACCACAAAGGCATATGGGAGAGTGGAAGTATAATTCCAGGCATTCTTGATCTCATAAGTGGATGGAGGTGAGCTGTCACGTTCAGGTCCAGGCTGCTTTACCCCAGGATCCACTGGACACTGGGTGGGCCCAAAGACAGTCTGGACATTTTGGAGAAAAGAGAGACCTCTTCCTGCTGCCAAAAATTGAAGCACGAGTCCCTGCCCAGCCCACAGCCTAGTCACTATATCAACTTTGCAACCCCAGCTCTCTGATGTGAGGAGCAGTGCCTATTCTAGTGCCCCATCTGTCTGGCTGTGAGATACTGCCTGTCAACCCAATGATCACCCTAACATCTCACTGGGACCCCTTCCCTTTCTTTGCTAACGTGGGTTCAAGGCTCAGCTGGAAAAATAAGGCACCTTCTCCAAAGGGTCTTTATAAAAATTCAAGTGTTTCACAAGCTTCTTTAACAGGCATGAAATTAAAATTTATGTCAATTTTATCTTCTGCTTAACTGTTCATTTACATCACAGCTTCACAACAAAATGATACATTCAAGGCAAACTAATCACAAAACTACTACTACCACCTGGTAAAAAGTCACACAGTTATCAGAGAGGCGGATGTGACAGCATTTTCAAAAGCATGTGGCACCACCTCACATCAGTGCTTGCATCTGCTTTCGTAGCATACGATGCCATGAAAATAAATGCTTTTGAAATATCGGTATTAATTATACAACACAAAATGTAATAAACAACATGGAACATAAACAAATACACACCCATACACAAGAACCTAGCTTTAGTAGTTCCATTCAGACTGTGAAGTGTCACAGTGAGGACTATATGCACATTAAACCCCTGGCACTGAATGTTACAGACTGGTAACATACAGTGTGATACTCAAAATGCCAAACACTGTCAACTTGTGAAGGTCAATTATGGCCTCTCTTATGCAGCCCTCACTTAAATCCAGTCTTCTGCAGGTGACACCAGCACCAAAACGTTAACATCAGTAATACCTATACAGTCAATGTTACTTATACTATAAGATGGCAGGTACACTTACAATAAATTACATGAAAATAGGTACATACCAATATCTGGTGTTGTATTGAAGATGTCTAGGTACGATCCTTCACGGGAGAACTTTTGACTAAATTGCCACAACTCATACTTTGAACTTGAAAAATCCTCTGTTCGTGAATAAACAGAACTTCCACTGCCTAGTCGATGTCGTGGTACATTTTTTTCAGATAGGCCTACACTTGTATCACCAGCACTTCCCTCTGTGCTACTTTCTCTTGAAGTGTCCCTCAACTCCAACACCGAACTACTTTCCTTACTTTTCGGCTCGCTCGTCTGTGTCCTTGTGTCCACTGACACACCAACATCAGAGTCTGTTTGCCGATCATCACACCGTTCATTTTCAGGTGTTGACTCCGATGATCCTTTGAAAGCGAAACTCTCATAACCACTACTTTCACCTATGGACGGTAAACTGTGGTAATTTGATACAACATTCATGATGTCATTGCTGTTGGTGTTATTACTGTCTATGTCAGAATGATTGCAGGATTTGCCTTCCTTTATTGCAGATAACACAATATTCTTCTTTTCAGCAATCTCAAGTTCTGTCTTCTCCTCATCTTCAACAGCCTCCTTGCCTACCTCACACACTGAGAACACAGGACTAACAGCCAACTTTGTCGTCATGGATGCACTCTTTGAACCCTCTTTGTCAGGTACTGGAAATACTGATTCCTTTTTACTTCCTTTCTTTCCTTCATTTTTATCAAATTTTCTTGTATTTACACTTTCTGCATGACAATTACTTTGGTTAATATCACAGTTCCTGTTGTCTTTCTTTGCATTTAACGCATCATGGGGCGGATTCTCCCCATCATATGGATAGGTCCAGTTTACACACGCAGCAGCACATTCCTTGATCCTTCTCCTTGCTTCACAAAGATAGGCATGGTAATTCCCATACAAGCTTTCACCCGCTTTCAAACCATACAACACACTAGTGGACGGTAGGGATACTGGCTGGTGTTCAGAAAAAGATGCACTACGCCTGTGATGGGCAAATGGGGTAAGCATGGCTGGAAGGGAAGGACTGGGTGAAATGACTGAATGTGGAGCACAGTCCAAAGCAGCTGGAGGACGGACAGCAGGAACTGATAAGTTGCAACATGCTGGAGACAAGGACAGAAACTTGTCAGAGCTTCGACAGTAAGGTTCAGTGTCTCGTACTCTTCTCCTCTGTGACAACATCACGTGTGTACATGGCACCAGATGACGGAAAACCAGCTCCAACATGATGTCTTCACAATTCAGATCCACCAGGGTCTCGAACAACGCCAATGTCACCACACATAACTGGAGGAGACAACATAAAAATCATAATTAATATGAAAACTTATGTTCAGTTCAATAATCATGATCATTAGTTTAAAAAAAATAAAAAAAAAAAAAAGAAAAGTTGTCCCTGTCCATGCCATAAAGGCATATGCAGGGAGCACAGGTACACTCCATGCAGTCTTAACCTTCACATTTGATTGAGATGAGTGGTCAACTTCATGCCCCAGCCACTTTATCCCTGGCAAAGCATGCTATACCCACTGAATAAGAAGCTGGGTGGGCCAGTCTGGATGTTCTGTAGATGATCTGGAAACGAGAAAACCTCTTTGCCCCTGTCAGGATTCGAACCCTGGATCATCCAGCCCACAGCCTTGTCACTATGCCAACTATGCTATCCCATCTCCTATACAGCAGTGAAGGACATTTAACAGTATTGCAATGGTGAAACACTGTTTATGTTCAGAATGCAGTCTTTCTAGGACCAAACGCAAACTTCATTCTGCTCTAAGGATTTCACATGATTTTCTGTATGGCAGTTTCATGTAATATGTCTGTTTCCTGACAGAGCAATAAAATACAGTGGGCACTGCAGGATGTTTAGTCATTCACTCATTCATGCAGTGTTGGGGTTTACATTCCTATTGCATTTGTATGGCTACAAAGTGAACATGTAATGAATGAGATATAACACAACTGATGCTGAGACATTCTTTCATATACTCAGACTTCTGCATTTCACTGACAACAAAATGAACCTCACAAGACCGATGAAAAATACAAATGACCATGGAAAAGACAAGCTCAGTTATTCATATGCTAAATACTACAGCCCAATTTAATATTTTGCAGTTGAAAACACCGTGCTCTTCAGTGGCAGAGTCACTTTGAAACAATATATACCAAAGAAACACACGCCATTTAGGACAAAAAAATTAAAATCTGTGTAATTCTAAAGAGATATAGGTCTATAAACAATATGGCTGTATTCAGGCAAATATAAGAAATGTGTGACTCCTTCAATAGTAGCCACATGCAACTGTAACCAGACTCACCACAGGTACTAAAAATGTGAGGCACAAATTGTACATCTACAACTCATCCCCAACATTATTTGATGATTTACATACTCAGACTATAAACTAAAGCGGGACTGTTACATCAAATAGAAAAGTAATGCCTAAGAGTTTGGACAGAAAATAAAATTGAAGCGGGACACCAGAGACAAGGGTGTGGGTGAACCTGACAGCCATAATGTGGAAAGAAAAACAAAACGTAAACATACTGACTAACATGCATTCTCCATCAGCACAGTGTAATTTCTGTGACAAGAATGAAAAAGCTCTCAAATTGGCCACAGTACTGTACAAAACTATATTACACACATGGGATACGCGGAAAAATCAGACCACATGATGAACTCTTACTCCATCAGCAGACAGACTGAGAAATGGAAAATAAGCTGTTTTTCCACCTTCTGTACCTTACCATTCCCAACAGTTTTATCATTCTCGCCTCTTGCATTTCAAAATTATCACATTATCTATTCAGACTTACATTGGTAAGAGACCTAATATAAGAGGAGAGCAAAGTGTCATGATCTCAGACCACAAGACATGGAAGACAAGCCGCATCCAGCAGCCAACTAAAAAGGCTTGACACAAGATGCAACATACACTGGAATTAGGAACATAAGACAATTCAGTGCCGTGTGTGTTCCACTAAAACAAAGAAACCTGAAAGAAATTCAAGTGTCCAGAATGCAACATGGGATTATATACTAGCCCATGTTTCATTGTATAGCACACAAAGCTACATTTCTGAGGACCAAATGACACTAAACTGGAAAAGCAGAGCACACAGGCGTAAGTAAATTTTACTGCTGTAATAAACAGATATATTTTAGTACCACTTCCTTGACAAAATAACAGAGGTGAAGGGATGCGTGGGTTTTACAAAATGTTTCACGTAAGGAGAGACTTGTCAGAATGGCCTTTACACGTGTATTTTTTAATTTTTCTACTTTCATACACAACAAAATACGAATGGCTACTTGGAGATGCCTGTAAATAATTCATGACTGCTACAAGTCATAATGGCGTTAGTAGGAAAAACTGCCCCTCTTTAGTGGACACTGTAACTATAAATAAATTTTAGGCAATCTTTTATACCTATACAAGCTTTTTAAATAAATATTGTGAAAGAGACCTGTCCTTACAAATGCAGAAAATTTTAAAAAGATAATGGCATAGTGGGATAATGTTTCCCTTTTGTACTAAGTGGATGTTTGAGAGGATGTTTAATTTAGCAGAATTAATGGGGCCACGTTTTCCTGTTTGGCCTCAAAAGGTTCTAAAAACATCAGCCAGGATAGCCATTACCAATAACAATTCAAATACATACAAAACCATAAATAAATATAAAAGTATATATACTGTACATACAAGCAAACTTTTAGCTCAGCTTTTCCTGAAAACAAACTGTACTGTAATAATGAAATGGCTTATTTATTACAACACCATTATGAATACACATTCCCATCCACAAATTCTACACTATATACTACTGTGGTGCCTACAGTCATCACTGCATGTATGAATTAAAAAGAGCTGAAAAGCAATGTAACAGTAGTGGACATAGATCTCTTTTTCACCATTACAGGTTACAATCATGAACCAGAACAGTGACAGATAAATAGATTATATATACACACATACATATAATTATAATCACGAAGTATAACCACTTACCCGTGATTTGGTGTTAATCCTTTGGATGAGGCTATCAAGGATCCTTTCACCATCGTATTCATCCTTCAGCACAAAGCGGACAAATGAATACAAGAGACCTGGATCTGTTACGCTCCGCAGGAACAGATCAAAGTAAGCAGTGGCAGCTACCAGTTCCTCCACGGTACTCTGAAATACATCATACAGAACTGTGGACCAGGCACTAGTTATAGAATTCATTACAGACAACACACATTTCAGTTCATGTGACAAAAATAAATGCAACAATCTGCATGTAACAGCATTATTTATACTCAACACACTATTTACAAAGTGCGCTTAACATTAAGAGTGAATAACAACTGAAAATACACAACCATTACAACTTCCTGCACTCTACATTACTGTTCCAACTTATTAATTCCTGCAGTGTGCTTAACAAAAATGTGTCTTACTCAGTGGTACATAAACTAGACATTTCTATACAAGAGTTATTTGATGTTCATATCTGAGGAAAATGAAGAACAATACAAATAATTTTGAACACTTCTAATCCTTGGGCTTTCATTTCTGGCATTCAGTGGGCTGATTGGCTCTCTGGATTAGATCCTGTAGAAGAATGAAGATTTCCAACAGTACAGCAAACATTATAGTTCCCATCTCCAAGGTAGGGGTGAAGAAGATGGCAACTGTAATTTCAGAAAGCTTCAATCCTGTACACAATCTAATCCCAAATGCTAGTCAAACATAAAATGAAACAGACTACATTAAATAAAACTAAAAATAAATATAATCTAACAAGAAAACGAGTTACTCATTTACAGCGCCAAAAAATAAAATGAGTATGTACTTGAAAACAACGGGTGTAGTGACAAAGAAACAACACTGTCTTTCATGCTTCATAAGAGCATTTTCAGGAGCAGAGCCACGACAGGGGTGCAAATTTTAGGGGAAATTTCCCATATGAAATGCTTTTACTTCTAAACACTTAGGGGGTTTTGTTGCCACAATTATGGCCTTTAGGGATGTAATGCCATGTAGTCTGGTACATAGGCACCGAAGTTCTTGAAGAATCTGCTGCCTTAAACATCGGGATCTCCTAAAGATCGGGGCACCAGGTTCCTCCACAGCACTGGTCCTACAAATCCCACAAGGTCACAATCTTAATGCTCACTACTGTGAGAACTAAAATCTCTTATGTTCATTCAAGTCACTTTATCAATATTTTGCTCTTTAATTAAGTGAGAGTTGAGGTTTCCACACTCATAACTATGAAGGCTGTCATCTTCTGGGATGTGATGCCATATAGGCTCGCTGATATGTGTCAGCATCTGAAATGGCTCTGATGCCTCTATCATCAGGATACGTGAATGAACCACACACGATGAAACAGCCAGTGATAAAGGAAAGGGAAGACAAGAAGCAATGGGAACATCTTGGAGTATCCTCAGATAAGCAAATTAATGGAGTGATGTAACCTGACATGAGAGGTAAAAAGGCCAGTGAAAAGGTAAGTGTAACAAGGAGGAAGGTAGTAAGATGGATACAGAATCAACTGAAAATGAAACAAAAATAAACTAATAGAGAAAAAATGAAGTCAAATAAAGAACTAGCCATAACAAAGGGTCATACAGAACAACATACAGAGCAAAAATTGGAGAATGGAAAGAGGTTAGTCATTACAAATGTATGCGCGCACGCACACTGTCCGTCCGTCCGTCCATCCATCCGTCTGTCTGTCTTTACAGAATCAGTCTGAAAGGATAATTATCACGCTTCATACTTTCTGCAGTGAAAATGAATAACTGCTAACTGAATATGATGATGACTACAACTACAGTTACTGAACTATTTAGACTTATGTATTTATGTATTAATTAATTTATTTATTTATTATTTATTTATTTATGGCTTACTTTAAGACACTGTCAGTCTCTCACAGACTATACAGTGTCAAGAGTAACTGGTGAATGGTTAATTAGAAAGGATTTGGAAGACTTTGTAGGCTAATTGCAATACCATCCTAGTACTGGCCCAAATGGAATGAGGGAAACCACAAATATTCAAGTAAAAACCGCCAACAATTTGGTCAACATTCAAACCAGACATCTCCTGAATATCAGTCAGCAGCATAACCACTCCAAAGAACTTGCTTTGCCTGCGACACTTTGTAAAACAATGTGCTATCATATGACACAAAATGTCTACTCACCTCAAGTAAATGCAGTAACTGAACTACAGGAGACACAAAGAGGCAGGCAGAGCAGTTCACACATTTACTGGTCAAATGAGGTTCAGTTATAAGGTAACAGCACTGTAAATGGGTAATTGGTCTCTTCAGCTGTACACATATCACAAGGTACTGACTACATGTGACCATTAGTAGAGTAACAAAGGCAACAGAAGAGGCTGAACACTGTGGTGAAGTAAGCAGCACTCCCGATTCGTACTCAGGAGGTCACAGATTCGTATCTTGGCCTGCAGACGAGCTACCCTGACCGTCGTTTCCTGGTATTTTCCTAAGTCTGGACATGCAAATGCTGAGACACTACATCACATCAACTTGTGACCATTTCCTTGCACATCCTTTCCAATTCATTATTCAGTACTCACTATTCACTAATCCACACTGTGTAGTCCGAGCTACTAACAGCATCACCAAATACACCAAAAATAAATAACTACATAAATTGAATAAATAAATAACTGAATCAAACAGAAATACCTCAGTAAATATACACAATTACCAGTAACCATACACAACTGCCAGGTTATTCACCACTGCCATCACATGCAACAAAGTGGGAGAAACACCACAGCAAACAAATATTCTGGCCTTTTTGGTTCCTTTTTTGCGTGCTGGCAAATATCATGAGTACAGCACACAAATCACGTTAGGTTTTAAATAAAAAATGAAATCCCTTTATATGAAAGAGCTGAAAGCTGGATTTTTTTCTAAATGTACTGGCTGCACATGGTAAATAAAGAAAACTGTGGGAAAGATATACAGGCTCTTCCATATAAAAATTTTGTGCAATGGGAAAAACAAAATTTTCTATTCATCTGTTATTCGGCTCCTTCAATTCCAATCACAGCAGAACTGCACTTTACATGTGTGCTGCATTCCTGTGAAACTTTGAGTACGTCAAATGTGTGGGGCTTGAAGCAAATTTTCCTATGAGAAACAACAGAAAAGTGGGGAATTTCTTTCCGTGCACATCACAGTTATGATTGTACTACCTGAGGGTGAGTGGTCAACTTCACACCCAGTGGCTTTACTCCTAGGAAAGAAACCCAGTACCCACTGACTAGGAGGCTGGGTGGGCACCAGAGCCAGTCTGGACATTCTGAAGAAGAGAAAATCCCTTGCCTACACAGGGATTCAAAACCCCAACTGTCCAGCCCATAGCCTAGATGCTACACTGCACCTCATGATGCTACCACAATGACTATACTAAAAATGGGGGAACGTTCTAGAACTTGTTTGGGAAACAAAGCTATGCACAACTATAGCTGTCTGCACATTTCAGTACATGTGTATGAGCAACTGACACATGTCTGGAATCTTCTGTTCTGCTAACAGTCATCAAAACTGTACTAATAAAGGACACATATACGTAGAATACATGTAAAAGGTGGATCCCCTCCTCCCCCCTCCTCCTCCTTCTTCTTCTTCTTCAATAATTTCCTCTGTAGCCATTTTTAAAGCGAGGATAAATGTAGGTACAAAAGAACTGTAGTAATGATTTTACAATACAGAACCTTACTATTCTAATTATAGCTTGAGTGAATTTTTAAGCGTATTTTGTCCATCTCTGCAGCACAGGAACAGTGACATCATGCTGATTATCTTCTCCATGACTTCCACAGCAAGAGAAACACCACAGCCCTGATTATGATGAGGTCTCACATAAGGAACAGTTCCTAACTGATCAACTTACATCTATGAGATTACATGGTGTCACAACCCAGAAGACCACAATATAAATTCTCGATGTTGCAAAAACCTCGAGTCTTATAAGTCAGAATGAAGAGTAACTGAATTCATCTGTAAACCTCAAATTGTAAGGCAATTCCCAATTCAGGATAAAGAGTGTATACAACTACAAACACAAGTCAAATGTTACACAGTACTTCATAGTTTCAAACTACGTATTTCTCATGCTAACTACTTCATACATAGCATGACATGGAAGTGGAAATATTCTCGCAGAACATGCACACAAAACTACAAGGCAAATTATATATTAAAAAAAGCAGTACATCACTGTATGTTAAATATCATCACAGAAGAAACATACACAACATGAAAATTCTACAGGATTCCCTTTTGGACTGAATCCATTGTCCCACATTCACAAAAAAAAAACACATTTCATGGACAAGACTGATTCCCATTCTCTGGCAAAAGAATGACAGCACTGTGTATACAGTTCGGTCTGACATGCAGAGTTATTCTAAACCTCTGGGCTAAAGACCAAATGACTTCACACACAACAATTATTCCACACTGATCTCACCAGACTACCCTGACACCACAACAAAGAGCACAGTAATAATATAAACTGTGGTCTGACTATGGCTGTACAAGTTCTTTAGTAGCTAACAGAAGCCAGCAATGAAACTGAAACAAAAGAGATGAGAGGAAGAACAACAGTCCTCATATGTCATGATACTGCAAAACTGTTGCATATAATCAATTGGTTGGTACCAATTCATCATATCAAGTACAACTCAGCATGTGTTTAACTAACATTAACCTGAATATCTAACAAGCTTCGGTTCATATCATGCAGTACAACACAATCCACCTCAATTACACAAACCAGTCAGTTAATGCTGTGTAGTGGAATGATCACTATTTACACTGAGCTCCACACAAAACACAAATACACTCTGTGGGCAGAATGTATAGTTATTGAATGCTGAATGTGGCAGTACATACAGTATCCACTGGCCCCTAAAGGGTTAATCTAATAGTGCCACAATACAGGACAAATTCTTTACTTGACATCCAAGGCAGATTTTCATAAGTTCCTGAAACCAAGAACATTTTACAGTACACCATGCATTTCAACTCATCATTAGGAGCGCTTGCAAATTGTGAAAAATTACTATTAGCTTAAACAGACACTAGCAATACCGCACCACGCCAGTACCATACCAGACTCAGCGACAAGCAGTCACACAGACCCACACACCACAACGTTACAGAATCATCTGCACAACGACCATATGTTCGGACACAATACAACTACATACACATCTTTGCAACTTATGGCAACTCCAGTAAAGTTACAATTGGATTCGTAAATTTTCAAAGACAAGTGCACACTATTTTATAAGTTGTAAAGATTTTAGAACACTTAATCTTGCGTGATAATGTGATGACTATGATACAACATACATCAACTCTATGTAGACTACAATTGGATTTAAAATGTTTTAAAGCTAGTGAAAACCACTTTGAACTACATATATTCTCGAACTGTCTATCCAATGCAACATTGTACCACACGTACAGATGGTCTTGATGAAGCCATTATCTTGATAATGTGTATATATAAATACTAATCAAGACTACCATCAATCATATGGACATTCTGTGGGGATTACAGCGTGCAACCCCTGATGATGGCATCATGATGTACACCGAAACATGTAGGGTGTGAAAGTGATTAAGTGCATTAGTTGGTAACTGTATTTTTATAGACTATTAGCATCATCATGTCTGTCTGTCTGTCCGTCCGTCCATCCATCCACCCATCAGCATGGAAATTGGCTCCCACTGGATGGATTTGCAGGGATGATTTCTGCACCACTACCACATGGGTACTGCACAGTTACATTGCAAGTTCAAAACAGAAGTAGACACAAGGAACAGCCAAACACTTGGAACAACATCTTCTAACATGAAACAGACTCTGTTTATATAAAACCTATTTTTGACTATTTTTCAGCATCTGAATATAAAAAACACTGTAGTTCCACCGCCACCACCACCACCACCACCACCACCACCACCGCCGTTGTCATCGTCACCATCATCATGGCCCTTGTCATTGTTACTGTCATCACCACCATCATTATCACTCATCACTGTCATCATCATCAAGGATGAGGCTCTTGTTCTGTTCTTTCAATCCTTTTATCAAACACCCCTGCCATTTATTGCCCTTTACCTTGGAGAGCAATGTTTCAGAATTCAGTTTTCAGGCATTCTTTCCAAGTGTTCTGAGTATCTCTTCTACCAGTTCTTTGTTCTTTAGATTACAATACAGGCTACTTAAAACATCCAAAGGATGTTTATGTAAAACATAAAATCTTTGTCACAGACAAGGTAGGGAGTTACCAGCACAGTTACCATTCTATATAATGAACACAGCCATTGATTCTGCACCTGTGAACTCTGGTTGTGTTTTCAGATGTGAAGGAAAGCATTATAAATTAAAATACATATCAATACCGTAACCTAAATGCAGCTGAGTCTGCAAAAACCTTCCAAATTCAAGTTACTGAAGATCTTCAGTTTTTTCTGACTTACAGACGATGTTCAAGGAAAGAAAACTAATGCATCATGTAATAAGGCTGAAGTTAGTAAATCTCATGTGTTATTATGTATGAAATCCTCTCTATTCTGATCCAAGTGGTCAGTGAAATGTCACAATGCAGAAAAGCAAGTCTACATTAGTTTCCACATTATTATGCATTATGGAAGTTCTGCACATCACACCTCAATGCTGCCTTCACTTCAGAGTTACCATGCAGGTCTGAATAATGGTAAGACACATTCCATGCACAAAAGGAATGTTAGCTTATCAGAACAGAAACCAGCAGCAATGCAACCAAAGGTTAGTGACAGCATAAAGACATAACCATGACATGTTGATGTACTGACCGCTTCATGTGGTGAATCTAAGCGGTCAAGAGAAAGTCCCACAGAGTCCTATAAACGAACGCAGCAGGGACGGACGTAGCGAGCGAGGCAACAAGAGGGAGCGAGAACACACACCACATTTAGCTAGCAACCACCATATTGAGTTAAGAGCATTTTCCACATTATGTATAAATCACGCACAAACCCTTGAAGTGTGACAAATCAAGTCTAAACAATGGTTTCAACAGCTTCATCATTATTTCCACACCAAAGTTTGTAAAATAGTGTGATATAGTGAATTTGATTATAAAGTTTTAAACAGAAATAAAAATTTTAAGAATTATATATATTTGTATTCCCATGACACAAATGAACAAGTCTTACAAAACAGTAATAGTATGAAGGCACAAACACTTCCTTCAATGGGTATGACACACTCTACAATCTTCAACTTGCCTCAAAAGACACACTGTACAACTTATTTTGTCTCGTGTGTCAGTAACGGCACAATGCATTGAAGTTTCTTTCTTTGAGGAACTTATACGCCCTAAATTTAAACATAAAGCTGGTGGAACTCATTTTTTTAATTATTTCAGTTAAAGTGGCCACACAGATTTAAAAGATACTTTGTGTACAGGTGTCCAAGAAGTCACCATACACCTGGCTTAATTATTTATTTATTTATTTATTTATGTATGTATGTATTTATTATTTCATCATAACTGCATATTAACCTTTTAAAGCCTAGTGGTAACTTTACGTATGACCAGGTTCAACATTAAAAAATTCTACGTGGTGCCCACATTATGCTTATGTGTTCTGTACGGATCTCAGAACAAACAGCACCTTTTGCCTTATAAAACATCACGAGACTGGTTTTTATAACTGAAGTGGAGAGTGTTTACAGCGCGGTAAGCACTGAGTCCTTATATGAAACAGATACGCTTCGTCTTCAAAGGGTTAAGGATCCAGCAGACCCGTGTGGGCACCACCATGGTCAGCACACAACCCAATACATCACCACATCATTTGTGACATCTTCCATGGCACTTGTGGTGTTAAAGAGGTGAAGGCATCTGTAATAGCAGCTTGTAATTGAGTACTGCTTTTATAATTATGCACTGAAACTCTGTTTTTGATTATTCACCACAGGCTGTTATCACGTGTGGTCAAGTCAGGACTACACAGAGGCCATGGCAGTGGTGAAGGGGATGTTACAGAACCACAACTAAACCACCAAACTGGGAATGTTTCACTGAGGAATTCACACACAGCCAGGGTGAAATAAGCACCATCTTGCTGAAACCACAACTGTTCCACAAACCCTCTGTTGCTCGGCTCAGGTGTTAACATCACTCCTCAACATTTCAAGATATGAAACATCACCAACAGTTGCGTGAAAGAAATATGGGCCAAAGACACGACTGGCAGTTCCACCTGCCCATACAACGTGTGGTGGGTGGTCTTCCATCTTAATTGCATAATGAGGATTCTGTTAGGTTATACACAACTAAAAAGAAGAATCAATATTTCTTCGTTTTGGCCATATATATACCTAATGATTGTGGTCTAAAACAAAAACTGTGTAACGTAATAGAGAATAGTTAACTGATTTTACATTGATATGCTGCTTGTTTCTTAGATTTTACTATAAATCAGGTTTGATGTATACAGGAAGACATTTACACTTCTTGATGCTTTTGGTACCTTTAACACTTTATATCCCCTGAAGATGATGGCATGTCCATTGAAACATGTAGGGATAATGTCAATGTAAATATAAGTTTGTGGATTCTTGTGCATAATTGTTGGTTTGTTTCTAATTAATTCCATTTACAAATATTGGGCAAAATGACTTCATGTGGTTACACACGGTTGAACACAGTACTCAAAGTTCTGCTATTTGTTTCCATATGGAATTGTGCAGTGACTTTTCAATGGAAGCGACAATAGCAGCACGCATCACCATTCAGGATACTGGTTCACCACACCAAACAAAATTTTTCATATTCCGATTTGAAAAAACGCATTTTTTCCCTTGACAAAAGAGTTGCTCTGCATTGAGATCGCTTCCCAAATTGCTGCTTGAAAGAAATTGTGTCATCACTCGATTCATCACTTGATTCATTACCTGACCTGTGCTGTCTCTTTACACACCCAAACACTCACTACCGATGCTCTTCAATAAAATAAGTGTTCATATCTGCCATTGTCAACATCACACAACACATAACTAACAATGAGAAAATGCTACCTTGGGTGCTGGCTCGTTACAGTTTTGTCTTATGTTCATTGTGACTCAAGGTTGCCAAGTCATGTACAGTCATGTGAAGTATTAGATGCAAACATTTTGAAATAAATAAATAAACAAATAAGTCAGGTGTATAGTGACTTCTCAGACACCCTGTACATTACAATTCAGAAGAAATTCACTGCACCAACAGTCTAGATGAGTTCTCAACATCATCTCTTTCATTGTTCACACAACCTAATGCAGATCTGCACCCACTCGGCAAAGGTAAAGAGAGTTGCCCCTGTACATAATCAAGCATGCTGCCAGGAAGACATGGGAGAGAGACAATACAGTGCCTAAGATTCTTAACCTCAACATTATATGCAGATGAGTAATCAACTTCACACACCAGCCATTTTAGTCTTGGAGAAAGAGCCCCAGTACCCATTGGGACGGAGATTACACTTTAAAAAGGAGGAAACAATTTCTCTTTCATTTTGTGAATGATAACATGCCGCAAACAATTTTCTTTGAGTGATGCAAAGAATTACATTTAGACTTCACAATTTGATACCAACATATGCAACCAAAATATGAAGATCCATTTCTTTGCTATAAAAATACTCTTCACTGTCTCCAGAGAAAGAAATATCAAAAGCTCAACCAACATTTTAAGAAATTTACATGTTTGAGAATTTCATTATCATTAATTTTAACTTCCCTATCATGCCTGTGCAAATTCCATTAGAACCATAATATAAAGGACACCAATCACAACACAGGAGCAGAGCTTGTCTGTATCACCCTACATTCATAGCTTCATGACCGAAGTTTTAGTACAGCCTGACTTTCGTCCCTCTATTGCTCACTAGTCACACTTGTGATTAATAACTCTTGTCTGCAATATGTAACAAACATTTTATTAATCAGCCACCATCACCTACATCCACTGTGATCCCACCTTTCAATTTCAGTATTTAATTTAAATAAATGAATAAACACAACTTCATAACAGCAAGTATAGCGTGAATCTTGTCATCCCTAAAAGATATAAAAACTGGGCAAGTCTCATGAGAGTACATGTGTGCAGAGGCTCGTGCGCGTGCAAGCGAGCGAGCGAGTGTGTGTGTGTGTGCATGTGTGTGTGTGTGTGAGAGAGAGAGAGAGAGAGAGAAACAGTTATGAAACCAACACTTCCATGTCACCACTATCAGCATGAGAAAACAAAGCATAACCTTGACTTACTGGCCACCGTACAGTGTGATGCCGACTCAGTAACATGCAGTGTTAACTCAGAGGTGACCAAACATTCACAGGCAGTGTCAGAAGTTACTGTACCCTTATGGGGCACCCCACCTTTCTGACGATTAAACATGGTATGCCCAGGGGGGCCACCCATCTCTCTGACCACTAAATATGGCATGGCCCATGGGGGACTCTGTCTCCAAAAGGGTAATGGCACGATATTCATACCGAGTTTCACAGAAACTAGTCAAGTAGTGTCTGTAACAATGACGTGTTGTTAAATCAGGGAACAAATGGATGGACATATCCAGCTTGCTAATAAGATTGTAAACAACAAAACAAACCTAAAACAATTCCTAGTTACAAATTCTGTTACACTTTACATCTGACTGTTCAACTAGCAACAAGAATATGGTGCTCTGTGACATGACACCATACAGTTTGGTAAACATGTACCAATGTTTAAGGGCACGTTCATCCAAAATGTTGATACCCACCTGCCACATACCAGAAGACCATAATATTGACACTCATGCCATGCAAACCTCAAACCTCACAACTAGCAACATGTCTTAATGAAAGTAAGAAATATAATTTTGGCCTTAAATCTGAATACATTTGACATCTTGAACATAAGGTGACGAATGAAACTAAGAAATATAATTTTGGCCTTAAATCTCATTCCATTTGACATATTAAACATAAGGTGATGAATTAAAGTAAGAAATATAATTTTGGCCTTAATTCTGATTACATTTGACATCCTAAACATAAGGTCATGAATTAAAGTAAGAAATATAATTTTGGCCTTAAATCTGAATACATTTGACATCTTAAACATAAGGCGATGAATTAAAGTAAGAAATATAATTTTGGCCTTAAATCTGGTTACATTTCACATCTTAAACATAAGGTGATGAATTAAAGTAAGAAATATAATTCTGGCCTTAAATCTGATTACATTTGACATCCTAAACATAAGGTGATGAATTAAAGTAAGAAATATAATTTTGGCCTTAAATCTCATTACGTTTGACATCTTAAACATAAGGTGACGAATTAAAATTCAGTCTTCCTGTAAATTTAACCTGGTGTACTAGTTATAATTTTTACATCAGAGTGACATTCCTCCCTAATACCCGAGCACTAGATGAAGACAACACTCCTGACTAGTTTCTGTTACTAACCACGAATTTAGAAGCTGGAAACATACACTGTTGATTTACTTCACTTCTCTCTCCAAAAGATAACAAAAAAAGTGCACTGTGGTTTCACACGATGCCATTCTACAGTCTTGTTACAGACAATGCATTGTAAATTAACAACAGAAAAATATATTAAATAAGACCACTAAATTAAACAAAAATATTTCTTGCCAACTCTTCAAAGCATAATGCCTAATTCTAGGGGTGGTTTGCACAAATATTCTCATCCCAAAAGTTGGTGATGAACTCCTGCTCACATACTTATGTCCATTATTCCAAAATAAGGAAAAATTATTTAGATGTGACTTGAGACCATTAGCTTCAAGGGTTTGTACATATGAATAACACTGCTCATATATCCAAGAACATGAGCTTATAAGGTACACTATAATAAGTACAATACTAACATCAAAATCCCTAAACCTCTCAAGATGCATGTAGCAAAATGAATGAAAGCTAGTGCAACATGGTCGACATAAAAATGTTTAATGCGAAACTTGATTCTATGCATTACTTTCATATAATGTACATCCACAAAACAAAATCCATAAATTATAACCATAATTATTTGCAAACTAAATGAGAAAAAGCTTTGGACTTGTCCAAAAATTATGTCAAATTTATGGTTACATGTATTAATACAGGTTACTTCTCATCAAAACGTTTCTTGAAGGTCATGTCACTGTGTAACAGTTGCATTACATATCTGGTATTCTATTCCACCATCTTGTTGTGAAAGAAGCACAAATAATTTAGTTTGATTTTTACTGTTCATTACTAAATTTGAATATAAACCGCAGTATAATAACTGTCCAAAGAATTACCCATAATAACTGATTAGACTAGTGTTTGCCCTGTTGTTTTGTTTACACATCTCTGATATTAAAAAAATCACAGAACACAATATCAAAATAAAATGGAAACATAAACTACAACTTTGTTTCGGTACACAGCTGCATCCAGACATGTTTTTATGTTTATGTACACACAGCCTTACAGTTACTGTTGATACAAATGTACTACCACTGAAGTCAACCAGAAACATGGGTATTTTGATAGCAATTGCCTTGAAGCAAAGAAATTATAAGAAAAAGCTAAGACTTCTTTTCTGAACAGCAATGTGCTTGCTGACAAAACGGAACAAGACAGATGGATATACTGTAGTATTTTTCCCATCACATCAGAAATATGTAAATTTTTTTACAGGAACAATTCTACAATCATGAAATGACAGAAAGAAATTAAAATGATGTCTGCTTTCTTCACTTTACACTGCACTCGTTCATTAAATAAACAGAGCACTGAACGGTATTTTAAAAAAAGGAAGCAGATTACAATACATTTGTATTCTATGTCATGTACCACTTTTCTGTACAATGAACTGTCCTTCAAAATGCCTTGTCAATTAAAGTAAAATATACATTACGCTCCACCAACACAAATCAAAATTAAATTTGCCTTATACATTTTAGCGGGAAACCTCCAAAATCAATTTTTGAAACCAATGTGGAATAGAAGCCACACGCACTTCTCACACAGCACCTAAGTGTTTACCATTCCTCATACTGTACTCGTTACTTGTGCAAAAAATGCAACCTTTATGAGTGAACATAAAATGTGTGTGAACTTTCATGTCATCTACGAGAAGCAGTGTAAAAGAAATGACCAGAACTTTGGCACAAACACAGCTGGTTTCTTCAACCATGACAATGCTCCTGCACATACAGTGCTCTCGGTCCAGAAATTTCTCACGAGAAACCAAACCCTACTGGCTCCTCATCCACCCACTCTACAGCTCTGATCTCTCTCCAACAGAGTTTTTCCTTTTCCCAAAATTGAAGTTAGTTAAAATTGATGTCAATATGAGTCAGCAGAGAAAACGCAAGAAAACTGCACAGCAGTTAATCCAAATGTTTTCAAAATTATATACGGAAAACTGGGTGAAAACGGAATCATCATTGCAACTGTGTTAATGTGGACTGGGACTATTCCTAAGGATAGTTTTTAGTTAAAATTTCTGTGATATGTATTGTGTTTTATGTAACTACTCCAAGAACTTTTTGAAAAGACTTCATGTATGTACTGTTTAAGTTTTTCCCAGTGTGTATAACAGCAAAAAACGAAGCTTTAATGTTCATTGCCTATTAATTCAGTGCATGTGTCTGTTTTGATTTCTTGCCAATTTGAATTCTTATCTACTACCTCATGTGTGTGTGCATGTGTGTGTGTGTGTGTGTGTGTGTGGGGGGGGGGGGGATAATATTTATTGTAACAGAAGAGGTCATTGTAATTGTAGCATTCATTACTGATAATGAGGTCAATGTGTATGCTGTGTAAAAAGTGGAGACACATTTCAGATTTCACATTTGTCACTGGTTGAAATAATCAGCTTTATGCTACTTTAAAAGAATATCAACAGTTGGCACTCACGTATTAAATCTGGAGGCAATAACAGACAGAATGTGCCTGAACTGTGATGCAATACGTACATTTCCCAAACTGTTTCTTATAAACTGGTCTATGAAGATGTGCAACTTGACAGAATTATGTATTTCATGCACCTAGACAACAAATCTTGAATCTTAATGAACTAACACTGTATTAACTGATCGCTCTGCACAGCTAAGACTAAACACACTCTTCCATGTCTAAAAATTCAATGTAACGTGCAGAATAGGTTACATAATTCAGAACAGAAACATAACTTAGTCAGCAAGTAACCTATACATATGAAGATTGACATAATTTATGAACATATCCAGTCTACAATTGTATCTCCAATATACTCATCACTAGCAATCCAAAAAGTAAAGTAAAAACAATCTGACTTTACCTGCAGCAAAGCTGGCCCCATAACTGGAACAAGAAATCCCTGGTACAGAAACTCCAACATCTGTTTCTTTACAACTGGATGTGCAACTTGTACAACAGCATTGCAGAATTCCAGTGAGTTCATGAACATTTCCAACCCACTGATGTCATTCACATCATCTGGGGTAAGACGATGCCAGTCTTCAGTCTGTATATCTATTTTGCGTGGCAGTACAGAGTACAGTCCACTGAGCCCTGTTGCAAGAACCTACATGACACAGAGAAGGTAATAAGCATTTGTGAAGATAAAGGATGCAGTCATCAAGTCACTAGCACTCTTGTTTCATATCTGGGATAAAATTCACACCTGAAAACCAACTATCCTGACTGGGTGATTTGAGATTCTCACAGTGATGTAGAAAAAAAATCACATCTTCTGGAACATGTGCCATATCAGTGACTTTCTACTGTCTGTCCTCAGTGCCTGGAGGTAACTGCCAGAATACTGCATCAAATGACACCATGACAAACCCCTTCTGCATAGAGTTCAAGTCTACCACTGTGAGAACCCTAAATCTTGCATACTTGCACATTTTCCAATTCATTATTCATTAAACATCCTACCATTCAATGCTATATAATCTGAGCTACTGAAAATATTGTTAAATAAATAAAGACTAAACAAAAATACAGAAATCTTGTGAAATCCTGGACATTTTCAACGTTCAGTCATACTCCTGCTATGTTATTACAGATCAGATCTCATGCATTCACATGTTACTGCATCTACGGAACAACAGCCTCCAGCAGAGTGCAGTGAAAAAGCAAAATGGTACACTGAGTGTAGTGGATAAATCAGAGGCTACAAAGAAAGAACATGCTGAAGTATCAATTAGTGTTTGGCCAACAAAACAATCTGTAAATACTGCACTTCACTGTCTTTTAAACATAATTAACCATTTAAAGCCCAACAGTTACTATACGTAACACCTGCTGCAACATTAGGAAACCATGCATATTGCCACACAGTGTACTTATATATGTTTTCTATGATTGCCACAATAATATCTCCCTTAGAAGCATTAACTGGTTGGTTTTCATAATGGACATGCACTGTGTCCTCTTTATGGGAGGAACCAAAGTTATGTACATAATGTGGATAAACATCAGTTTTCAAAGGGTTAAAATATGTTCCTTCAGTCCCAATCATCATGCTACTTTGCACTGTTAATCTCGATTATCACCAATTTTCGACTACCCTGCCCACCATAGTCCATATTGGTATAACAGCAATACTTCACTGCACTTATGAACAACTTATACAACACTTATACAACAAAAAGTCATGCCTAATCTCTATGCTGGTTTACAACCTCTTGTCATACCAGCTCCATAAAACAGTAATTGTACACTCTATAAGAATGTTACTATTTACCATTTTAAATACGACCAAAAAATATTGATCAGAATCACCACCAATAACATGACGTCCTACAAGATTCCCTGGATTAATGTATTTACTCTTTGTTGTTTACTCAACAACACTTTAAATAATTCAGATTATACAGCAATCAATAGAAAGATGAGCCATGAATATAAATTCAGAAGGATGGCAAAGAAACCCTTCATGGCTTAATTTTAAATACCGTACTGGAATCTGCCTGGACCCATTTTGCTGCAACACTCATGCAAAATTTTTTGAAAATAATAAATATTCCAAATCTGTTGGAAGGAATTCCTCTCTTGATGATGCATGTATGCATGTACATGGGAGCATATGCACATGCACACAATCACACACACAGCGACACATTTCTAACAGAATTAATGAGCAGGTGTTGTCTCACAAAAGGGAATGAAGAAGGAAGGAGAGCTACAGATGTATCTAACTCTATGACAACTAGCCTTAGTCATGTTCTGTCATATTTGGGTCTCATTATAATCTGTAGACAATAAATGTGATATCAGAGTACACATATGACCACTGCAGATATCTTATCTCCCTTCACACTTGTAATGATAAGAGCTCCAAGTACACATCACAATAAACATGACTACGTGGGAATTCAGGTTTTGTGAACAATTACAGTACAGACAACCAGTTCTCACTTGATACCCTTTTGGTGCCGGAATTAAGTGCCCACTGCACTCTACAAAAGACTGGAGATTTAAACAGCCACCCACTACTTTGAATGTTCTTCGCTGATGACTTCAGGTGACACTGGGTTTTCTCAACACCAAACCGCAGGGTGATTTTAGTCATCTTTCAGGGCCAAAGGGTTAAGATTCAGTTCAGTGATAATTTATGCACAAGTTAAACACAACTAACCCATAAACTAAAATGCATTTTATTGCTGGATTACAGACTTCTATTACCTAAACATAACATTTATAACACAAAGATCCATAGCACCGGAGGTCTGTGACTTGAAAGTTGGACTTTATGAGTTCTACCTGGAGTTGTTTGTTTCCTTGTGGAACCAAGCCTAGAAAAATGCAAGGAAATGTATGTAAAATTACACTCACTGGGCAAACATTTGAATGCTCAGCAATGTACGATCCCACATTCTCATTCTTCTTGGACAGAGACATACAGAGCAGTAATGCATCACGAGCCTGCTGACCAATGCCACCCTCTCGGTGAACAAAAGGAATCAGCAAGGTGAAGATCACAAACCTACAACAATAAAAAAACATTTCATTTCATGCAGCACAGCCTAATACAATAAATTTAGGACACCACAAAAATTTAATTTTCAATTATTATTTCCCATCTCCTCTAGTATCTTCATCTGCAGCTACTATTCTATAGCTTCTGGATTGTGCCAGCAGAGCACAGCAATGTACCTTGAAGCAACTGCCTGGGCAGCTCTGGAAACTTGGCATCTGAACCCACCTGGCTGCAGTTGTCTAATGTCTGAAGATAATCAGAACAAGAAATTGGCATAGTGGCCAGAAACCAGAAGGAATGGATTGAAAGCCAAGACCCACAATGGACAGCAGTGCTTGATGAAGAGAAGGAAGAAGAGGAGGAAGAGGATGAGGAGAAGTTGCCTAGTGTACTTATTAGTTGATCATATTTAATTTCAATAGCAACAAAAACATTCATATTCGCAACCTTACACTTCCCCTGATTCTATATTCACTTTAAATCATCCCTTCAGACCTGAAGAATCCAGGTTTCACTGTACAGCAGTCCCACCTCATTCATAGGTTTATGCATAGCAGTTCCCCCCCCCCCCCCCACCAAGCCCCTTTTAAGAAGAATTATTGTGACCACCCTCATGGATCATGGTGTAGTTCCCTCACTTATTCACAGCTGCATTTGCATACTAAAACACAACTGGCTGACAGCTGCACATTCACATCAGTCAGCAGCTACGAAATTATAGCACCCTATGGAATTTCGTTTGACTGTCATAATTTTTAAAAACAGTTGTTGCACTCAACCTTTAAATATGTCTGGAAATTGGGGGTGATATGTACTGACAAAGAGACTAAGGATGAAAGGAAAACAACATCACTGTCAGAGAAATCTGTATAAAAATGAACTTCTCGAGCATGAGCACTTTTTTCACACAAAAACTTAACATGCAAGAAAATCTAACATTACTTTTATGAGAGTTTGTGAAGTACATCGAAAACATAACTTCTTACATTGGAAAACTTTGTATGTGGGAACTTATTGCTGGGGAACACCATAGTGCACAAATACTCTGTGCGTGCGTGTGCATGCGCACGTGTATCTATATATCACACCCTATCATTACTGACTAACCAACTAACTCCATGGAATAGTGTCATTCTTGAGGAGCTAACAGTACCTCACCCAGTCAAGAAATGCCCTTCACTTTATGCAACCCACAGGTTCAGCACCCATCTTCAATACAGCCTGTCTTTCTCCTGAGCCAGACAAACACGTCCCAACCTCCGATCCTATTTTTGTAAGATGCATTTCAATATTATCCTCCAAACTTTGCCGAGGGGTATCTTTCTTCCAAGTTTTCGAACAAAAACCCTGCAAACACTTCTCTTCTCCCCCATGTGTCACATATCCAATCCATCTCACTCTCCTGGAGCAGATGACCCAACAATACTTGACAAGGACAAATCACTATGGTCCCCCTACTGTATTTTTGCACAGTGTACAGACAGCATCTCTTATCATAAACCAGAGCAAGGCAGCTTTATCACACAGAAAGCCTGTATCCACCAAGACATCCTATGACGGCTGTAGTGCTCAGGTCAGCAATGAAAGTTACTCACTGTATCATATCACATCTGTGTAAAAAAGACATGACAGCCACAGAATGAGAAATTTATTCCTTCCAAGTGTTCAGACATTAATTCAAATTATTCATGTGACGCTCATCTTTAGCCTGGATTAATGACAGCTGACATGAGTAATGAAAATTAAATCAGCACACTCATTTTCACTTACTTTGCCGGACCTTGATCTGCAGAGGCATAGAAAAAGAGGTCAAGCAGCTCGATGTTTTGCATCAGTGAGACACAAAGTTGGTTCAGCAACACAACAAGCCTCTCTTCCAGTTTGACAGAGAAAACTTCACCAGCACATGAAGTGAGAAGTCTAAGTAATGGGCGGATGAATGGTTCATGGACTAGCAACTGATGACGAGAATGACTAACCAGCAATTCATAGAGCTTCAGCTGCTCCAAACGGATGGCATTTCCATATCTAAAGAACACCATGAGGCACCATTAAACTTAGCATTACTTTTACCAAATGCATTTAATCAGACACGAATGTCACATCATGTTGGCCATTAGCATGGATATGTTGATGTGTGTATGTACATGCGAGTAGTACTGATATGTATGGACCAAAATTGTGGTTACTCAATTACAGGTCATGTCAGGTAAATTTTGGCTCATGACTAACTTTCTGCTCAGTGCCTGGAAGATAGCTTTTGGAGCTTTGGCAATCTCACTCAGTCACTTAAGGCACAGAAAAAAAATAGAAAATCACATCCAAAGACGTTAACATAAATACAACGCGTAAGTCTTAAAGACCAATCTGTATTTTAAATGTCACGTTTCTTTGCCATTATCTCTTGCCTGATTTACATTCCTCTAATGAATAGCTGTTTGAATAGCAGATTTTCTAAAATTTTCTGAGCCCCGTAGACATGTCCATTCACTTGACTTGCATTTGGAAGTAAAGCAGTAACAGAGAACTAGTAAGAGATTTAAACTATTTTAAATGTATACGTACTGAAGACAGAACATATGTGTATGAATGCTTAATTAGCATTAAAGACAATTACTCACAAACTTGGAAGCATTCACTTAATTATAAGGATAAGATTCATTCCCTAATACAATTCATCCCACTGTGTCTTCACAAAAATATTCAAAAGAATATTAAATAATCAGTCTAACACAGCAGCTGTATTAGAGTGACTATTAAATGTTGCTCTGAACAAGATTCATTCCATCTCTAGTGCCAAACTCCTGTGGTACCATACCTCCCAGTGTGCATGCTCCATGCAAACAGCTTGTCTAACAAGTTCTCACTGAGAAGAAAATCCAAACAAGAGCAAGACTGGCTATTTTCATTGCTTGGACTATTTCCAGCCGTCCGTAACTCTAGCAGCAGAAATGCCGCCATCTGACCCAAATGATTGACAACGCCCAGCACATCATCCTGAACAGGAAAACCATTAGGTGGCTGAAAGTAGAAAATGAAAATAAGAAAGCATCCCTCTTACACAAAATATTACTGCACTCCATGATATTAGTCAACTGGGTTTAACCTCCTGTAAATGTTCACACACACAAACAGGAAAAGAGAATCCCTCACTTAAATGCCACTTCAATTGCTTCACAGCAACATATTAATTACAACTTTTACATTTCTATCAAAGAGTTTAATTACTTTGTTTCATCTGTGTATAAACATCATGTGGCATAAATAATGTTCCATGGGTTACGAATGTGGTATTAAAGCACAGATCTTCTCTGACAGCTCCTGAAATCTATTGATGGTAATGTCATAAACCTGTTATGTCCTTGTGTGTGACTTATTACATTTATTTTGCTAATGTCACACAATGTTCTGAGAGCATTCAGAAAGAGCCGAAAGTACAGTCCTCCACATAGATTTGTTACATAAATGATAATGGACCATGAATAAATTCATAGCAAACTGTAAAATGCCTTTAAAACTGTGTATAATTATAAAGAAAGTGTCCTGTTGGATTAAACCTGGGATAAACCAAACAATTCAGATACTGGGGAACATAGCACAAATGGTCTCTGGATGTAAAATATACATGTGAAGTTACAGTCCAAGAACAGAAATTACCCAAACTGCACTCACAGCACATAAAACACCAACTTTAACATACAAAATGGTAATTCATGGATTAACACAGAAAACCTGTTATTCTGACAGTTCACATATTGACTGAGTTAAAACCAGGTTTCACTACTAAACAAACAAGTGTGGGGTCTAGTTCTCCATCATGCACCCCATACAGTAACTGTGCACAAAACTCAGTCTTGCTTCATGACTGGTGCCACAGAAAATGTGCACCATGGCGGTGTTATATGGATTTGGCATGCATGTGTCTTCTGCACATTTTCTTACTGTCTACACTGAAACAAGCTGCTCAAAAACTTTCCATGTATTTCTAAACTGTTGTCTGAATTCACATGACACGTCCTTTAGTGTCTATATTCTGCATCTGTATCCTATAATCATATGATGTATCACAACATAAGCAACAACTGCCAACAAGAAATGTGGAAGCTATCGAGTGTGTGAGAATGTTTATATAGCATAAATGAGCCAATGGGAAGTGACTTGTGATAATTATCTCTATATATTACAAGGGGCAGAACACTTTTAAGTTCACTACGTTCTACTGTGTTAAAGACCTGCATTCACATATGAAAACACAGACAGGAAAAGACCCCTAGAAATTCATTTTATCCATTTGGGCAACAAGGAAATTTACTGCCTTTCTAACACATGCTGCATAATCTGTTTTATTTTCCAAAAAATGCAGTTTACTTCACAATTTTATCTTTTTCTGTTCAAATAATACTCATGTTCATACACTATGTGCCAACATTTTAATACCCACCCCGGCAGGACAAAAGCTAAGAACAGCAGATGGTTAAGTACCACACCATTAAAATGTATGGGAAGAGGAGGTAAACTCTGGATGCACTAAGGGGCTGGACGGGTCCTATACAGGGCTGGATGGATCCCAGAGCCAGACAGCAAAATAACTGCTGTTGCTGCTGATAATCAAACCCTGATCAACCAGTCCAGAGTTAATAACTCGACTAATGTAATACTAAACTAAATTACTTAAATTAACTGTACCTAATTGCAAATGGTCTCCCACATTCTTATACAGTATCATGTATGACACTGAGTTTGTACCAACTTACGATCCTATGCAGTGCAAGAATCCACAAGACCATCATCTGAGCACCACACATGACAGAAACATCAAAACTCAACATAAGTTTATCAGAAACATAATAAATCTATATATGTCATATTTTTTTATATATTTGTAATTTATTTAACAATGCTGTCAGAATCTGGGGACTACATAGTGTCAAATAATTGGATTATAATGAAGTGCCAAGGACATGGAAGGCAGCAGTCATGGCCTAATTTACATGAATAGAGGAAAACCAAATAAATATCAGTCATGGCAGTCACGGTCCCAGACAAGGTACAAAACAGACTTTGCCAAAATCTACGTGAGAAGCATTAGCTCTTTAGACAACTTGCTCTGTGACACAATATATGCAAATGGAAACTGCCCTGATAATTTGCATTAAATACTGGAATATCCGTGTACTGCTCTAGTTTGGTGCTGTGTCTCAACTAAAGAGAATGAAAAGGAATGTGAGAAACATGAAATAGAATGACTGACTGTAACAATGTTCAACACACTAACTTTAACCCTCAAACAATTAGGACAGCATATTATACCAACAACTGTCACAGTATCCATCATAAATATAGTAGAAGACTCAAAAACCATAAAGCTTATAAAGTGAAATTATTTCAACCAAACTGGACAGTTTTAAATCTAACTATATAAGAGATAAATGAGTGCAATATCCTTGACTAGCAGGGTCCAATAACCCATACTCAATGAATGCCTCTTTGGTAACAATACTGGAGGTTTTACTGCTGTTTTAAAATGACTAGAGTTGCATACACATCAAAATATTCTCAATCAAAGTTTCATCAGCAGCTTCATACCTATGTGCCTGTACTGCATACATACACAACAACCACTGTACCACACTTTACTAATACTATACATGTAGTATTACATATTTATCAGCAAATATACTCACTTATACAACGTTCCCATACCATTTTACTTTCCGGCAAACATTCAAGAGTTAGCGCTAGAGGCTGCATCATGCTAAGATATAGACCCTATACTTACTTGTGTTCTCTCTATGATTTCGTATGTTTGCTGCCAATGTTTTTTGAAACTGTCATAACATGCAGTGGGATCACAATCTTTCGGTGGTGAGTTGGATGGCCTGCGTTTCCCAAAACTCGCCCTTAAAGGGCTGTTGCGTAGCCAACTCATATTTCGTTAACTACAAACCGTTCTAGGCATCCTGAAATCGCAACACATGCACAGATATTAACAGAAGTTACTGACAACATGAATTAACGTATCAGCTGATATCCGCGAATTCTCTACATTGTACCTACAGTATTCGAAATTAGTAAACTACTCGTATCGACACAATACATATTGTTTTATTGGTTCCTGCATTTTACGAGCTGTTTGCGCCTCACAACTGGCTACGCCTACACGATGTAGGTACTCTATATGACTAATAGTAAGCACGTAACATAAATTCAGATGAACTTATTATTTACAACATACGACGCGCTTACTAATCCTACATATTCAAATTTCCAGTCATATACCTGTCACAATACGTAAAAAAAGGTTCCAAAAATATTAATTTCTGTCTCTGACCCACATCTCCCCACAACCCATTCCGCCATTACCACCGATGACATTTCAGTGTTAGAGGTAAACAAAGAACGTCAAAGCAAGGAAGGATGCAAATGACTATTAATACTGCAATAACAATGTACAGGTCGAAAGCTAATTCGTCAGTTTTATTGTCTTCTTTAATAACTTCTTTTGATAAATGTTAAGGTCATAGCTTTGCGGTGGAGATTTCGTAATGTGTTAAACATGGCGACGAAAGAGGTGGGAATTATAATGCATTTTAACATCGCTACCAATGTGATATCAAATAGTTACTGCTAATTTATCTTCAGTTATATTGGCTGAAAATCAGAATATTAGTATATACATTACCGTTAATTAGATTTTGTTTATTTGGTCTAAACAATGTATGTTCTAACCTTACTTCTACGGTTCGTATTTGGTACAACCAAATTGCTGTCGAAGAATCTGACAATTTGTACACTAGTATATTAACGTGACGTACACGATAATGTTCACAGATCTACAGAAATACTGTTTAAAAGATGGCTATAAATGGGAATTTTTTGTTTCATGGCAATAAGCGCTATAGAAACTAACCTCTCTACCGTTTCCGTAGCTGTGATTGGCCAAAATATTGGAAACTTTCGTATGTAATCAACACATCTTCTTTTCCCAAACATTTCAGCATCCACCGAACCAAATATAGTCTCCCTGAAGATGGAGACAGCATGTTCCTTTGAAATGTCGGAGCATATTACTCTGCACTGGGTAAAACCCAGGAGAGGATCATTTGAGTTTCAGAAACTTGTTGACACGCGATTCGTGTATGACAAAATCGAAGAAGTTGCATGAACACTTTATAGAATTCTTATGTCTGGAACATGTATGATACATGCGCAGACTTGTTCTGCGATCTTTCACAGCTCGATTAACTTACACCAGATTATAACTTTCATCATTTTAATTCACTACTCAAAAATAGTGTTAACTCACACATGGTGCAAGGTGATCATTTTCTTGAACCCAGCTAAGTATAGTATGAAGTTAGTGACATGTTAATGTATCAGTGAATGTAACACTTGAGATGAAATGTAGTCTATATTAGAGGTTCCTTCAGGACTCATCCTTCCAACAGTTTTCTTCATGTTGTGTGCAGTATTTCACAATTCTGAAACCAAAGGTTATTACGCAGATATTAGGTTTTCAAAAGATGTAATTATGGTTCATTAATAGACATTAAGTATTACTCAGTGAAGGTCTGTGTGTTTCGAATTTTCCTCATGGATTAGAACTCTTCAGTGTTTCATCCGGTGCAACTGGTAAATTGCTGCTTCATGGTTATGCTCTATACGCTGTGCATAACCATTCCACTAATTACACCCCATTGCATTTATCGAAAACAACAGAAAATTTTGAAATGCTAGTTCATAAATGGGAAGTTAATAAAGAGATATATGGCAGAATGTGCAGTTGTAATGTGAATTAATCAAAAATTATAAGTCTGAGGCTTGTAAGTTGTGTTTATTTAGGTACATTATTTTATCTGACAAGTGTCACTAGTCACTTTCAGTCAGCTTGTGTAACTTATAAAACTTTGACATTCTGTGAACAGTGTGTTTGTTTGAAGTTGTGACATGTCTATGAGCCAAAGAAAAAAGTTTCCAATGCCGTCTTTAAACATGTTTAGTAGAAACCTGATATTTAGTTTTCACCCCATATTTGAGTAGTAGCAAGGGCTGGGCTGCCTGCTGTCATGTGAAACAGTCTCTTAAGACTGATGCAAGTTGTCATATAAAATAATATCCTACTAGTACCAAAAGTAATTGTGACAGAATTTTGATTGAGTAGAGTAATCAGAAAGTTTCACAAAATACAATACTATATGTGCACTTCAAATGCAAAAGTATTGAAATTTAAAATGCAGGTGAATTTATCGTATATGTGTTGATGAAATGGGCACATTGAGACCTTTGAGGGTGGAATGGTTTGGTATTTTACCATATATTTCCATTTATATAAAATATCATACAGGTTGAAATTATAGCTTACGCAGTATAAATCAGGGCTGTTGAGTCAGTACACAAAACCTCTGACTCTGACTCCTCAATTTCTAAATCTCCAACTCCTTCATAAAGGCTCAATATGTATTAATAATGGTAAACATACTAAAATAGTAAATGGTATCATAAGACAGTTCGTCACCGCCACGTGAATCATCAAGCTACTTTTTAGATTTATAACCTATAGTTAAGTATAAGTCCAATGGTTATTATAGCTGTGGTTATTATAGCTAGTATTTATTTAAGATTTTCTATCGAGGTCGGAGTCAGAGTTGGTACCTTTTTACCGACTCTGACTCCACCCAAAATTCCTTCCAACTCTGACTCCGACTCCACAGCCCTGGTATAAATGATGAGTGCCTAAGAACACCAACATTGTAGCAGGTAATTAGTTTGTCCATAGTCAGTAAAGTAAAAACATGTAGCTGTTTTTCTTTAGAAATTTGAAGACCATCGACGTAAATGGGACCGCGATGAATATGAGCGATTGGCAGCCGAGAGAATACAAGAGGAATTGGATGCTCAGGAGAAAGCAAAGCAGAAACAGCCACCTGTCAAGCGTGAATTACTTCGTCAAAGGGATTACAGAGTAGACCTTGAGTCAAAACTTGGGAAGAGTGTAGTAATTACAAAAAACACGCCTTCCTCACAAACTGGAGGGTAAGCTAAATCTTTATAACTTATACAGGGATTCAGTAGATCAACAAAAATATGTGTACAAACCAGAAAAGTGAAGTTTATCCACTCCTTCACTAAATCATCACTGTTGGAGGCTCATCTTTTGAAGATTTGCGTGCCTCATAACCTGAAGATCCACACCAATATCATGCTCATTATTTTTTGACAATAAAACAGTTCCATGCAATTAACTTATTATTCCCAAATTTGTATTTCACTGTACTTTGAACTGGTAACAGGTACAAATGTAAGTACTGTGCATTTAGATGTTAAAATATATTAACTGCTAGCAATAAATTGTCTCATTTCAGGTATTATTGCAATGTTTGTGACTGCGTTGTAAAGGATTCCATAAACTTTCTGGACCACATCAATGGGAAGAAACGTATGTCCCATACTGTTTTCAAATAAATCTGTTTTATTGTAATAACTTAGAACTGTAAATGGTAATTTCTTCAATACATAACTAACCAGTCTATGGTCAAATTGAATCCATACCCACCATACGTCTGTCTGTACCTCACTGGCAGTAGTATCTGAAGGTTCGACACACGAACTAGGAAGCCACAAACTCACTCCAGCTTGCAGCCTTTCTCTAAAAGCTACTTTTATGTAATGTCCCATTTTCCATGTCTGTCTTCCAGGAGGCTTTCTACCAAAATTGTTTGTTATGTTACAGCCTCTGCTTCACCGTTTCATGCTGATCATTCATAACTGCCTTCACTTAAAAATTATAGAATAAACTTATCACTCATATTATTCCTCCTTAATTGATTAATTTCTGCCTTCTTCTCTGGGGTCTAGCTGACGTGTACTTCTTTGTTTTCATATCCTTTGAAATGATTTTCTTTTTTAAGAATGAGACATCAAACTTTGCTTGTATATGAATCAAATATTGAAGGCGTTCCTTTATGCTTTTTTGTGTGGTAGTTTAATATAGATAGTTCAAATAAGAACATGACCGTACGAAAAATATGGCAGTTGTGGCTGCAGTTGCTGCATTAACTTGCCAAGATGATCAGTCATTCATGTATTCAAGAAATGTCATAGTCCAGCAATGACTGAAGGTTCTGCATGCTCAGATTCTTTTGCCTTGAGGTACAAAGTCTCTTACTCTTTCTGTGAGATATGTGGTTCAGCAGCTGTTTTCTTAGTCAAATCCTCCATAAGGAAAAACAGACTGCAACCTATCACATCTCCTTGACATATGTGCCTTTGTTCACAAGTTTATTGTAAGATGTCCACAGTCGTGAGTTCCATGATTTCTTGTATACTGAAGCATATTAGAAGTGATGGACCACTGGTTCAGGTTGTCACAAGATGGCATAATGCTTCCAGATGTTATGGCATGGTTAGAGATTGTTGTGTACAGTGTATTTTTTAATGGCACATGATGTTAATGCTCATGTGTATTGTACTTGATGAGCATCACTTTTAAGTGAGTTGCCACATTCTAAAAATGTGCAGTAAATAACATGTGCTCTTTCCACAGATCAACGAAATCTTGGTATGTCAATGCGTGTTGAGAGATCATCCCTTGAGCAGGTGAAGAAACGTTTTGAAGTTAACAAGAAAAAGATTGAAGAAAAGAAAAAAGATTATGACATTGAGCAGAGAATGAAAGAATTAAGAGAAGAGGAAGAAAAACTAAAGGAATATCGAAAAGAAAAGCGTAAGGAGAGAAAGCGTAAACTTGAGGAAGAAACGGAAAGTCAGAATGAAACACAATCTGAACTTGCTTCTGTCATGGGATTTTCTGGTTTTGGATCATCAAAGAAGTAGCAGTGATTTCTTATTTCTTGGTTTTTTAATTCATAAAGAGACATTACTGGAACAGTGAGGCACCTGTAACAAAGTTTTGTACATCATTATTGACTAAGGTCTGAATAGCTGTGTTTGGAAAACATATTTTTGAGTAAATATGTGAATTAATAACATGAACAACAGGAGAAAACGGAATGAATAAAGGACCTGACCTGAAAACGTTAAAAGAAACAATTATTTCTGAAGAAGATAAATTAAGACAAACAGCTGTACATAATATACCCTAGTAATAGTGCTAAAATAAATAATGTGCAGACATACTAGTAAGTAGCGAGTTAAACAATTCATTATTTTCGTGTGTGTGTGTGTGTGTGTGTGTGTGTGTGTGTGTGTGTGTGTGAGAGAGAGAGAGAGAGAGAGAGAGAGAGACAGAGAGTGAGGGAGGAGGGGTCACCTGCTCAGCCCTCAAGTAACTGGAAGTGGTGTGTCACATTTCCCAGTCCAGTCCTGTTGCGAGTGAGGATACACAATTTTGGCATGGAGTATTGTGTTAGTTTCCTATATAAATTCAACAGTATCTCTGTGTTACAGTTTCCCAAAATGTTTTAGTGTGCTGCACATCTGACTGTGTACCCAGCATATTAAGCAAGTGATATAAAACGTATGCCAAATATAAGTACTTTTTATGACATGCCACTTTTATGTAGGTATATAACAAGTCCTCTTCTTTACATTTATTTTCTTTCAAAAATAGGCATTGAATTAGTGGTATGTTCATGAAGAAAAAAGAGTAGTGAAAAAGGCATTAAATTATTTCTGGGAAAATGGATGTCTGATAAGATTGATATATCTGGATACTCAGATATTCACAAGATATCTATCAATATAATAATATTTTAAAGGCAGTTGTCATATTTCCATCACTTCCACCATACTTGCACACATTTTATCCAGTTCTGTGATTTCTGGATAAGGGCTGTGTTTTTGAGGTACACTTCATAATGTTGCAGCATCCATCACATGTGAATTTATATATCTTTGCTACCATGTCTCATCCATTCTTCAAAAGAAAATATGCTTGAAGCAGATGTATACCCCAGTATATATTCTCATATTGATACTCAAGTGATACCCAGATTTTAGGTATGCCATGTTTGTGAGATGTTATGTGGTTTGTCTGTGTACATTGACCCTTGATTTAAGGTATGGCATTTCTGTTTGTATTGAAAATTGATAGTAAGTGTTCTAAAGTTTCATTTTATTGCATGTTTACTTGGAATGGGCCTACTAAACATCATCTGATCATGGAAAACTACACGAAAGTGAGAGATACTCTTGCTGTACTTGAGAACAATACATTTTGCTATTTTAAAACTACTGCTGATCTAGTAATAATATGGTAACCAAAAAATTCAGCATTTCTTAGGACTGTGTATGAGGGTGCAGAAAGGACAATCAACACTTACAGGGTGAAAGTTTTACCAGGAAAGTCTACTGTGGACTGAAGAACAGACCCTAATAAAGGGGTGTGGGGAAACAAATTACATTTGAGCCAGATGCCTGTGCCCAAGGATGTTATCTAGATAAGTAGCTTTTTTAAATATACCTCCATGAAGAGGTATAGCCAAGGGTCATATCATAGTCTGATAAACGTGGTCCTTGTTTTGGTACTTTACAAGTTTCTGCATCATGTTCCCCAAAGTACTGTAATTGTAACACACACAATGTTAAGAAGCATGTATAAACACAACATATTCAAAACTGGTCTTGTCTTTCAATTTGCGAGGGAGTATGTAAATAGTATGTAAATATTATTTCCATACTGATTGAGATTATGCAACATGAATTAAACTCTCCCTTTTTTCTCCACCTTCAAAGCTAAATTCTGGAGTAAGTCTATACTGTCTGAATGAACAACACTACATAAAATACAATACTATACTGGCGGCCAGTTGGTCTGCTTTTTCTTCATATGTGAAAAGAAACCAACAAGACATTATGCCATTTTAAGAATATGTGCAATAAAATGGCAAATATTATCTAGTTACATTATATTATTTTAAATATCTTTATAGCAGTGTAGTAACTTCAGATTTATTTTGAAATTGGGAAGATGTAATATTTGTTGAATTGTATCCTACGAAAATATGCGTACTATAAGCTTCCAGTTCTTCGTGTCTTTTAGAGAGATATATATCCCGTTATATATCCAGTGCTGTCTTACAGTTATCCATTTCAAGATCTGCATGTGCTACTGCTCTGTAATGAGAGAAAGGAGCACTTTATAAATAAATGGAACTAAATTTAGGACTTCCATGTGCTCTCATGTAAGAAGTTCAAAATATATCTGTCATGGGTGTTGATATGTGTAAGTATACAGTGCCACTAATAATGACAACTTGGTTATTCTTATTGAGGGTATGGACCAAGTACCAGTACATCCATTACGATAAATAACATGCAATCCCCTAACACTGCCTCACTTAACTTTATTTCGTGCATGTGTGTTTGCTACTTCAGAAATGTTTCTTCCAAGAAAGCCATTCTTGGAAGGGCAGAAAATTAAGGAAAATCTCTTAAGTATGGACTGTCATCCTCCACAGCCTCTGCCTATCCAGTTCACCGTCAAAGTGCACAGATTTGTTTGTGTTGTGAAACTTTATTATGAGTTCTGCTAAACCTGGTAATAGGATAATGGCAAGGATGCTATAGAGAGTACCTGACATTAATATTGATTCCAAACCATGGCAGTAGATGTAGTATTTCCTTCAGTTTGTTAAACATTACTGCTACTAGAAGCCAAGCCAAGATTGGTTAACGGAAAATTTTTTCTTACATTTGGTGAGTCTTATATTTCTGTGTTACAGGTCATCATGTTCACCCTAACTAGTCAAGTGTCCTGGAGTGGGAAAGTTATTGCTATCATTGAGATTGCCATGTTCCATATTTTACATCAGCTGACAGTGAAGCTTCAGCTGTGCAGAATGCAGTGTATTTTTACCTGAGATGGGAACAAACTGTAATACATATACACATACATAATTACTTCTGATGCAATACGTCATGTTTAACGTTTTTATTATATTTGAACACTATCTGTTATAAAGACTGATGTAATGAGCATGCCACAGACATACCTCAACTGATGGTGATAAACTTGTGCTGTCGTGTCAAACATGTCAGCTAAGAAATCTGCATCACTTGATGAATTAGTATTTCCAGTGGGGGTACCATAAACTTCAGGCAGGAAACTTTCCTCACTTTTTCGTGTACTGACAGTTATATAGTTCTTTGAACCACTGGCAGAAGTTTTGCAAGATGCTGTTCGAGGTACTGACCTTTAAATGTAAAAATAACACATTTTATGTATTGTTAAAGGGTTTGAAATTGTAGGGTGTCTTAGTGTGAGCCAACATCCTGTAATAAAGTTTCACATCTTTTGACGTAACCAGTACAAAGGCGATAGTTCCATGCTTGGCACTTGAGTACATACTCTTATTGTCTTAGCATGTCTGTCGGTCTTTATCTTGAGTGGTGTTTCCTGCATTTCTGAGAAGCGACTCAGGATTCCACAGCCGTGTCTCTCATCTGTCTTGTGGGGAATATGATACAGTGTGGTACTATCTCTACGGATTGGGGGATTATGAAAAGAATCATACAAACATCCATTTCCAAGAAGACAACTGATCCAGTGTGCGCTGTTTAAGATCTTGCACACTGTAAATTCCATGGCCATGGGATTTGCACATTTGGCAACACATGATGAATGCATTTGTATAAAATGCGGGAATTCTGTGTTAAAGTGTACCTACCATGTTGCATCTTGATTCATATGAGATAGCATCAAATACCATGATATGAAGTTTTAACAAATTTTGAGTGTGGTAGAAAATATGTGAAGCTGTTTTTTTTTGTATCCCCTAGCTCAGATTCAAAGTTTAATTCTGTAACCTTGTTTTGAAAGTAAATGTGCATGAATTTTAGAATGCTTCATTGAAAGTGTGGGAACACTTGAGCAGAACTGTGCCATTGAATTGAAACTGTGTGTATATTTAGGCAACTTCAATACCAAGAACTCTTGTTGGGCTGCTTGGTGTTGCAAGTTGGAGGCACTATGCTCATCTGAAACGTTGGTAACACTTTACCATTTGACACAGTGCAATATCCCACAATTCTGTAATAGTGAATGGAACATTAATATTGATGGCTGTGTGTCAGGGGATTGTCTGGGGGGAAGGAAGGAGATTTTCAGAGGATGATGTTCAGTTTTAATGTGGGAGGATGTAGACAACTAAATAGTAACATATCTATTGTACTGTTAGGCAGTATGTATTCACCTTACCTCACAGTGTATCCATTTTCCATTGATAGTGGATTAGATACACTTGATAATAATTTGTCTCCTTCCTGAAAAATGTCTGGAGACACAGGATATGAATCTTCAGCTGAAGCCATTCTGTCATCTTCAGTGTCAGAATTGCTCCCCTGTGATAGGTATGAAAAAAAGACATGTACTCTTTTACTTGTGCCTATTTGCATGCTATAAATAGATTTTTCAATCCAAAAGTAAGTATTTTACATATCTATGCGTAAGTAATTATACTGTTGAACAATGGTGAGGCACGAGGTGTTTTTTCTGTTAATTGCATTTCATACAAAAGTTGAAAATGTGTCACCCTAGGCAGAAATAACGCCCATTGTTGCCTTGTTGTTGTCATTGTTGTCATCATCTTCGTCATTGTCATTATCACCATTGTTGTCTGTTTTTGTGTTGTAGTTCTTGCTGTTGCTGTTAATTTTTAATGGGGGCAAATAGTGTACAAATTGTAGGTATTTTTGTACAGCTCTTTTAAATATGTATTTGAAAATTACCTGAATACAATATAATACAATACAAAAAAATAACTGAAAACAATTTACAAGCTGCTTACACTTTTATTTGTATTTTAAGTTAATTCAACGTCCTGTCTGGTCAAAACTTTTACCACAGAATACCCAGCTTGGGCCAATCCATAACAGAGAACGTAAAAACTGTTTACTAAACTCACTGTATAAGCTGATAAAATAGTAATGGATAATTACTTGTTTTTTCTTAATTTTACTCCAAAACTTGTATAATTTCATTTATATTCACAAAAGTTTAAAATGTGAATATGTACAAACACATACATGTATACATACATGAGTTATCTAGCCCCTTATCTTCCTGTGGTTGTGAAGTATTTTCAATGTCTGAGGTGAAAATAGAAACAGAAAATATTTGCGGAATACTGTTGTTTAGACCAGGGGAGATTATATAATTGGAAGACAGAAAAATATATAACAGATAATTTTAATTAATCATTTATATTGTTTTAGCTCTGTTATGGAACTTAAAGAGCATTTTGCATATTTTTGAAAAGTAAATGTTGGAAAGTGACTAGCTGAAAAGCCATGATGAAGTTCTGAAAAAATATTAAAATTTCCCATAAGAAAATGCAGTTGAGTTGGCTTAGGACATGTCAGTGATGACATGCCATTCTGCTGCTGGTGTTGAACAACCAAGTTCTGGTATGAAAAAATGTCCTTATAATTTTGTCATGAAAATAAACTTACCCTGCAGATTGAGGCCTTCTGGGATGTGATGTTGTGTTCTCATGTGAGTGGTTTCCAATGTTTTCAAAGAATCCAGTTTTTTTAAATGTTGGGAACCACTCACCCAGTAACACAGAATCACATCCCAGAAGGCCTGAATCCTCAACTTACATTGTATTATGTTCTCCTGCTATGGGAAATTAACAGTTTAAAGTACTTACTGAGTATGTATCTAAGGATGCATAGTGAAGTGGTGAATGCTGAGGAAGAACATCTGATCCAGTGTTTATCTGTTGAACTGACTTGTGAATGCACTGAAATGGCGAACTTGGAGTAGAAGATGGCCCATAATCACTATAATCAGTACTGTGTCCACTATGAATATCTGACATAATGTTTGATTTTTGAACCGCTGGCATATCATTGGTATGAGGAACAAATGGTTGCGTGCTGCCACCATGATCAACCTTGTTGCCAGAATAAATTATATTTTCTTCTCTTGTTAAAGATGATAAGTCTGTTCCAAGTGTGGACTTCATATGCCATTGTTCATTTCTATGTTTTGTTCTAATATTCATTTCTGACATCTCATTGTCTTCCTTTTTTTTCCCAGTTCTTGAATCTTTGATAGTTTTGTAATCCTGACACTTATTTGTTGCACATATTGTAGTAGAGCTTATCGTCACCTCTTCTGCATCATTTTTTGCTACATTTCCAGTTCTCTGACTATTCACATTTTTTTGTTTTGTGTCTCTGTGTCTTTTCTTAGTAATGTCAGGATTATTCGCCTTACAAATGTCCAACATATTTTCCTTTTGCTTTATCGGTATTACCTGTGAAGTTCTGAAGTTTGAAGTTGTTGCTTCTTTTATTATTTTTGAAGGAATGTTTTGAATTTCCTTAAAAATGATATGTGAAGGAGAATCAAGGTTTTGACTTTTTTGTAACTGATTACAATTTCTATCCATTTCTTCAAGATCTGCAAATATGTAGTTCCCAAAGGCAACATTCTTACTTTTTTGTATATCTGTTTTTGGTCTTGGTTTTTGATGTTGCTTAGCCTTATTCCTGTTTTGTTGAATTTCTGAAGCCATTTGTTTGGCATTTGCTTTGCTTGTAGGTGATGCCAGCTGGTACAGAGTACTTGCACTGAAATGAATAGAAATTTTGTAAGGGATTTTTCTGGTGGTGGTAAGGTTAACGTAGAGTTGTCCTAAGTTTACCTAAGTATATGCTCTTTTTTTATTTTTACAATATGTATGAAAATCACTTATACCCATATTGTTCGTACCTGTCAATGCTGAATGCTGGTCTATAAATTAGGTCTTAAGGAAATGCAATTGCATGACCTGGCAGTACCAACAGTAATGTAGTCTGTCTTTGTAGCAGTGCAACTCTGAACATACAGTTCTCATTTCAAGGTGAATCTACCTTGGTGCTTATGAAGCTAAAATCTGTGTGTAATGTAAGCTACATGATGTGTAAAACTGATTCCAAGCTGAATGCCTCAGCTTTTACTGAATGGGAAAAGAAGGTACTGAACTTTCTTAGAACCCTTGTATCTGCTAATGCTTGTCCTGATCCGTAAGTATGGTGAAAGGTTATATGGTGTACCATCATGGAATGATCTGCTTTTACAGCTTTTGTTCCCTTAGTATGTTATAGGAGTTAATGAATTTTTATAGAAAAAAACATGGAGGAATACAAGCAATTGTTATATTTATAGTATTAATACCCATGTCACAACGCCAAAATTAAACCTAAAAGGCAGAACATTTATGAAATTTATCCCATTTGCAGTTTGGCTAACTCAAGTAATTAAGGTGTAATGTACAAATTTCAGCTCAATGTTGGACATGGCACAATGGAATGTGGGGTTGGGCATAACTCAGTCAGTGGTATGTGGTCTTCATTATAACTACTTCTGATCAGGAGAGCTGATATGTTAAAAATGAAAATGTTGATCCCTCGGTGCTAGTTTAATAATTCAGAGAGGAATCTTTAATATACATACATACATGCATGTATGTATGTATGTATGTATGTATAGCATTTAGGCCTGTATTTGTTATATGGAAAAACTTCGTTCTGTGTGGCAGTTAAAGATTAAAGGACAAATTACAGATTGGGCATTTGGCTGTCTGTTTTCTAATAATATTACAATAAATTACATGTTACATCAATGTTGGTATATACCTGACAGGGCATGCACACACACAAAATATTGATCCAGTGAAGGTTTGTCTAACATTAACCTCCTACAGATACAGAAACACAAAGCAAACAAGTCTCTGTTGCTATAAAAACAAACTCCAAGGATCAAAACTAACTCACAGCAGGGGGATGATTGCCATTACACATTAGATTGGAATTGTGGTAAACAACAGTTAAACTCGCCTTCGTAAAACTGATTGTTCCAGTGCCAGGAAAATACAAGACTAAGTTTTGCCTCACACATTAGTTATAAACTGCCTACCACCTTCATTCAAAAACTATAGCTTTTACACTAATAATTTTATACACCTTTAGGTATGTTACAAGAGTTTCTACGACATATACTAAAAAGAGAATGAGGTCTCAATCCCACATGAAGGTATAAGTTTTTAGTGTGGCTCTTGTTATTAAGTGGGTCCGATGATGGCCTGACTGAAAGGCCTAAACTAGTAAAGTGCATTATTGTGCCAATTTGTTGTGCTTTGTGGTGGTTTGAAATATACATATATTTGACTGGAGCACAATGGGAATATTTTACCTAAAGTTTAAGATGTAAATGTTGAGAAGTATTAAAATGAGCTCCATCTGCTACATACAGAAAACCCTGTCTTAGTGACATTTGCATCAATTGTCATCCTAACATGCATAAAAAAAGATTGATTGTGCACACAGGATTCTTAACATCCTGATAGAATAAGACTGAGAGAATTTACTAAATATAAACCAAGAAATTTATACCAATGCTGATGTAACACGTAGTTTATTGTAATACTATTAGAAAATGGAGAGCTGAATGTCCAATCTGTAATTTGTCCTTTAATCTTTAAGTGCCACACAGAACAAAGTTTTTCCACATAACAAATACAGGCCTAAATGCTATATTAAAGATTACTCTCTGAATTAATAAACTAGCAAGGAGTGATCAACATTTTCATTTTTAATATCAACTAACCTCATCAGAAGTACTTATAACACAGACCACATAACACCAACTGAGTTACACTGAATCCCACTAAGCCAGGTCCAACACAGAGCTTAAATTCGAACATTATTTTCTCGAAAATCAATTTGGGCCAGACTATTGTAATTTACAAAAATAATTTGGACTGCAAAGAGTTAACCTTCACAATGAAACTGGAGCAAAATGGGTGTACTTATATTCAGAATGTTCAAGCTGGCAGAAACTTCACAATGGAGGGCATAATGTAACCAGTTTCCCTTCCGTAATAGATAAACACTGGTGTCTTAAAATAGACACCTGGTAATAAAATTTCACTTACACTGTACTTTCACTGTTGAGAGTCATAATCTCATTCAAGTGTTTCAGTTTGCTACAGTAATTACACTGCTTCTTGCAGCTGTTGTGTCTCTTAGAGACCCATTTTTGACATTTGACATTTTAGTTTAATCTTTAATCATATTCATTTTTACTGTTATTTTATGATATTCATATACTGCTATAACACCATGGCCACGTAATTTTACCTTAGTTCTACTTACATAGGAATTTGTCCCATTAATGACAGAATCTTCATTTTTGCAAGTGCTCTACCTCTGCACTGAGATGTTTCCAAGAAAGGGTATTTCACAGTCATTATTGCCATTTCATACTCTAACCTCTTACTAATAAGCTTAGTTGTCTTAATTTTATGAGACAAGCGTTTTTCCCAGGCTCTAATCACATCCACGCCTTTGCTGTATTTCCTTGGAAGTGGTGTGTAATCCTCTAAGTCATCAACATCCATAATCAAAGGAGACAGTTAAGAATGCGAAGCCAGTATTATATGATGGATTTAAACAGCTGATGAATCGAAGACATAATGAGTGAGTAAATACTTCAGCACGCTAGGGAATACAGTATGAAATACACACGTTTTAAGATACAGTAAATTAGTACTGTCTGGAAGATACTATGACCGTATTTGAAATATTCTGAATTTGGCGCAATTGAGGTGAAAAGTAGTTCTGTACTCGGATCGAGATGGCGGGGTGTTCGAACTTCCACAGATAATCAACCGCATTCTTCTGGAATATTGTACTCCGTCACTGGGTGTTTGTTGCCAGAGGCGTAGCTCTCATATGACAAGGATGTGCAACACGATGGGGTACACGAGCCCGTCGCAAAAATTTGTTTTTATACTAACTGAACCTCACCCACTGTTCCAGCGAACGCAAGCCTGTTTGTGAAAACTCACACACATATTAACTTTGCCAACCGTAACATAACAGCACAGTACGCGGAATTTAATATCTTACTTTATAAGACTGCGTTTTCTTAGGTAGTTTGTACAGATTTACATTATTTGGTGCCTTCTCGGTCTACTTGTCATTAATTTATTAGTAAACGCCCAAAACTTCGCAACGGCACAATTTGGAGAAAAGCAGACAATTTTGGCTCTTTAATAACTTAAGTTGGCGACTCTGATAAGCGGCAGAGAGCAATTAAACATTTAAAGTCAACGTTTTATTATAAGTTGGACAAGCTATATTCTGGAATTAAGCAAGGATTGTCAGAGATGCAACATCAGAAAATTACTTTTAATTTCTTGACCAAAAAACATGTTGAGATGCCAAAAATAGGTACCTTGAACTTGAGGTGCACATCTGAATAAAAAATCCGGAAGTGGTATTTCTTCATTGCCCAATGCATTTCTTCATATAGTCTCCGTGTTAAGGAAAGAGCTGAAAAATAAACGAAGTACAGTATGCAATTTTCAGAATTTCTTATTACAAAGTGCAGCTGTTTGGAAAGCGGCTTTTCAGAGATATGTACTCTTTTCGCGATTTTTTTCTGCTTCCGGCCAGGCTAAAGGATCTTTGTTATTCTGGCTGTCGAGCACGAAGAAGCAACAAAATTGACAGCAAAGCAGGAGAGGCTGCTCCATGTGAGGACGAAACAATGGCGGCTTGTGGGCCTTTCTTATGGTAGGGCTGGGCTACGATTACACTGGTAAACATAATTTTTGTCACATATAAACTAATTTGTGGTTCTTCTGTATTTTTCCACGCTGAATTCAGAAACGTTGCCGGAATTGCTCTATCACCCACATTTTTTGTGACACAATTTTTTAAAATGCGCTTTAGCGAATTTAGTTTCTTTTGTCGCACTATCAGTATGTTTTAAATATGGCTGAGACACTTCATTATATTTTAAACGTAGTGTGGCAATGAAAACATAATCATAACAAAGACAGTGGGCATATGAACCCAATTACAGACAGCCAAACTGTGCAAGCTCAGACATGTATTGACACGTTGGGACATGAAACTAACAGCAAGATCTGCGTGACGAACACTACACTGCCAGTGGCATGCCGGACTTCGTTGTGTTAAGTTGCAAGTGTTATGTATTCTTTTTAGTGACGTGTCTTGTGTAAAAGGATTGTGTTTATTGTATTTTAATCATGCCAAGGAAGTGTTTAAATCATCCTGATACTTTCTGTTATGTGTGTGGTGAACTGACCTACAAATCTCAGAGTCGAAAATTTACCCAGCTCATTAAGAAATGTTATGAGCTTTATTTGGGGTGTAAAGTGGGTGGCAAAGATAAAAGTTGGGGCCCTCATATTTGTTGTAATGAATTAGAGTGTAACCACGAGGGATAATATTTTTCTTAAATTTATTAATGGAATGTTAATGTTACATTTTGAAATTTCGTTTCGGTAGAAGTTTGGGAGTGGTTACACGTGCAAGCAGCATGAAGGCTGTATCATGTTATATCCGGTTAGCAACAGCAAGTACTTGTTGAGTTTGTGTTACGCCGTTTCTAAGCGAGTTGAAAAGCTCTGATTGAGTAAGTTTGTAAGCGCGTGTGGACTATTCGCACCGACGCGCAGTACCTTTTGGTTGCCAACTTTCATTTAGGCAACTTTTAAAATTTTGTGCTCCGGAAAGATTTACCAAGATAGTGCTCATCTTCCTGTTTTTACCAGGTGAGTGGTGTGTGTTGCATCCACAGTGTTAGATAAGTATGAGGATGTTTTGTTAGTGTTTTTTCCAAATTCCTAAGATTAGTGAAACAATGAAGAGTAGACAGAATGATCCAGCCAACGTGTTGTTAGGGAACACCCTAGATAGGTAGGAAGTGGAGAATCTGCTTATATGTTTGTGTTTTCTTTATGTGTTCTATGTAGAAGTTCAGTTGAGAATATATTGCTTTTATTGTGCGTAGAAGATGTAACCAGTATTCGCTTTGTGATCCTCTGAGACGCAAGCGTGCGAACTGTGAAGATATTTTGTGACCTAAGTACCTTCACCAGTAGACTGACGATTTATAGAAAGTAACTTTGTTTGGTAACGTTGAGAGATTTGGTAATCTCTAGGGTAAAGATTTTGTGATTACGATTTTAGTAATATCCTGTGAGTCATTTAGATGGAGATACAGGTAGACTGTTAAGGGGGAAACCGAAAAAGGCATTGTATAAATTTTGATCAGCATTCCCACAGGTGGTAACCGTGAAGTGTTGAAGTTATCATTAAATATGGAGCATTGAGTAAGTCATGACGGGGGAATCACGTATGAGATAGCAGTTGTCTGTAATCTGCTTCAATAGGAAAACAGACTGGTGACAGCGCTACTAATGTGTAGAGTAAAGACAGACCCAGCACGAGCCTTTGCAACGCTACGTTACCGGTAGCGCCTTTGGAGGGCGAGGCACTACCTAAGGTAGTGGCAGTGACCGGATCATCGCCGGTCACGCCACTACATTGTTATATAATGTGTGTGAGGCTTCTCACAGGATGGGCAAAAGGCGTTCGCCGTTCCCATGGTCTGGAGGGAACCAGAAGACCACTCATCCGGTTGATAGTTTTGTTTAACAAACAAAACAGGGATCACCTCCAAATCGAAACACAGTGAAATATCCAGATTTGCCATCTTCAATGAGGCCTTACCGACACAGTGAAGAGTTGCCTGTACCAAAGCCTCTGGAAATTCTGACTTTGACCGACGACAGCTCTGATTCCTACCAAGTTCATGGGCAGCAAGGAGGGGAAAATGATGATTACGATCCGACATTTGAAGCAAGTTGTTCCTAATCTGAACCCCATTTATTAACGCAAGATCTTAATGACTTTGTCTGCGATTTGAATTTGTCTATAAAACAAGCTGAACTCATAGGTTCCAGACTAAAATGGTAGAATCTTCTCCAGCAAGAACTGAAATATGTTTCTTTCGTAATCGCCACATTGAATTCAAAGAATTTTTCTCTCTCTCTCTCTCTCAAAAAAGATCTAGTATTTTGTGATTATGTTTGTTCTGTTATAGAGGTTCTTGGACACCAACACGTTCCAACTGAGTGGCGTTTTTTAATTCAATTGTTAGCTGTGCTTCTGCATGAAGGGAATAAATTCCCCTCTGCACCCCTAGTCCATACCGCTAACATGAACAAGCCTTATGAAAATATTAAACTACTTTTGGAAAAGATCCAGTATGAAAAATATAATTGGAATATTTGTTGGTATTTAAAGTAATTGCTGTCTTGCTTGTCGTGCAGCGTGACAAAGTTTCGTTGCTTTCTGTGTGAGCGGGATAGTGTGGACAGGGAACATCGTTAAATCCAAAACAGGTGCCTAAATGAGAATAGCTTATTCCAGGACAGAGGAATGTAGTAATACGCCATTCATCAACCCTGAAAGAATTTATTTGCTTCAGCTGCACATCAAACTTGGACTCATAAATAATTTCGTCAAGGCAATGAATCAAAACAGCGCTGGATTTATGTATTTGAAAAATAATTTTCCCAGAATAAGTGATGCTAAAATCAAAGAACCGGTATTTGTTAGACCTCAAATAAGAAGTTAGTACAGGACGTAAAATTTGAAGACCGGCTAAGTGAAGCGGAAAAGGCAGCATGGAAATCATTAAAAAATATCACTGCCAATTTTTTGGGAAATCATAAAGCAGAAAACTACCGTGATAAGATGGCTGATCTTGTACAATCCTACAAAGCTGTGGGGTGTAATATGTCTTTAAAGGTGTATTTCTTAGACTCTCACTTAGACTTCTTCCGAGAAAAACTGGGGCTAGTAAGCGATGAGCACGGAGAGCTATTTCACCAGGACATTTCCGCCAAGGAAACGCGGTGCCAAGGCAAGTGGAGTTCCAGCATGCTGGCTGATTATTGCTGGACACTTAGAAGAGACGTTCCACATGCAAAATGTAGCAGCAAATCATCCACTGTTACTTTTTAGGCAACGTATTTACTGTCGGTAATACAATGCAAATATTGTTTCTTTTTTTTAATTGCAATTGCACGTCACTGAAAAACCTTGCCCTGATAGAAAGAACGAACAACACAATTGGAATCAGCGCAAAAAATGCTACTGGGGTTACCCACTTTAGTTCGTGTGACAAAAAATAAGGATTATTTTGTTGTCCAGTGTTCTTATGATTAATGTGAAGGGCTAGTAAAGGATTTGTTTCAGCACACGCACTCAACCACTTATGTTTAGCGTATATAGCAGAGTTAAATTTTCTCATGTAGGTTTTAATTCTACTTGATGATTACAGAAATAATTAAATGATGTGTTATACGAACTGAAGTCTTCGAGGCGAGAGTTAATAGCGAAACATTGATGCCCTGTAAATGCTACACTGTTCTGTTCTTTATCTGAAGATTGCTACTACTAAAATTAAACCACTGGTTATCGGAACGCCAGCGTTTGAAACGTTTAGAGAGGTAAAGATGCACGAAGTCCTTGCAACGCTGTCTGCAGTCACAGCAACTCGCCCGCCAACGTAACTGGCCGAGTCTCTCACGACTTTAGCCGAGCTGCGCCGTAGCCAGCTCGCAAGGCCTGGGTAGGGTAGGGCTCTCCCCGCTGTGATCTTCGCAACGCATTCCGTCGACAGTGTTTGAATTTAAAATTACTTCATTTATAATCTTTTAAAAATGTACTATTTCCTAAATAAAACTCTAATGCTGATGTCTTAATTTTTCTCAAAAGTTCTGGACAGGCCGCCCTGGGACGAACTATTCGAAGATGTACTTTCAGCTTTGTGTTCCACAGTACTACTCGCAGTTGATTGTTGTGCCAGTAGGCATGACCTCACGCCCCGAGTTATTCAAAATTTCCATCATTAATACGTGCAGCCCAAAGTCGGACAGTAGTGTACACATTTCCCTCTACAAACAATTTTCATTCGCCTATGAGATTCGTTCGGAGGCACGCGTACAGCGGTCAGAGAATTCTTGTCTCACCTGCCCGCTCTTGCATCCGCACAGACAGCTGGCGTTAGACCACACCTGTCATGTTTACGAGCACATTTCCGACTTCTATCGGCAGAAATTCGAGATTCGGCTCAGCGGTGCGTAAAGGCTAACGTGTTAAACGCAGTGCACTTTTACACCTACTCGTTTCAAAGTGAAAAATTAGAAAGTATGACGTAGGGCCGTACTACACGAGCTTTCAAAACAATTGCTTTAGTTTCACACTTGTACTCTATATTAAGCTATGGAATAGCGCCAGTGCCACTCCTAACAAGACGACTAAGAAATACTTCCTGTAGTTAAAATATTGTGATCCAGAGCGGGGAGGACAAATTATTCTGATATGCTTGCCATCAACTGCACATAAGCATTTTGGAAAATCCGTCAATTGATGAAATTGCTGTGCAATTTTTAGCCATATTTCTTTCTTGGGGAATGGCATTTCTTTTGGCGACAACACCTCCCAAATTGCCTTGCAAGTTTCTTTTACTACGAACGGTATACTTTTCCTCGATATGTAGGAATCAAATTCAACGTCAGTAGATGTCATTACAAATGCTAAATATCTGAAAAAGATGACAATTATAAAACATACTTAACGAAACTTTCCAACTGTACATTTAATACCCATACTTCAAGCCTCTCACATAATTCATACATACTGTTTAATTTCAGGAAAAGAACTAATGAAGAAGTGGAAAGCGATAAGGGGCAACATTGTCAAAGGCTTAAGACAACAAAGGAATACAACTGGACAGCCTGCACTCAAGAAAAAACGCTATATATACTGCGGTCAATTCGGTTTTTGCTGCCTATTGTTGGCGATGGAAAAGAAACTTTTTTCTAATATTCCACCTCCTGAAAATGAGACGGTCGATGTGGCGTGGTTGAGCGACGGATGTGAGCAGCAAATTAACTGTTTATCAAGAGGAGCAGTCGAACAATATACAAAATTCACAGTTATGTTCTGGAAGTCGAACAGGAGGAAAATCAACGGGACGGGGAAAAACAGAAGAAAATATTTTAACAGCAACTAGAGATATAAGTAAAATTCTTTCTGAAAGTGTGGCTGTGCATAGGGAAGAAAGGCACAGAGATCAGTTTGGCAATAAATCCCTTTTTTCATTTATACCACTGATGACAGTTTGTCCTGTGACTTAGCAGTTGAGGCTTGTTATAAGATTACTGAAGTGTTTAGAAACATATCTGCAGCTAGGCAAGCCTGCTCATCCGCGATTTCTCCTGCATCAGCATCCGCTACTTCACCGTTAAATAACTACGAATATTTCAGATACATCAGAAGATAAAATTATCCTGGACTTTTATCAGTTTTAGTTTTCCTGCCTTTCACAATACGAATTATTGCACTATAAAATTATGATGCACGAACGAAAACAAGTGCAATAATATTAAGAATGTTTGTGTTTACCTTACAGCCAGTTTTTCGACAGGACCAGTTGACTTCCTCATATTAATGTCCGTTTTCTCATATTAAATTTAAAAGTTCATCAAAACTTGTAGTTGACATTCTGCAATATAAAAAGAATTTGTCAGGAATCTTACGGTGGGCTCCAAACATAATATGGAACTGCCATGTTGCAAGTCTGTTCGACATTGCAGGATGAGTCCACCAGCGTCTCTTCCTCCTTTTTTGGCTAAGTATAAGACGAGTTACACAACCAATTTGAACATCTACTTTAGTACTAAAAGCAGGCAGTCGAAAGGCCACATAGCTGCCGCGTTTTGAACGCTCGTGTAGCATATAGCCCTTACCGAAGCGTTTTCACGGCCGCCTACCGCCGCATTTTGAACGCTCGTGTATTTAAGTGCCTTAGCGTCACTTTGAAATTCAGAATCAGAGGAAGACTAAGTTAATTATGGGAGGTGTACGGGTTGAACTCACCAGGAAAGTGAAGGAGTTGGTGACAAAGGAATGTATGACTAATGGTTGCAAACCAAAGCAAATTTGCTTACATATTGAGGCAACAGAAGTTTGACATTGTGAGGTACACTTAACATTACATGTTACAATTGCTATGTTCGCGAACATTGTTAAATTGGTACTTCCGCTCTGCGAACATTTCCGAGATTTATCAAATACAACACACAGACTCAGTACAAGCAAAACAATACCACACAACGAAGCTACGATTTCAAGCCGACAAACTCCCCATCATATTATTGTGGCCCTGAAAAGGGCCGTTTACACAACCACCGATTGCTATCTACTTCGTGCTCGTGTACTTAGTTACGGCCTTCGTACCCTCACTGACTGCGTGTTTTGCCAACTCACCCGGCAATAACAACCGCACAGCAGTCTGTATTTCACGACTGGTGATTGTAGACCTCTTGTTGTAGTGAGCTAACCTTGAAGCCTCAGCAGCTATACGTTCAAAAATATCATTAACAAAGCTGTTCATGATACTCATGGCCTTCGAACTGATTCCAGTATCAGGATGTACTTGCTTCAACACTTTGTAGATGTAAATAGCGTAACTCTCTTTCCTCTTACGCTTCTTCTTTTTGTCGGTCTTGGAAATGTTTTTTTGAGCCTTTCCGGCCTTCTTGGCAGCTTTCCCAGACGTCTTTGGCGGCATGATAACACTTCTACATACACCAAACCCAAACATTACCAACACCGCCGAAACTGTCATATTTATTCAAGGTAATGTGATCCCGAGGCGCACCAATGACAGCTGAACCATGATATCGTTCTGTCATTGGGTAGCCAACACAGTCATCGTTGACGTCATACATTTTGCAGTCTGTGATTGGCTAGGCAACAGAATAATGTTACAGTTTAAAAGGCAAGGTTTTGAAAACGAAATGGTATGTTTATTCGTGTAGTACTGTCTGCTGAAGATGTCAGGACGTGGTAAAGGCGGTAAAGTCAAGGGAAAGTCGAAATCCCGTTCCAGTAGGGCTGGACTTCAATTCCCGGTGGGTCGGATCCATAGACTTCTTAGGAAAGGTAATTATGCCGAGCGTGTTGGTGCAGGCGCTCCTGTGTATTTGGCAGCTGTTATGGAATATCTTGCAGCTGAAGTTCTTGAGTTGGCAGGGAATGCTGCTCGAGACAATAAGAAAACCAGGATCATTCCTCGGCATCTTCAGTTAGCCATTCGTAATGATGAAGAGCTCAACAAACTGTTATCAGGTGTTACGATCGCTCAAGGTGGTGTCTTGCCAAACATTCAGGCTGTACTTTTGCCCAAGAAGACGGAAAAGAAGGCTTAAAACATGCCTGCAACAAAACGGCCCTTTTCAGGGCCACACACATTCAAGGAGCTTTGGTTGTCGATATGTGTACTACAGCGTGCCATCAAAATGTGCGATTTTGTCACTTGCATGGAACCTAACCTTCCTTCGGTTGTAAGGTCAAACTTGGGCCTGGCGTCTAAATTTTCAACTGAATGACGATAGGTGAGTTATGCAGGCACCTCGAGATATATTCAGGAAACCATTAACATGCGCAATAATAAGGCCATTCGATTGTATCTTGATCCCTTTCCAACCAGTCAACATTTTACTCCTATTTCCTATACGTTCGTTGTTTCGAAAGCGTCCTGCCAATCCTAAAATTTTTCATACTGTATAATCTTAGAACCGCAAGTTATGTGTATAGTTTTCTCCACTCCCGTTTCTCCCCCCTCGTAATTGCTCGAACATAATGGCTGGTCTATGATCCAAACACTACTTACGACCGATGGTCTTGGTTTGGAGTCCCGTGACCGGTCTTACTGTTTAATCCAAGACTTATTACCATTGGCATTATTATTTCAACAGCTATTTATATGCTGATTTTTTTGTAGATGAACCCGACGAAATGTTTTGTAATCTCTGACCTTCAAAGTGTATTTCGTTCACGATGTACAGATACGTTCATAATTCATCTACGTACCACCTTTCGCGTTCCTTCATTCGCTGTATAAGCAATAAATATCAACTAATCAGAGTGGTCTTGTTTCCTTAATTATGCGTCATGTTAAGGGAAAGAAAAAATCGATAACTGCAAGGCAACATGACGTCACCATAGGAAGCTACGTCATTGTTACTTCAAGCCGCAACAAATTTCAGTCCATTGCGTGTGTAAACAAATATGACTAATTTTATCTTCATTTTCCGCCACGCGAGGCGCATATTAATCTCAATATTTCACCCAATTCAAAACAATAAGTACTGAATATTATTATTCCGTACACTTCTGTTTTATTACCCGGCATGCCAATCGAAACTTGTTTGCCTAGCCGTGCTTGACCATACATGGCCTGTCTGGCCCTGCAATTTTTTCGTGATTATCTCCTAAAAGAAAGAGTTTTGACAAAAAATCTGATACGAAACGTGTATTTTGATTTTCTCTGCAACTTTTACCTGAAACATTTCTCCTTCCAGCAACCATTCAGCGATATTGTAATAAAAGTACCTGGGTTTTCATGTGTTTGACATTTTTGTCCGATTTTGACCAAACTTTAATTTTGTCGACAGACTTTAACAAAATTTCCGAATACAAAATTCCATGCAAATCCGTCGAGTGGGAGCCGACCTATCCCATGAGGCTAGAGGACGGACAGGTATGACAAAGATAATAATCGCTTTTCATAAATGCGAACGCGCTAAAATACGTAATTCAAAACTTTACCTTACGTTGATAAGCAGAATACAGAAATATAAAGCATTATGTACTGAAGAGCAACAAACATTTACTGAATTTTGTAAGTACTGAAAAAGCATATCCGCAACACTTAAAAAAAAGAGACAGGCACTTTAAAAACACCATCGTCAAAAGCGATTAGAAAATACAAAAGAATTTTAAAATTTTCACGACGGTGATTTTTTATTATTTTTTTTTCTGAGTAACGACACCGTGAGATTTTGTAGGTAGAGTACTACTTTTCTGAGAAGACCAATTTTACTCCTTCTGGACAGAAGGCCTGGAAAGTGGTCAGGATATATATATAAAATCTGGCATATCAGTCAGGCGAAAACGTAAATACTCTGGAATGAAAGGTGACTGTCGATTGGGTAACAATCCGTGTTCAAATCTCGATCCGGGCACAGGCTACCTTCACTCTTCCTAGCTCTCGTAGCCACGCCAAAGGAATGCCTGAACAATCCCTCAAATTAGGCCACGACAGCTGCCGCACATATCCTTGCTATTTCAGTATTCACTAATTATTAGCTATTATGGGCCTATAGCCTGAGTTGCTGACATCGTTGTTAAACAAGCAGTAAATAAATAAATAAAAGCCACCAGTATAAATTTGGAATACATGAAACGATCCTGTTCAAATTCTTGCGAAGACAACGTCTATGGCAGCGACTGTCTCCACTCACAAAAGTTAAGTGTAACAGTATACGGCCTAACGGGAAGTCACAACCTCGCGTGAGGTAGATGGAGGCACCTGGTGTCTCATATGCAGCTATGGTAAGATATCGCTGTGCAGAGTTATACAATGCTATCAAATTAGCGTAAATTGAGGTCACCCGACACTCAGACTGTCACATTCCGTATACTAGCCATCCCGTATGACATTACACACGCGTAAATATATTCATATAACGTACGTGTGTGTTTGGTAATTTATAGCCATACTACCACAGGCATTGGCTCTCTTGTTAAGTTCATAAAATTCCAGAGGCGTTGTCTGGATTTTAATCTGAATTCCAAAGATGTTATCCCGTTTGTATAAATGAAGTTCTCATTTTTAACGTTTAAAAAGCACACAAATTTATGTTATTATTTAATAATAAACTACTAAGACGTAGAAGGGCCAAACCAAGTGGCCGCGCGGTCTTACGGCGTGGGTCTGCGGCGGCTCGCTTGCTGAGATTGCGAGTTCGAATACCGCCTGGGGCATGGATGTCTTGTCTCTTGTGTGTGTTGTGTGTTGTCAGGTAGAGGTCTCTGCGTCGGGCTGATCACTCGTACAGAGGAGTCCTACCAAGATTTGTGTGTCTGAATGTGATCGTGAGACCTCGAAAATGAGGAGGCCCTGGCCCCAGAGGGTCTGTTGCGCCATAGGGAGGGAGGGTAAGAATACGGTCTTCGCCTAATTAAAGTGACTATACCGGCATTTGTCTCGATCACCTATCAGCGTAAGCCGGTATCCTGTTCGAGAAGTGAAACATGACCTCCTGATAGGAAGGAACCCGTAACTTCAAGCTTTTGATAACGATATTTATTGGCTTACCCTTACATTGCAATGTATGTCTTCGCCTGCTGTGTTGTCCTTCAGAATTTCGCAGTCCCTTGTGTAACATCTTGTATCGTTTCGCAGTCCTTACCTCTTCTACCTACTCACAGTAGGTGTCAAGGTTGTTTGTTTTCACTTAATCACACTCAGACACACACCACATTTGGTAGGATTCCTCTGGACGAGGGATCGGCCTGTCGCAGAGACCTCTACCTGACAACATACAACACACACAAGAGACAAACATCCATGCCCCCGGTGGGATTCGAACCCACGGTCCCAGCAAATGCTCGGCCGCAAACCTACGCCTTAGACCGCGCGGCCACTGGGATCGGCTGTAACATCTTGTTGGGCATTTAATTACGACGTAGCCTACGTTGAAACCGTCCGACGTTTCGGCGCAATTGTCACATTACCACACTCACCTTGAATACGGAGACTGCAATGTGCACCGAACTTTGGAAAACTTTCGCTCAAAATGCGAAGATGCACATACACGTTAAAATTTTGTGTTTATCATCTAGAGCAGGGCTGTCAAAACTACGGCATGCCGTACACATTAATCCGGCCTTAGAAGACATAAAAATCTCAGGCAATATACAAATTATAACACAGCTCTCCAAACAAAATATCATTTTAAATCTATGTCAAACCGTTCTGCATTTCTTCTCAGTAAATATAGGCAAAATTCTGTTTGTGCGCTATGGCATCTCATCGCATAAAACGTTAAGACAATAAAGACGTCTTAATTAAAAACTTTACTACAATTTGAAAACTAACTAACTAACTAACTAACTAACTAACTAACTAACTAACTAACTAACTAACTCCATGGAACAGAGGCCTTCTTGAGAAGCTAAGAGTTCCTCAGCTAGACAAGAAATTATCCACAGTTTATGGCACCCGGAGGTTCATTAACTCCTTTCACAAGAACCCGCCATTTTTACCTGTCCTGAGTCAGCTCAATCCAGTCCATGCGCCATCCCACTTCTTGAAGATCCATTTTAATAGTACCCTCCCATATTTTAAAAATAAACTCCGCATAAATTGCGTGACAGACTTGTACGCACCTTGCAGGATCGTTAACTAAGGAGATCGTGTAAAGGCATGCAGGGGTAATGGATGTGTAGCTACATCCGTTCTTAATTTAAGCAACAAATAAATATGACGCCACAGGCACTTTACTCCCCTTCACCCCGAAGTAAGAGTCCCCGGTCCCTACTGAATAAAAGGCTGGGTGCCCGTCCCGAGAATCGTACCCGGGATCATCTAGAATCCGGGTCTCCAACCAGCGACTAACCAAGTTGTATTATGCGGCCCGCGCCACATTTGTAATTTGTGTACATACCATAAAATAAACACAATAATTCAAATTATGTACACTCGGTATGCAATCGGTATAGAAAATAATTCAGGCAGTTAGGTACATCACTTGCTGTTATTTTTCCACGTGCGGCCCGGGAAACCAGCCCGCAATAAGGGGTTTGGCCCTTTGCCATAAAAGGGTTGGACGCCCATGGTCTAGTCCAGCCTAACCCGAACTTTTTCGGCCCAACGCCCTTCTACAAAGTATTTTTCGGCCAAACGCCCCCTCAGACTACTTCACGCCAACGCTGCCTATTATTCACTTCAAATATGTGTAATACTTAATATAAAAGGAATTTTCAGTGATTATTGCTGACTGTTTTTACCACGACTTCTTATTGCCCTTAGACCATACATTAAATTATTAGTAGGCTAGTGTTATTTCCGTGAATCCTATTTAATACATTCACACCGATGATAACCGCGTTTAAAAATTGATTTGTTTAATAAAATCAAATTTCAATGCATCAGCGATCGGATCCGAACTCCAATTTCAGAGCCCCCTAATAAGCCTAAACGCCCCCGACCATAAAATTTGCAGTCACATCAATGCCCCCAGGAAAGGCTGTAGCACCCCTCAGGGCGGCACTACCGCCCACACTGGGAAAAGTTGATCTAGACTGTAGCACATTACATGTACTCATTACACTATACCCATCCCAGAAAATGTGGTATGGTTTTATAAATACATCAAATTTAGGTTAATTGTAATTGTGTTTGTATTTGAATTGTATTTGTATAGTAATTGTATTTATTGTGTGTAACAGGTGTCCTTAATTTTTTTTAAATTTTGTGTGCTGTGTTTTGTTTGAATGTGGTGTGTTATTTTGTGTGTTGTGTCTTATTGTAGTACCACTGCCACCGGCTACAAACCCATTTGCAGTCAAAATAAATAATAATAACAATGAATTCTAAAAACACCAGAGGAATGTTATCTCCGCATCCCCACACGCAAGGGCGATATGCATGCGTATGATAAACACGTTACTGTATACAAAATTTACATATAAATGTCAGAGGTTTGCAAATGATTATTACCCCTGGCATCCTAACGTATAATTGTGCTGATATCTGGGCTCTTGTGGGATATTACGCGGTGTCATGTGGTAATTGTTTACCGACGTTTCGGTACAACGTATCGGTCCAATCTTCCTTCTCGGACTCTTGAGCATCGAAGATGGGACAGATACGTTGTCCCGAAACGTCGATAAACACCACACGACGCCGCGTAATATCCCGGAAGATCGCAGATCTAATCAACATCCCGGCGGAGGGCTGAAATCACAGTTGTGCTGTACTAATTGCATAGAACATTAAACACAACAAGTTCAGACGATATGGAGTCGTACTATGAAATTTATTTTCTGATACCGATTCTGTTATGACAATATCCATTACTGAACACATTATGCAAGAACTGCCAATGGCGTACCTTCGTACACAAACGAAATGCATTTTGCACTAGATCAAGACAAATTAGCTCCAGCATAACCCACAATACATGCTTACACCTCTTTCCCATTGGTGTCTTGAGAAAAAACAAACATTTAGAGAATGTAATAACCGCTAACTAACTAATTAACTCCATGGAGCAGAGACCTTCTTGAAAACCTAACACTTTCTCAGCTAGTCAAGAAATCCTCCCATTTTATGGAACCCGGTGGTTCATTACCACATGTACAAGAGCCCGCCACCTGTCCCTACCCTGAGCCAGATCAATCCAGTCCATGCCCTCCCATCTCACTTCTTGAAGATCTATTTTAATATTATCCTCCCATCTACGCCTGATCAATGTGATAACTACACTAACAGTTTGTGAAAGGGTTGGGCATAAAGCCAAAGTACTGCACGTAACTGACCTTACAGGCCGTATGAACACAGACACCTCATTTCACCCGTACCATCTTTATTTGAAGTTGTCAGTTGTCGTTAAAGCCTCTCTTACAAGACGGCCTCTCATTTCCTGTGTGCATAGGCGTAACTTGCGGGGCAAGGGGACCAAATACCCCCCCCAATATTTTTTCAACACAGGAATTGTTTATTTGGTTACTGAATTAGACAATGGCAAATAAACATAGACAGAAAAAAGAAAACGAAAACTTCAGTTCTATGGGACCAATTTTCCCCTCTTTCAAATTTGACTGCTCTGTAAAATGAAGTTCCTAAAACCCACGATCAGGGGGGCCCGCCCCCCCCATTGTTATTAGTCAAGTTATGCTTATGCCTGTGTGGCTACTTCCAAAATAAAATGCCTTATATTCCTGCTTGTAGAGTATATAAGCTTTTCTTGCAGGTCGAGTTATTTTTAATTTCTAATAGTTTCTAAGAAAAACGCAAAATATGTAACAAATTAATGCATTATTAAGTGGAATGAATTCTGAATACGCTGTCTTTATCAAATAAATGCATCCGAAAATAAACACAGTGGACTCTTACCTGATCCCAAATTCCACGCCCCATTATTACCCAGTACTGAAGCTGGTAAGTATGGAGACGGTCGAAAACAGTGGGAATTACAGACGGCTTGAAGGAACCGAAGTTTTCATGTTGAACACTGTTCTAGCGGATATACTGATAGCCTGGATCAACTTTTACTGGTGGTGACATGACGTACGCCAACCTAACCTCGCCACAAGTTACTAGACTGAAGCCACTAGACAAAACTGTTCTTCATTTTCCAACTAACAGAAAGGGAAGGGTTTCATTCTCCTTCGCTCACCCCTCCCACCCGGCCACGTTTATTCAAGCTCAGGCCAAAAGAGAAGCCGAAAGTTTGAGGTTCCTTCCTGTTTTCTACCTGCTGTCCTAAAATTAGCTGTTCAGCACAGTTCATACAACTCTACATTGGAAGGAATTTTGGCAGTCCGCTATTCAAGCGTGTTGTTCTCACAAAATGATTTTCTAATGGAATGCACATTAGAATTAATTCTACCTAACGTGTCTACACGTTAGGTAGAATTAATTCTGCCGAATATTGCGGTATACATACATAAGACTGTATCCACAAGATCACACACTTTTATCTAGTGCCGAGGTTAAAAACGAGTGGAGCTACATCTACACACCCCTATACGCCTCATAGCAAGTGTAGGAAAAAATTTACTTTTCCACCTGCCATCTCCAAAAATCAGATTCTTTCTTGACAAGCTACTTGTCGCCCACTTATTCAAGAAATTTGCCTTTTATGGAAACAAATGTGTCATTCCCTCTTGAACAGAAGCCCTTAACTTGGCCTTGCCATGAGCTAGATGTACCTGATTGCAACCGCTCACTATTTGGCCGGTGGAAAATGAGACGTTTCTCATTGGGAATGTGCGTGTGGCATCTCAGAGAACCCAGCGTGTACTAGATCACTGCCACTTGATGAATTAATAAACAGGTTACAATCACTAAATTCACTGTATTTATTTTATAGGTGTCGATTCTTAGGAAAACAAGAAAAGAGCGGCATTGAACAAATCTCGTCAGACCTGACGTACGGCCTGTTGTCAATATTTTCCGCAAAAAATATAAATTCATAATTACAATTTTGTAGTAAAAATCCCAAAGAATGGAGTGATACGATTTCACGTCTGACTTCTCTGAAGTCCAAACTGCAAGTCCCTCAGCTCCCCCAGGTTACTCACGGCCTAAAACTCATGAAATTAAAATCTTTGAAAAATTAACTACTGCCCTGATTGCCTACTTACTAAACTGCTCCAATTCCCATGGGTCTAATTTTAAATATTTTAAAGTCTGAACTCTGATTCGGTCCCCCAACTCGAGTTAACGTGTTTCGTAAATTTCCTTTCAAAAACTCTATGCGTCTATCGTTAGCAAGCGACGCGAAACCCCCGCGGGGCGATCTGCTTTGTGTCACTACCAGGCATGTTTTAGCCATATGTCAAAGTATCAATTGTTACTCTGTGTCCAGCTACAAAAATCTCTTCAAAGTTAAAGAAACAATGGCTTTTTGTCTAGCTTCCTTCCACAAACCCACAACTCTGCTGGCTCCCCATTGACTGGCTGTCACATAAATCTCCTTACCAGTGACCTGTGCCCCGTTAAAGCCAAAAGTGAAGAACTTAATGAATTACCAAAAAATGTATATGCTCCTTACTCTACCCGCTATTCATTGAAGCTAGGTGTACGGTTATACCTTCAGTTCCACCACACTACATTCTTTCAGGTGTTGAAATAAAAGATGTGTGTAAAATTGGAAAGTCTCATAGCCCTCTGGATGATGATTAATTTTTTCTGTGATGACATTGTGGTGACACTGTGATGACACTGTGGTGATTGGTCATTACCGGCCGACGTTTTGGAGGAGGGTGCTGCCTCCAACGTGAAATTTTAAGCTGTTAAAAAAGACTGCATCCAACGTGCACACGCCTAAACCTTTGAAGATGAAAGAGGCATTTTCCTCGAAAAATTCGGTAACTATTTACCAACATACACGGGGACATAAACCAGCAAATTTTAATATCCAATATTTTGTGTGAAATTCTCATTTGCCCGTTACGTGGTACAGTACAGGCCATGCTGTTCTGATTCCCGCTTCATTTCATCACCCAGACAACAGTCTGTGCTACGCGTAACATCATGAAAAATCAGGGTGGCGGAGCCTACTCAATATAGCGACTAGCCCACGGGACGGACGGTTCGAAAGTCACATCCAGTTAGGGACAGAAGATGTTTACTGAGGTAAACAAGAACAAAGCACAAAAACACACACCATCACCAAAAACCCGGTTTTCGATACACTCATCACACAGAACTAAAAAGGATACACACAGCTAGCAAAACACGCACTGAACGGGCAAAGTAATCCAGAATCCACACCACGGCACCAAGCAGCGTCATAAAATAATGTAGGGACAACAACCAACAAATAACTCTACATAGCAGTAATCAGAAAGATAAGTACTAAGCATTAGACCAAGAACAAATATTAACAGCATAAACATTAAGATGACAAAAATGACAGGACAATAATAGTAGTGCAAAGAAAACAAAAAATCCTTGCATTTAGAATAACGTGAAGACGACACACATATATGTGTATATAGATGTCGTAACATGCCGTGTACTGATATGACTGCTATCATATTTATTATGTTTATATGAATTATAATATAATACAACAAAACATCGTTGTGCAGACAAGAAACAAAATATTTGTACTAAAAAATTTTTCGTACGGTACCGCGGGATGTAAACAATCACGGTAAGATGATGGGTACTCTACGTGCGATGTTACACACATACTCCAGAATCTATAGAATGATATCGATATCACTGCATACATCAGACTTTGTATTTCAGAAAATGTAGTCGTAAACTGCGGTACATGCACGGTGACAAGAGGGATCCACCATCCTAAAGCGCAGGACTGAATTATAGACCCAGCCAACGGTTTTCGCCCTATCGCCGCACTTAAGCAACATTCTGCGTGGTTAGTGATCGACTGAGAACAAATCCTGCTAGTGGTATTAGCTTTTTTCTCAACTCACAAACTTTCACTTTGGAGGTAATGGCACAATTCACTATTCCCCCACCCCTTCACTAGGTGACAGTGCAATATCGTTATACAGCGCAGGCAGTACAAAAAATTAGGTGTAACTCTAGCACTTTTCTCATCTCCAACACTTTGAAATCACACAATACAAGAATCATTCTACATTCCCTTCCAGTTCAACATTCCATGAGGTTGTACTGACAGTACAGCTTAGCAAAACTAAGCTTCATTAAGCCGTCTGTCAATCTTCGTTGCATATCCTACTTAAAGTTACGGGTTCCAAAGGAAATAAAACAGCGAAGAAGACTGTTACATTGCAGAATATCATGCTTATTTTTATCTCATCATGTTGAAACCTTAACACCTGTGACAATAGTTCCTTCAGTTTTACCTAAATTACATTATGCGCATGACGTATTCAATTTCCCCGTGGCATTGCATTACTTGCAACTCTACAATTGATCGCCACTTCACACTGTTCAGAAGTTTAATAAACTAAACTGCCGTCGGCTGTTTCTTTCAGATTGAAAAGTTTACGTGCCTCTGATGCTATTTTATTTACCTTTATTGTGACGACCTATCTTCTTGATACGGCATGTACCTTTCTCGGTGGATTCGTCATCATCATCAGCAGCATCATTATCCCCCTTATGCAGGGTATTCACACTTACATACCTGAAACAAACCATGTTTCTAGGGTATACAGTGTCGCAGCTACTCCGCGCGTACTGTTAATGGTGCATATAACGCTGTCTTCAATATTGAACTCTTTTGTGCTTCTACACTAGCACTTTCCGCAGTGTGTGTGCTGTGCCCAGTATAGCTGTTTTCTGCAGTTCCTTGACTTCGTGCTTTCCTGGTATGCTGCTGAAGTATTTTCTGCATGATTTTGAAATGGTTCCAGTTGTTCCTATTATTACTGGCGTCACCTTTGTTTTTATGTTCCAAATGCGCTGTATTTCTATTATGAGGTCTTTATGTTTTATAAATCTTCTCGGCTTCTTTCTTTATCACTTATTATTATTATTATTATTATTATTATTATTATTAGTAGTAGTAGTAGTAGTAGTAGTTGTTGTTATGATGCAAATTACGATTTCACCACCCCAAGAAGGAGCACGCGTGAGTTCAAATTTTCACGCAAACAAGACAGAAAGATTAATATATTTGACATTAGTATTAACATTATTATATTCTGCATCACTTTATGTATAAAGTACGTACGGATCGAATTTTTCGGCGTCCGCTTGCCTACGCGCACTCGTGTTGCGCTTGTGTGTGAACCCGCATGGTAGCTGAACATAACGTCGTTGTCTCACTCTCTTCGCTCGTCTTTAACTGGAAGCGGAGTCAGGATTGGAGCCGTGTGAGCGTGGGGCATGCAAACCCCTGGAGGGGAAAATCTGGCTGGCTTGAAACAACCAGCTGATGCATCGGGAAAGGGCTGCTGTTGTCTTCAGTTATCTCCTACTTGGCACGGGTACGCCTTTTCCTTCTGTTGGGATGATGTGTCCTGCAGTTTCAGCGGGTAGGTGTGCTGAAACTTAGATATTCTCGCTGCTCTCCCTGTGGTGTCTTTCCTCACTACCCCTTGTTTCTAGGGTATACAGTGTCACAGCTATTTCGCACGTACTGTTAATGGGGCATATAACGCTGTCTTCAATATTGAACTCTTTTGTGCTTCTACACTAGCACATTCCGCAGTGTGTGTGCTGTGCCCAGTATAGCTGTTTTCTGTAGTTCCTTGACTTCGTGCTTTCCCGGTATGCCGCTCAAGTATTTTCTGAAGGATTTTGAAATGGTTCCAGTTGTTCCTATTATTACTGGCGCCACCTTTGTTTTACGTTCCAAATGCGCTGTATTTCTATTATGAGGTCTTTATGTTTTAGAATATTCTCGGCTTCTGTCTTTATCACTTATTATTATTATTATTATTATTAGTATTATTATTAGTATTAGTATTGGTTGTTATGACGCAAATTACGATTTCACCACCCCAAAAAGGAGCACGTGTGAGTTCAAATATTCACGCAAACGAGACAGAAAGATTAATATATTTAACATTAGTATTAACAACATTATATTCTGCATCAATTCATGTATAAAGTACGTACGGATCGAATTTTTCGGCGTCCGCTTGCCTACGCGCACTCGTGTTGCGCTTGTGTGTGAACCCGCATGGTAGCTGAACATAACGTCGTTGTCTCACTCTCTTCGCTCGTCTTTAACTGGAAGCGGAGTCAGGATTGGAGCCGTGTGAGCGTGGGGCACGCAAACCCCTGGAGGGGAAAATCTGGCTGGCTCGAAACAACCAGCTGATGCATCGGGAAGGGGCTGCTGTTGTTTTCAGTTATCTCCTACTTGGCATGGGTACGTCTTTTCTTTCTGTTGGGATGATGTGTCCTGCAGTTTCAGCGGGTAGGTGTGCTGAAACTTAGATATTCTCGCTGCTCTCCCTGTGGTGTTTTTCCTCACTACCCCTTTCCAAACAAAAGAGTCGGGTTTTAAGACGCACGTCGCGGTCGAAAATCCAGTCAGTTTGAGCCATGCGTCAGAATAGGTCGTAACTACATATAACGATATAACAAGGGATCCCAAACACTTAGTTGAAAATGTATAGTTCTCGCCCCACATACAAGAGGAGAATTTTTTAATCAAAAACCGTTCCTCCTATTAGATGTCATCTTACAAACAAACTCAAATGACTGGAAATCAGAAAACATGAAATACGAGGTACATGAAGATGTTATACACGTACATCACAACAGACAGCCGCATGTTGATATGACTGCCTACGTCAGACACTGTAGTTCAGAAAATGTGGCCGTGTCGCCTCGTTCGAGAACGTCGGCGAGGCGGATTGAAAAACCTGTAATCTACGTGTGAAGGGTGCATGCATCCAATGGCCGTACTAGGTTGACAGCAACAGTTCGCGACGGACAATCGCACATATTCAACCTCGGACGTGGTTAGTAACTTGATAGGAGACGGCTTGGAAACACCACGTGCTGTTGCATGAAACTTTGTTTTCGAATCTCGTACACTCGCTTTGGAAGTGATGACAAATTTTATCATTCCACCACCGCCTTGTAATACGTTTCAGTGCAACATCTCTGTACAGTCAAGGCAGTTTAAAAATCGAAGAAACTGGGTCACTTCATAAACAATCCTACACTTTTAAATAAAACTATATATTAAATACTCTATACTGCTCGCAGCACAACATTCTGGTGAGGTTTTATTGAGAGTACAGTTTAGCAAAAGAAAGCCAAATAAAGCCATCTGCCAATCACTGATAAAATTCGTAGAAAACCTGTAGGATTTCTAGAGCGTGGTATGCGAACGAAATCAATACAAGTAGCAGGAATAACCACCGATTGACCTAGCAATTGCTGCAACTGCCCAGAAAACAGTGACGCGGCCACGAGCTTCAGCAGCCGACGAGGACCGCTTTGGAAAGGTGGTGTAAATTGGCAAAAAAAAAAGGCACGCGAAAATGCTGTCCACCACCCTCAGTAACGCGTATCTGCTGCGCACTTGAACAAGGCCTCCATTCTGACTCCGCTTCTGGACAAAGTCGAGCCAACAGACGGATAAAAAAAAGCGTACGGGGCCCAGACGCCATGACCACCAGGAGCTGGCTAAGGCAAGCACACTCCGTGATAAGCGATAGGGATGTTGATGTTCATGATTCCTTCGAATAACAATATTTAATTCACACAAACACAATGTTGGGGGAGGGGTTGGGAAAATCATACTTTATGCTGTAACGCAATAATAATAAGAAAAATAACAATGAACGAGCAAATAAATATAAATATAGTATGAAGAAGAGTCTCCATCATAGTATGAAAACAAATATAACCACAGGCACGAAAGTATGTCCACGGTCACAGAAAACCCCCACGACTAATCCTTTTATTCTTAGCACTACATGTGTAACTCAACGAACAATTGAACAGTTCAGCATATTGAAAACTTCTATAACAGCAAGCCTGTGCAATAAACTTTCACGCACGTAGTGTACTTTAGATGACGTTGAAATAATTGGTGTACTCACATTTTAAGATTGCAAGATAGCAAAATATTCCTCTTCTTCTCTGACGTAATTTTAACAGACACGAGATGTTTGTCTGCGATTTCTAACAAACGGATTAATTTGTCGTAGTTCTGGTAAAAGTACCGACAGTGAAATTTCATGGAATATATAAGTGAGAGGGAATGAATAATATTTCGTTTACAGTTTGAAACTGTTAGGTAGGGTGAATATAATATAGGTAATTGAATTTCCACTGCTTTGACTATGTAGAGATAAACTCAAACACGTAGTCAGGGGGTGAAGGACTCATGAGTTGAGCCATTATCACAGAAGTGAGAGTCTGTGAGACAAAAATAGAAGTCTCTGCCAAGAGCACACGCTGTTCCAACCAACCAACCAATCAACCAACCAAAGAGCTAACTAAGGGCGAAGACTTGCGCTTTCGACGTCCCTTTCAGTACCCATTCCTGCGTTTTAACGCATCGCCGGGATCTAAAACACACACCTCATTTTGTCCTTTTGAGAGATCTCTGTTACCTACCTTGGAGCGGGTTCAGGAGGGGTTGAGAGGGTAGCCTGAACAACACGACCTCCTCGGACAACATGGTTCCAACCAGATCCAAGGCTCTCCTGCTCTGCGGATGGCTGTGGTGTGAACACTCTGTTCGCGGCGGGCTGGTCGGCAGCACCGCTGGTCCGGGTGCGTTGGTTGGGCACTTGCTTTGCAAGCGCCACTTTTGCCTCTTTCCACTTGCTGCAGCCCCGGTAGTTGGCCGTGTGGTTGCCGCCGCAGCTGCAGCATTTAAGCTGCAGCTTTGGGATCGAGCACTCCCGAGTGGGGGTGTGCGGTGCGAGTGTGGTGCGGTGCAGATTGGTGCGAGTGGTCTGGTGCGCTTCGCAAGGAGTAAATTCTGGAGTAAGTTTCTTAAGCGGGCGCTCACGTACTGTTGTCGGTAGGAGTATTCACTGCTCCAGAGGAGTAATCCTGTTTGCTGCTGCTTCTCTGGTCCTTCAGTGGGTAAGAGGGAGTAGTAGTTGAGGAGTACGGTCCCCCTGCTGTCGGCGCAATGCTGAAGCAGGAGGAATTAGCCTTTGTTAAGGCTATTTCGACGATGGAACTTTCCCCAGCTCTTCTCCGAGAGCTGCGGAGAGAGATGGCTGCGCGGAAACTGAGCAGGGCCGGTGTGCCTAGCAAGGCCAAACCACCCAGTGTGGTCACCTCCAAGCGCCATCCTACGGGCTCTATTGCCGCGAGTATGGCTCAACCGTCCGGCAAGCCGCTACAGAGCTCGGCGACAAACAGGAAGGCCGAAGAGCTTTCAAGCTCAGACGGCTCATCGGGGCCTGCGATTAGACGTCCGCGCCGGGCACTTCTAGGGAGGGCTTCCAGCTCCTCACGGACGACGCTCTCTGGCATTTGCCTGCCAATATTCTTGATGAGAAGACGTACCTGCCGGTCCTCGGGGAGGGAGAAAGTGTGAAAACTCACACCCTTGCTCCCATCGAAGGATCGGAGGGCACTCACCGTGGCCCGAAAGCCGTCAGCTGTCCCTGGGACAATCATCAGTTTCTCGGCCTTGAGCTGGGCCCAGAGACTGATGGGGCACTGCGTCCTTAGCCAGGTAAGGAAGCCGCGAGTATCAGAGACTCCCGAAACAAAGATGGGCGTCTTGTTGGGTCGCTCGCCGACGGGAGCGACCTTATCAATCAGGGTGGTACCAACTGGCATGCCATTCAGAGGCCCGGACATGTCAGTCGACATGCGCCTGGAGGCTGCAACAGAGGAGACAGCGGGCTCGGAGGTATCCGAGCCCCTGGCTGAGGGCTAGGACGGCCCACTTGACTGCTGCGGGTTAGCGTACCCAGCAACTATTGCTGCGTAGGCTGGCCCATCGTTGCCGGGAAGTGTCTTGCAGGAAGCAGCCGACTCCCCAGAAGTGGCGGGCGCGGACGACCCATCAAGCGGGTTGGGCGCCGGACGTCTAATCGCAGGCCCCGATGAGCCGTCTGAGCTTGAAAGCTCTTCGGCCTTCCTCTTTGCCGCCGGGCTGTGCAGCGGCTTGCCGGACGGTGGAGCCATACTCGCGGCACTAGAGTCCGTAGGATGGCTCTTGGAGGTGACCACACTGCGTGCTTTAGCCTTGCTAGGCGCACCGGCCCTGCTCCGCTTCCGTGCAGCCATCGCTTTCCACAGCTCTGGGAGGAGAGCTGGGGAAAGCTCCATCGTCGAAATAGCCTTAACAAAGGCTAATTCCTCCTGCTTCAGCATTCCGCCGAGAGCAGGGGGACCGTACTCCTCAAATACTACTCCCTCTTACCCACTGAAGGACTACAGAAACAGCAGCAAACAGGATTAATCCTCGGGGGCAGCGAGTTCTCCAACCGACAACAGTAAGTGAACGCCCGTTTAAGAAACTTACTCCTTGCGAAGCGCACCACACCACTGCCAGTATCAGACTCCGCCGCACCGCACCGCACCTCACGAGGTTCCAAGAAATGAGACTGCTTATGTGCCTGTTGGTACGATTGTTCAACACCATGGGGAGACCCCGAGGGAACTATGTATCAGAATTCGCAGGCGGTTGCAAGCCGAGTTAACAGTCATTCCCTGTTGGATACAGCAGTTGTCAGCGGGCGGGAGAAGTCTGGTACTGGCAGTGGTCTGGAGCGCTTCGCAAGGAATATGTCTCTTTAAGCGGACGCTCACGTACTGTTGTCGGTTGAAGTACTCACTGCTCCCGCGGACTATTCCTGTTTGCTGCTACTGCTCTGGTCCTTCAGTGGGTAAGAGGGGATAGTAGTTGAGGAGTCCGATCCCCCTGCTTTTAGCGCTATGCTCAAGCGGGAGGGACTGGCCTTTATGAAGGCCATCTCCACACTTTAGCTCTCCCCAGGTCACCTCCGGGAGCTGAGGAGGGCCATGCCAGCGAGGAAGAGAAGAAAGGCCCTAGCGCCAGGCAAGGCAAACCCGCCCGGCGAGGTTGTGGATGAGTTTCAGTCCTCCCACAAGCCGCTGCAGCTGCCTGCGGGAAAAAGGAAAGTCGCCGAGCTTTCCGCTTCAGATGGTGTGTCTTAACCCGCCGCAAGGCGCCCATCGCCCTGGCCGTGGAGCCATCTGCGGCAGTGTGTGCCGCGGATGAACTGACTGCCGGGACCAGCCGGCAGCCCCGTCCGATGGAAGGTGGGCCGGCGTATGCCGCGGTGGTGGCCGGACGCACCGTCCCACGTCAGGAAAGTGGGCCGTTCAAGCCCACAGCCAAAGGATCGGGTACTCCCGAACCTGCTGCCTAATCTCAGACAGATTTTAGGCGCACGACTCTTGGAGATGTGTCAGGGCCCCTGAGTGGCATGCCAGCTGGCACCACTCCTGACACACCGATCGAGACTACCACGGTAATTCCCGCAGGCGAGCGGCACAACAAGGCTCCTATCTATGTTTCAGGGGTCACGGATACCCGTTGATTCTTGACATGGTTGAGGGAGTCATGCCCCAGCGGTGTCTCAGCCCAGATGAAGGGCGAGAGACTTATGCTGGTTCCAAAGACGGCCGATGGCTTCCGAGCTACGGTAAGTGCGCTGCGGTCCCTGGATGGGAGCAACGGTGTGAGTTTTCACACGTTTTCTCTCCCGGAGGTCCGATGCATCAGTCTGTTGCTAAAGAATCTCGGCAAACACATGCCTGAGAGCGTCGTTCGGGAGGAGCTGGAGATTCTGGGCATTCATGTTCAGGGCGTCTTGCAGCTCCGCTCCGGGCGCCGAGATCAGGATGTAACCCGAGACCGTCCCCTGACTCCGCACTTCATAGTGTCGGTGGCGCGAGGAGCGGAAGCCCAGAAAGTGCGCTCCTTAACTGAACTCTGCGGTTTGCGACTTTCGGTGGAGTCGTATGTTGCACCGAAGGCTCCCCTGCAGTGCGAGCGTTGCCAGCGGTTCGGCCACACTCAGCGCAACTGTGGGTATCCACCCCGTTGCGTTGCCTGAGGCGAGGCAAACCTTTGTGTGGAGTGCTCAACCCCCAAGCAGCAGCTTAAAAGCTGCAGCTGTGGCGGTAACCACACAGCCAATTATCGGGGCTGCTTAAAGTGGAAAGAAGCCAAAGCAGCGCTTGTGAAGCGGGGGCAGCCTGAGCGCAGGCAAGTGCGTGGTGCTACCGGCCGACCAGCCGCGCCGAAACCTGCGAAGGCGGGAGCATCGGCGGAACAGGAGAGCCTAGGACCCGGCTGGAACCACGTTGTTCAAGGGGGCCGCGTTGTGAAGGCTACCGTCCCAACCCCTCCTGAACCCTCCCCTAAATCCGTCACTGCAGCTCCTGATCAGAGCAAAGTGTCCGTAAGTAAGAAAGGCGGCGCAGCTGTCAATCCTGCGCTGAAAAGCACGAAGGCCATCAGGCAGGCCCAAGCGAAAAATACGCAGGAACAGGTGAAGGCTGGTAAGTCTTCACCTAAAATCCTAAACCCCACTAACCCTACGCCCGCACCTCAAATTACCCAGTCGCCCATCGAGGAGATCTCCGATTTACTCGATACCCTTCCCATCGACGCTTGTGAGGAGCTGACGCGTCGGCTCCTCACAGCGCCTCCCATCCCCCCCCTTCAGGGGCGGCCCGCTAGCGGGCCGTCCTCAAAATCATTGTCCCCTTTGTAGCCGAATATGGCAGCACGGCCTAGAAGGATGAACGTGGCGAAAGCTCTGCGGTTGGCCTGCTGGAATGCCGATGGTGTTCGCGGCAGGAAGCTGGAACTGGAACATTTCTTCAGTCAGCAGGGAGTCGATATCTGTCTCTTGATAGAAACTCATCTGAAAGAGAGAGACGTCTTTTGGCTTGCAAACTATGTTTGTCACCGAATTGACCGGCCCACATAGGGAGGCGGAATAGCAATACTGGTCCGTCGGGGTATAGATCACTACGCTGTACCCGTCATCGGTTTGATCCAGTTAGAGGCAACTGCCATACACATTATGTTGGATAGTGGCCCTCTTAAAATATTGGGAGTGTACCTCTCGCCCTCCCGGCCCATAGTCGGATCGGACCTGTCTGCATGCTTTGGCAGAGGGTTTCCCGTCTTGACGGCGGGGGACCTCAATGCCAAGCATGTAGACTGGAATTCGCGGCTGACCACGACCAGGGGCAAGCTCCTGCGTGATTACGCTAGCGGAAACTCCTGTTTGATTTACGGGCCGGACTCCCCCACCACTCTCCCGTACAACTCCGCGACTACCCCCGATGTCTTAGACATCGTAATTACCAAGGACATAACCTTCCCAGTGTATCTGACGGCGTGCTCAGCACTAAGCTCAGATCATCTTCCTGTACTGATCGACACGACGTGCCGATCATCGTTTCGCAACCTGCCAGCCCGGCCTGACTACAGGCGGACCGACTGGTTCAAATTTCAGGCCAGCCTAGAAGAGAGGCTACCGTCCACCCCGTTGCTGTCGAACGAGGCGGAAATCGACACGTGCATGGAGCAAGTGTCCAATGCAATTTTGGAGGCGCTGGCGGCGTCGACTCCCGAGAGTCGCCCTCGCGATGACTCACAGCCCCCAATACCGGCATGTATTCAGGATGAAATACGCCTGAAGAACAGGCTGAGGAAGCAGTGCCAAATCACCAGGGACCCTGCTCTGAAAGCTGAGGTCAACCGTCTTCAGCGGTCTGTGACCCACCAGCTAAATGAGTGGCGTAACGGCCAGTGGAGCGGCACGCTAGAGAGCCTCGACCCCAAGGACCAATCATTGTGGAAGATGACAGGGCGGGTGATGAGAATTCCCACTCCCTCACCTCCCCTCGTCGCTCCGGGCGGAACTGCTCTCTCTGATTCAGAGAAAGCAGAAGCCCTGGCCGACAGTCTTGATTCTCAGTTTCAGCCGGTAAACGACCCGTCGGACCCGGTAGTTATTGAGAAGGTTACCGAGGTGCTGCAAGCATACTCTCATGCCCCTGCAAGCGAGCATCAGTTAACCAACCCCATGGAGGTCCAGGACGCCATTCGGGGTCTCAAGGTCGGCAAAGCTCCAGGATCAAACGGTTTATCGGCCAGGGCTCTGAAGCACCTTCCTCAGCGGGCTATAAGCCTCCTCGTGGCGATATTTAACGCAGCGCTTCTAGCGCAGTACTTCCCACCAGTATGGAGACACGCCCGCGTGATTTCCGTCCTGAAACCCGGGAAGCACTCATCACTACCCTCGTCGTATCGGCCTATTAGTCTGCTAGACACGATTGGCAAACTGTTCGAAAAGATCTTACTTAGTAGGATCTTAAGCGAAGTAAGCGGGCGCGGGCTACTGCGTCATTAGCGGTTTGGATTCAGACCCAAACATAGCAGGACTGTTCAGCTGGCCCGCCTCGTTGAGAGAGTGACTAGGAACTTCGGCGAGAAGAGACTGACAGGAGCGATTTTTCTCGACGTGGCAAAAGCCTTCGATACCGTTTGGGTCGATGGTCTCCTTTTCAAGTTAACCGCCCTCAATTTCCCCTCCTACATTGTTCAAACAATATCCTCTTATCTCCATAACCGGACGTTCGAGGCAGCTTTCCTAACCGGCACATCCACCCGTCGTCACATGCGCGCTGGAGTAGCGCAGGGCGGACTAGTCTCCGCTGTGCTCTTCAGTCTGTATGTGAACGACATGCCTGTGCCTTCCCGTCACGTCGAGCTGGCCCTGTACGCGGACGACACGGCCATTATAGCCACGTCACGCAAGTCAGCGCTGCTCATCAGGTACTTAGAAACTATATGAGTGACCTAGAGCGGTGGCTGAGAGAATAGAGAATCGCCATTAACGTCTCAAAGAGCAATGCGATGCTCTTTGCTAAGGCCGCCTGGCGAATTTCCCGACCTCGACCGGTTCAGTTCATAGGACATCCAATCGAATGGGTCGCTGCAGCCCGTTACTTGGGAGTGACCCTAGATTCTCGCCTGACCTGGAGGCCTCATATCGTACAGGTCAGGAAGAAAGTCTCTTAGCGACTGGGTGTGCTTGGCTGTCTCCTAAACAGGAGAAGCGGCCTCTCCATCAGGAACGGAGTTCTGCTGTATAAGCAGCTCTTCCGCCCAATGATGGACTATGCGTGCCCCATCTGGAGGTGCGCAGCTCGCAGCTACGTTAAGCAGCTGCAGGCTCTCCAGTTCAAGTGTCTTCGCATTGCTACTGGTGCACCGTGGTACATCAGTAGCACGCAGATTCACGAGTACCTTGGAGTGCCGTTCTTTGCAGAACACACCAGAGCCCTAACCGACAGTTACGTCTCAAAGTTAGCTGGCGTGGGAAACCCCTTAGTTCGGCAACTGGGCAGATATTTACGCTGACCGAGGGCCGACGCAAGCTGCCGGATGCGCAAGCTAAGGGATCAGCCGACCAGTCGAGGCCGCATGCAAAATGGCGGACAAGTCGACGTCGAAACGTGCTCGCTATTCACTAGTTGGGCGCATTTCGGTCACCCTGACTGAGGTTTTACCTTGATTTTCCTCAGTCGTAAGGTAAATGCCAGGGTGAAAGTAAAAAAGTCGGTGCACGGCCCGCGAAATGCCCCCCTCCTCGCGGGCACGACGGGTTCACCGAAGTGCCCACTTCGAAAACATTACGCGATTCGCCACCCTGTCTTCAACCCCCAGGCAGCCATCCAACCAAAGTTTTCCCCCCTCAGATAGGAAGACTATGTGCTCCTAGAGTCGTAGCCTTTAGCGTAACAAGTCCCGGTCGCGAATCAGGACTATAAACAATTAGCGTAAGCGAATCCCCGTTATAGAGTAAAGTGTCTGTTTTAGAGCCCAGCGATGCGTTAAAACTCAGGAATGGCTACTCAGACAAAGGGACGTCGACTTGCGCGAACTTAGCTCTTTGGTTGGTTGGTTGGTTGGAACCTCGTGATTTCTAAACGTTTCCACCTTCAGCCATGGGTCATAACAGGTCACAACTATCGCAAGGGACCTGAAAACCTTTGTCCAACATGTAAAAGAATAACTCTCGTCCATATATAATAAGGGAATTTGTAGAAATAAAAATGGCTCCGCTTATCACACTTAGTCTTAAGAAATTCGAAACTTCACGATGGAAGAGGGAAACACGAGACGATACGTACGTTAGAACCATGCCCCAGAATCAATAGACAGATATGCGTATATTAATCACATTTTTAGCTCCGGACACCTACTCTTGAACCCAGGTACTTTTATTATGACAAGGCTCACGAAAGGGTGGGCGTTCCAGAACTAGACAACGGCCATTCGAAATTGAAAACAGCGGTTCTCGTGCGAAGCGCGTTAGTTAAGCAACCGCGGGTGTGATTAGTACATAGATGGGTGACCGCTTGGGAAAACCGCGTGTTGTGGGCATAGACTTCCACTTTCGTCCCACAAACTCCCGTTTCTTTGATAATTGCTGCACTCATGATTACTTCACCCCCTGACTACGTGTGTGACATGATCTCTACATAGTCAACGCAGTAGAAATCCAATTACCTATGTTATATTCACCCTACCCAAGAGTTTCAGACAAACTGTAAACGAAATATTATGCATTCCCTCTCACTTATATTCCATGAAATTTTACACACGGTACTTTTACTAGAACTACGACAAATTAATCCCAGAGAAATCCCAGAGAAACATCTGTTAAAATTACTGCAGAGAAGAAGGTGAATATTTTGCTATCTCGCAATTTTAAAATGTGATAGAGGTAAAGCAACCCCATTACAGGCCTGGACAGGTCCTTAGGGTTCCAGGAGGCTGAGGCTCCCAGATTTCTAGACAATCGGCACTTGAAGGTGGTAAGGTTGTCAGCCCTATGCACCGGCCACCTTTAGCCCCCAGGAAATATTCCTAGTACTCATTTCTGTTAGAGGCTGAGTTGACCCCATGGCCATAGTGCGACTGAAAGGAGTATGTCATTGAAAAATTCCACTGACAACGTAGAGAATCGAACCCGCGACCTTCCGGTTTGTAGTGCAGTGCCTCAACCAACTGCGCCACCACGGCCCCTCTTAAAATGTGAGTACATAAATTATTTCAGCATCATCTAGAGTACACTATGTGCATGAAAGTTTATTTCACAGGCTTGCTCTTACAGAAGGTCTCCTTTATCATATATCATTGCATCACACTGAACTGTTATATGGTCGTGGTGTTACACAGGTAGGGCTGACTAAATAATTAGTCATGGCCTTTACCTGCCACCGTGGACATGCTTTCGTGCCTCTGGTTGTATCTGTACCTTCTTCGTATATTGTGACAAGTGAATCATCATACTATACTCACACTACTTTGCGGATTCATTAAAACTATTAATGTTGTTTTGTTGTAATTGCTGCTATAGCAAAAAGGTACAATTTTCCAACCCAACAGACAATGAGTTCATGTGAATTAATTATTATCATGTAAACAAAATATGAACATTAACAACTGTATTACATATCACAGATGGTGTTTGCTTCAACAAGTCCTATTGCTCTTGGTGTCCAGTCCTACACGGCTGCTGCCAATGTGTTTTCACTCACTTGGTTCCCTCGACTTTGACCAGGAGCATAGTCAGAATTGTGTCTGCGTGCAAGTGTACTGCACATACACACTGCTGAGGCTAGAACCTGGCATTCTCTCATTCCTTCTCGATTGACAACTTGCATCAAGTTCTGAAGTTGTCCCCACTGGGTGCTGAAGCCCATACACAGGCAAGCATGTGATGAGCAGTGGTGATAATTGATAATCCTATGGGCTGCTGTTGCTCCTACTTTATGCAAGTTTCCTCGCAGTTGCCTGTTTACACACGGTTGTTGTTGTTGCAGGTGTTACATGTATTTTTCCCTGGGCAAAGAGACTGGTTTTCTTGGACAACTACCTGATAAATGCCGAAAGGGCAGCTGTTGTGTTCTGTGGACCTCATACCTGGCAGGCATACTTATTCCACCTCTTTAGCAAAGTTTTGCTGTGCAGTTTTAGGTGCAGGAATTCAGGTACTGCAATTTCCCTCAGTGTCTCCCAATGGTGATGAGCAACCCTACAAAACAGGCATCTAGGCAGCCTCATGCCGTGGTACCTTATGATTCCTAAATGCTGCCAGCTTCAACTTTGCATCACAACAGGCCATAACTGTAGATATTATTCCCTGAGGAGTGGCCTTGTATAACGTTTGTCACTTTTAGCAGTGTGTCAGAACTTCTATGAATAGGCGTAGTGATATAGCAGTTGAAAGGCCCTCAGGTGAGAGGTATTTGCATGTCATTTCCTGGCCACATATAATATGGAATTCTAACCCACAAAAGAGGCAAGAAGATTTGTTTCATGAATGTGGCGATATATATATATATATATATATATATATATATATATATATATATATATCTCTAATTACAGCTGTAACGTTATGCTTCCATTTTAAGGCCTTGCATTTGACGTCATTTCTTTGGACTTCTTGACTGAAATCTTGTATACACTTTTTATCTCTTCCAACAGGTTATATGTCTCATCCACTCCCTTCATTTTATTATCCTAACAATATGTTTATATATATAGCAAAGATCACAGATTTTGTGACTTTCTGCGTTTTTGTGCTACTTTGGCCCTGTAAAGTACACACGCTCTCATCAGCACCCTGTTCTTAAACACCCTAACTCAGTGTTTGTCCCTTAGAATGTGGTCTTATACAGCAAATGAAATTAATTTTTGTATGTTTAATCTTTGTGTTTTAGACAGAAAATATGCATGATGCGCAGATTAAATAAGTCTGTCCCACAATGATGACATCTGTACACCCAGTGCAGTGTTCATCCTCACAAACAGTATCATTTACTTTGTTCACATGGAAACCTGAAGAGGTTTTGGTATGACAGGTACTTCATAGAAATTCAGTAATTGTTCCTTTTTCTGTGAACATATTTACAGAACTATGAATACAGCTGTCAGTTAAGAAAACTGGAATCAGTTGTTTCTCACTACATGGGTGATTACTGGCTTGATATTGTCATCACATGATTTTATATTCAATACTTGTATCAATTTCAATTATCACCATATTTAAAAAGATTTTATTGCAGCTGTAGTCCTTGATAATAACGAATAGGCATTGGAGTGGGCAGTTGGATCAGGGTTTGGGTCTCCAAACTATCCATACAGACTCTGCCAACATCCCCCCACCCCAAAGCCTTTCTTTCACTGATTACTGGAGGCTCTTTCCCTCCTGCATAAAGTGGCTGGAGCATGAATGTAACCATACCTCTGACTAGCACCAAAGTTAAGAACTTAAGGAGCTGTAACTGGGCCAGTTTGCTGTTTAATTATGCACAAGAACAAATTTAGCTTTACCTTTCAACATTTTCTTGTTCTGTTATAATGAGGAAGTTGAATGAGATCTGAGGATCTCATGGCAGTGAATAATCAAATGACACCAGTATTCTCTTCACTACCAAAAACTATTGTGATTTAAAATTCAAACTTGATATACTTATGTGTCACATGTTTAAATTGTTTCAGGATAATCAGTTTGCATTAAATGTTGACAAAACAAATATAATAAAATTTACTCCAACTACAGTTACATGTTAGCCATTAAACTTAATGGTCAATAATAAAAGTTTCTCAGAAGCTGAGACGATAAAATTTCTTGGTCTGCAATTAGATAATCATTTGACATGTAAAGGACATATAGACCTTTTACTTCACAAACTGAGCACTGTTAGTTTTCTAATGGGAAAATTGTATTATATGTTGAATATTAATGACCTTAAAACTGTTTACTCTGCATACTGTCACTCATTGGTGCAGTATGGAATAATATACTGGGGAAACGCATCAGGTAGTAATCAGGTTTTTATTTTGCAAAAGAAAATAATAAGAATAATGGTGGGAGTGGGTCCTAAACGTACATGTAGGGGACTGTTCAGAAAGCTCAACATACTACCTATTCCGTGTGTATATATATTTGTACTTATGATGTTTGTTATCAACAATTTAGAAAAGCTTCAGACAAATCCCTCCGTACATGGGATTAATACAAGGAATAGCGCTCAACTGCAAAGACCTATAACCAATCTTTCATCTTATCAGAGAGGTGTATACTATTCAGGTATAAAATTATTCAGTAGTTTGCCCATTAATATTATAAATCTGAAAAATGATAAAAAGCAATTTAGGATTGCATTACGAAGCTATCTGCAAACACATTCTTTCTATTCTGTAGAAGAATTAATTGTGCAATCAAAACATCCTCATGTAAATGGTGTTTTGTGTTTTTTATTTTTTTTTAATGTATTTCTTCCTGGCTTTTATCAATGATGTACTATCTACTGCCTTTGTATTCATTGTCTTCTAATCTTTTGCACATTGTTTTATCTGTTGATTAGTCATGATATGTGTCAATTTTAATGTTATATGCATACTTTTGTGATTATTAATTGTGCTGAGTAATGTGACACTCGAATTGTATATTTTGATGACTTATGATTGCTTGCAATCATGTAATGTAGCAAGTGACAAGTTTCATATCCAGTGCCTATGGGTGAGATGATGGATCCACGAAATGAGACTTGATGTGAATGTGAATGTGAATGTGACAGTCCTTTTGAATGTAATGTCATGTAATTTGGCACAGAGGTACCAAACTACATGACACCACAACGCAGAAGACCATAATGCTGAGGAGCTAGTACAGATTTTTTCTGATGAGTGAAAATAATTGTAAACAGATGAATGATTCATGTGTATTTTGTAACTACATCATAAATTCATTGTATCTATGCCCATTTCCTGCACAGTTTTAAGTACTATTTTGTTTTCTTGATGACTTACCTTTTGACTTATCGCCTGTTGCACTGCTAGTGAAATGAATGTGTCAGACTACTCTACATTAATGCTGATCCAGTTCTTAGGTGTGGCACCATAAGGATGTAAGCAGTGTTGCTAATATTTCAGAGGAGCATGCTGCTTTAGTCTTCAGGATGACACCAACCATAAACTTTGGAATTTGATGTTTCTTCCTAGGTTAAAGTGCCGCTGCTTAGAAATCGCATACCTGGAATAAGAAAATTGGGCCTTATAAATTTTAACAGGGAGTTTGGTTACACTTAATATGTTCTGCATTTTGGCTGAAGGTCATGACATATTCACACTAAGGAATGTTTCTCGTAGCAGGAAAAGTTTCCATCTGGAATTTAGTTCTTTAGGAGGAGAATTCTGTTTGGGTAGATGTGTATGGATTGAACCCAGAGAGGCTGATATCACACTGGTGGATGGACTCTGCCATCTACAGTAGTAGGTATCACTTTGGCAGTAGGTCTTCATGATGCAGAGAGGTGAATGCCCTTTCTTTAACCCTACCCTGGTATTTGTATCACAATTGAGAAAATAATAAAAAACCTCAATTAGAATAAGCTGATTAGTGTGATAAATACTAATGTTTCTGTCAACTTGCCTGCCATATTTGTGGGGACCTGACTGGCTACATTGTCTGCACTTTCCCACTTACCCAATTTAAAAAATTCATGAATTGTCTACAGTTACTACTTCAGTTCTTTTGATAAAGAAGAAAAAAAATATGTTTTTATGATTTAAATGTCGTTACTTTCAAGTTGCAAGACATTAAAATTACAAGGCAGGTATTCTGTTATGACTTGTGTTCAGGACTATTTGATTAGTTTATCTATCACACGTGAAAATATTTCTTCAAACTGGAGTACAAAGGGAATGAAAAGTATTCAGTTTATTGATAAGATACAAAAGTGAAGTGCTTGACCCCATTATGCATGAACAAAAGCATTGTATAGAGCAGAACAAATAATACATTTCAGTTTTAAACTGTTACAGGAAACGAAGACTTTTTTAAAAAGATTGCTAGATCTTCCAATAAAACAATAAGTTCTGGTAAGAACTTATGAGAATGCAGTCTTTTAAATGCCTTGCGGTATATGCAAAAGCATTCATAAATATCAAAAATTAATAATGACACGTACTGGTGGCCTATGTTGATTAACATCATACTTCCCACTGAATGAGACATGGGTTTTCCTAAAAAATGGCCATAATTATCAGAGTGGGCTTTATACACCAGTGCTTAGAACTTCTCCTTCCTGAACCATAATCTGTCCTATACAGTGAGCAGTACTACAATCTGTAATTATAATATCATACTACCAGGTAGGAGCTAAATACGTGTATACCCTCAAACATTTGCAATATTTGCCTGTTTACATAGTTCAAGACAAAAATCAAATAAAACCTTCTTTTGCCAACTGGATGTATTTAACTCTGGACCCTCTTGGTCTGCACCACAAGGGAAGGATGATTGGTCAAACAAACAGCCAACGAAAAGATTAACCAAGGGCACTTACTTGTAAAATTTGATTTCCCTTGCTGCAGCCACTCCTTCATATAAAACACATAGCAGGAAACTGGAAATGGTGTCTTAGCAATTTGAACAGGGAGTCAGCGTACACCAATAGGTTTGACATCTTGGTAAAGGCCTTGGCATATTCATATATGCACATGGATGTGATGCCACAAGCCTACTGGTCTTACTTTTCATATAAAAGAATTATGCTATGGATGCAAAATTTATGACAAAATTCTTAGTGGAATTTTGGACCAGTTCATTTTAGTGAACTTTTACTTTTGCTTATACATTTAGGCTCAGTTAAAAAAACAGAGATTTAGTACCTGAAATCAGTTCTGTTAAAATTAATAATCCTGTCAGAGTCCTTAAAAGTAGTCACTTATAATTTTCCGGCTTGTAAATTACATGCTAAATAAATTATAGTATACTGAAACAGGCAAATTTTGTGTCTAAATCCTTGGTGTAGCCGTTACCCTGCATAAGTGCCTTCCACTCAGCTCTACAATAAATTCATTCAACATTTATATCCAGTACCTATATAGTATCTTTAGTTTACTGTGCCCATATTGTCAATCACTTCCTGTCAGCTAACTAAGTACATGGAATTTGCCTGTTTCAGAGAGCCACCCCACCCAATCTGTCACAGAGGTTATTTAGTTTGTAATCTTGAAGTCATTCAGTCTTAAATTGCAATGTGAATACCACTGAAAACTAATCTTCTCTTCCTAACAGAATGATCAGACCAGAGTGCCAATGACTGTCATTTATCAGTTTCTTTTATGTTCTTTTGGCCACAACAAATACAACTTTGTGCATATCTCTTGTTTTCCTAGCAAGTAGCCATATACTTCCCTAGATATCTTATTTCTTCCCGTAATAATTATAACCTAATGGTCATTGCCTACTTCATATATGGAGGCAGCAAGTTCAATGAAAATACAAGCACACGCACTCACCCACACACACCCATCCGTCCTGACACACACACACACACACACACACACTTGCGTGCATGCATGAATATATGAATGCATACATGCATGCATACATACATGTATTCCATGGATCTACAAGTGTGTCAAAAAGACTTTAGGATGTGGAATAAGACATAAATATACACAATATACAGAATTTACAGTGTAAAAGTACCACAAACATTTTAAAGAACAGTATTATGGCTCATCTTTACACATATAAAATTTATGTACTGCATAAAAGGAGTGTATATTTCAGTATATTCTTAACTCTACCTTAAATTTTGCCACCTTCATTCTTAAGGGTTTCAGACTTTGTGGCAAACTGTTGAAAATTCTGATGCCGGCATAGAATGTACTTTTTTGACACATGATACATCAGCATTTGGTTTATGAAGATGATGTTTAGTCCTTGTATTAATATTGTGTATAGATGAATTAGTTTAAAAATGTTCTTGCTTATTGACAATGAAGGTCATTAATGAAAATATAATACTGGCATGGAACAGGTACAGACTCTAATTGTTTAAATGGACTTCTACATGAAGTTCTGGGTTGTGCATCAGCCATAATTCTGAAAATTTTCTTTTGTAAAGTGAAAATCTTCCCACTGTTAGAAGAGTTATCCCCAAAAACCATTCCATATTTTATAATAGAATGAAAGTATGCATAGTAAATTGATTTGAGAGTGTTGATGTTACCAATATAGACCATCAACCTAAGGGCACAACATGCTCCACTTAACTTAGGAATAATTTTTTCAATATTGTTCTTCCAATTTAGGTGGTTATCCATTTGTAAACCATGAAATTTTGTATTTACCATCTCTTCTGTGTCTTTTTCTGTATAACTAATATACAATGCAGAGTGTTATGAATTCTTTGTTATAAATTTCATCGTATTTGTTTTGGCTAGATTTAAGACCAACTTATTAGCGGTGAAATATTTAATCATTTTTTTAAATTAAAAACTCCTATTCGGTGCTTCTACTATTAAAACTAGTCTTCAGACTAATAAGTAATTTTTTCCTGACCTAAAGTGCTATGTTTAATCTTAATCTAAGACTTCCCCACTGGCGTTCCTTAATTTTTGGCATTTGTAGGTGAACATGTTTTCCTTGTGTTTCACCAGTATAGCTCCGTTTTTTCACTGGCACTTTACACTAGCTCAAAGGGTTTTACCCTCTTAAGCCATATCATTATATCACTGTTGTCCAGGAGTTGTAAAGCCTTGACATTCGTACATTGGTGGAGCCTAGCCTCATGTTTCATTTAATCATATGAGGCAGAAGTAAGATTAACACTATACAGAAGTTCCAAAATTTCAGCTTGAAATTTTGACACCAGTGTCATCCACAAACAATACTGGTTGTGATAAAAGAATTTATTCTCAGGGGAATGTCATTCATATATATTATGTACACTAAAGGCCCTACAATTTACCTTCGGGAAACTTCACATTTCAATGTACACCAGTCACGGAAAAAATTTTGAGGTGTTTTAGGCGACTTTTTTTCAACTTTCTGTCTTCTATTAGTTAGTAGTACCAGAACCAGTCTGCAGATACACCTTGAATGCCACAGAAATGTAATTTACCTAACAAAATTCTGTGATTTATGCAGTCAAAAGCTTTGCCACATCACAAAAGATATCAGTATGCATCTACCAAACTACACAACATCCCATCCCACATGCCAGTAATTGTCAGTTTAATTACTTGAAGTAACCTAACAATGTCAAAAGCACACCTTATAAAGCTCCTTGGTATTTAATTTCTTTCATTCTACTTACGTCCAAATATTCTTCTTAGCATTTCATTTCTAGATATCTTACTTGTTGCTGTCTTTTAGAGTTAGGATAGTTAACAGAGATCCTACTAAGTTTCTAATGATAAAATAACCACCTATATTCTTATCAAATTTTGACACATGTTTCCAAAGGCATTAGAATAAAATTACAATAAAGAATGGCACAATATTTAAAATTAAATTTTGCACTTTTTAATTTTCAATTTTTGGGAAAACATCTTAATTAAATGATAGTGTGTGTTTCTTTCATTTTTAATGCCTGAATATTTGGAGCTTGTTACATGGTCAGATGATTTTTTAATAAATTATCACATTTTACTAATCAGTGAATTTGACTGTTTCAGATTCAGATATTATGTCGAGTTCCATCACTGTTTTCAATATTATTTCAAATTCAGGCATTCTTGTCACCTTCTAAGAAGTCTGCCTTAGAATCACAGCACTTGAAACATAACACTTCAGACTATAAAAAGAACATCATCACAGAATTTGTTACAGAGACTCAGGTGAAGTTTTATCACGTTTCTAAGCTAGAGTACATTACAGGATGACAGACATGAGCAGACAAAATATGTACTCCATTAATGTGTACAAAGTTTTCAATTTAAGTTGCATTTAATGAGACAGTTATACTGGATAGTCTCTACTTAACCAAGTCTCACTAGATGACAGCAACACACTTTATATCTTATCACAAAAACCTATGCAAGATTTGACTAAAAAATCAGAGTTGAAATATTAAAGGGTAAACAGGCGTGTGTTGCTCATATGTTTTTTTTGGTGGCTTTGTTGAACATAAGAAACTTTCACAGACAAAATTCAAATTTTCATTTGTCTATGCATTATAGTTCTGTTCCTCTAAATTAACTGTGCCATGCTGAAGATCTTAAAGTAAAACCCTGAAAAATTTAGGGTATGTTTTCCTTGCAGGAAACACCAGTAACAGTGCACATGAGCTGTCAACACAGTCTCAGTAGGAAATTTGGAATAATTGTGGAAATGCTCAGTGTACTGAATTTCTGGAATGGCGGAGCAAAATAGATGACTTCAAGCAAAATATAAAAAAATATGAGTCTGAGCTAATAGCAAACAAAAGTTTAGTTTCTTCATTAAGCTACCTGCTGCAATGTATGGACCATTCTGCAAGAATTATTATAAAAATTATACATTTTAAGTGTAAATGTAATTATCAATACTGAAAGAATATATCATGGTAAATGTTAATAATATGAATTTTTAATGGCTGTTTTTTGGCAGAATACACGTGAGGATGATATTACTGGGTCAGAATGGAGTAAATAAACTAATATAAACTTGTGTTATATACACTGTAGTGATGATAAAGCTGTGCATTCCAATGAATAGGAAGCATTTGTACTAGCAGTGTTAAATCTGCCCATTTTAGTACCAAAAACTTAGACGGATAGTTAGTTGGTCAGTTGGCCAGTCACTGAGTGTATTATTAAGGAAAACAAAGTATATGCATAGTTGACTGTGTGAACCAGCACATTTCCCTAATGGCATACAATGGTATTGATGCTGACATGATTCTTATAACTATATTTGTACTAGTTTTTAAGTGAAAATCTCTGTTTTATCAATAAAATGACACGTGCCTTATCTGACCTAAGTGTGCCCAAGAAAGGAAGTGACACACTTACAATAAGATTAATTTAATAATGATAAGATAAATCAATCTCTTGACCTGCTTACTGCCAGTCAAATCTTCTGTTGAAACAGGTGCAGCAAGCCTCTAGCGTGTCATATAAATAAACATACTTCACTTTCCCAGGATGTAGTTTCATCTTCTCATAACACCATATGAGTTGACTGTTGACAAGTGACCCATACAGAATTTCAAATCACTTTATTGGAAGGAAGGAATTTCAGGTAAATATAAGTAAAATGACAAGTTACAATAAGCTTCTTCATATAATTAAGGTAGTATTTACCAAGAGTTTGAAGCTGCTACTCCAACGTAGGAAAAAAGAAGCATAGAGAATTTTGTTGGACACACCTGTTCAAAGCGACCATTTTGAAATGCTGTGTTAAAATTTATGTTAAGAAAACAGTCTGTTAATTATATTGGATGAATAAGCCTCAGAGAGCCATTTATAGGAAGGGTTTTCTGTTACTGATTTTGGACCTACCATTATAACAATTAGCGAGCTAACTAGCTAGTTGGTCATTGTGTGAATCAGTCATGAAGGCAGAGAGCAGGAGGGGGGGGGGGTCAGGTGAGGTTCGGGGTGGTTGAATATGTGTAAACTAGCATGTGGTAAATTTTCTTAATTAGATGAGTCTTCATATCCAGAGGTGCAAACATGCAGTGATATTAAAGCAGGAAATGAGACATCACCTGCCATTCTGTTGAACAGGCACTTGCATGACAGAACAAGACCACACGCACAACACTGTTGCTATGTATACCTGCAGGAGACTTAATGAATCAGTAGCTTCCAGTGCTGAATATTGGTCCACATATTTCTGTTATATCAGTGCTTATATATTACCTGCAACATGGGTCCATAAACAACATGCAAAAAACATCAGTCTGGAAAATCCTTGTATTATAGTTGATAAAAATGGGCACCAGTAGAAGTGCATTTTGAGCCCTACCTGCATGACAATTATGAACAAGGTTGTCCGAATTTTAATATTCCTGTGGCACATTCGAATTTTATACTTTCTTAATATATGTCAGAATTTCAATCCATGAGAACTTAAAGACCAATAAAAATGAGATTTTTGATTCAATACACAAGAATCTCTTCAGTATATGCTTAGTCAGAAACTTCCCTTCTCCAAATCGCTAATGTCCTGTTTGTGTGTATGTGCTTCATCTTTATGCCATGTTGCTAGGATGGTTAAATCAAGAATGTTGCAATAGGTGGAACATGTGACATGCATGTGAAAAATTCAAAATCCTTACAAGATTTTGGACAAAATGCTTCAGCTGAAAATACAACTTAGTTATCTAGGAATAAATAGAAGTAGAAATATCACTCCGTCTTCTATAATGGATTTTAAATTAAACTTGAGTTATGAATCATGGGACAATATTTTCTTAGATGACGATGTAAATGTGATTTTTAATAATTTTTTAAATACTTATTTGAGAATATATAATCCTAGTTTACCTGCTGAGAAATTCCTAGTTAAATCTAATACTAAACCTTGGTTAACAACTGGGATAAGAACTTCTTGCCTTAGGAAGAAAGAGCTTTATCTACTAACCAAGCACAATAATGATCCTGAACTGTTGAATGATTACAAATTATATTGTAAAATCTTGTCACAGGTTATTACGGCAGCAAAGAAATCTTGTCATAATAAATGTATATCTGCTTCTGTTAATAGGACAAGAGCTGCTTGGAATGCAGTTAAAATGCTTACAGGAAATAAATATAATCATAACAAAATAACTCATATGAATATAAATGAAGATCTGACTGATAATTACCAATTAATTGTAAATTCATTCAACAAGTATTTCTCAACTATAACAGATAAAATTGTAAGTGAGATACCTCAATACAGTGATAGCATGTTACAAAACATGAATCCCTTAAATTACCTACATGAAGTATTCAGTCAACCCTTTCCTCAAATGCAGCTTAAAAGCACTTGTATTAATGAACCAAAAGAAACAATTAAATCCTTAAAAACAAAAGACTCTTGTGGATATGATGAAATTTCAAACAAAACTTTAAAAGTGAGTATGCCGTTCATTGTATCACCACTGACGTACATATGTAATAAGTCACTTGCCACTGGTGAATTTCCAGCACCTTTAAAGTATGTTGAGGCTAGGCCTCTATTGAAAAGAGGAAGAAATACAGAACTATCCAATTTCAGACCTATTTCTGTTCTCACTTCATTTTCAAAAATCTTTGAAAGGATAATTTATGATAGATTATATCAACATTTAAATTATAATAATATTCTAGTGAATGAACATTTTGGCTTTATAAAAGATTCATCTACATCTGCCGCTACACATAAATTACTAAAGGAGATTCTGGATGATTTAAATAATAATTCGTTAGTAGGTGGAACATTTTGTGATATTGGAAAGGTCTTCGATTGTGTGAACCATGATCTGTTACTCTCTAAAATGGAATTTTATGGCATTAGAGGTATAACAAACAGACTGATAAGATCATATTTGAGTAATAGATATCAGAGAGTATCACTAAACAAAAATAGTAATAAAATATTCTTTATATTGAGAATTAATCCGTTATGGAATTCCTCAAGGCTCAATACTGGGACCGTTATTCTTTCTTTCATAGATTAATGATCTCCATAACGTTATTTCTGATGTATCTAAACCTATATTATATGCTGAGGATACTAGCATTGTCATTTCTGACAAGGATTCAGAAAAGTTTAAATTTAAAATTAATACTGCTTTTGATGGAATAAATAAATGATTTCAAAGTAATTTCTTGTCCCTAAATTTCGAGAAAGCTAAATTTTTACATTTCTTAACAAAAAACAGTCATGAAATTGACATACAAGTAAGTTATGATAACAATAAAATTGATAACACCCATATCAAGTTTTTAGGATTAATAGTAGATACTTCCTTGTCTTGGAAGAATCATATCGACCAACTAGTATGCAAACTAAATAAATCTTGTTACTTAATAAGATCTATTAAACCATTTTTGTCTTTGGAAACATTAAAGATGGTCTACTTCTCATTATGTCCATTCCTTATTGACATATGGTATAATCTTCTGGGGAAATTCAACTCATTCTAAAGTTATATTCAAAATTCAGAAATGCATAATTAGAATTATGACTGATTCTGGTAGCAGAGACTCATGTCTTGCCTTGTTTAAGGCTTTGGATATATCACCTTCACAGTCGCAGTACATTTACTCTATCTCAGTGTTCGTTGTGATGAATAGAGACTTATTTATATCAAATTATGGTATACATAATATTCGAACAAGACAAACGATTTACATATGCCTTCATCAAAACTACTGTTATTCCAAAAGGGAGTTTATTATTCAGGAAGTAAGATATTTAATCATCTTCCGTCTTTTATTAAGGAATTTGCTAGTAACTTGAAGATTTTTAAAACAACCTTGAAAAATTTCCTTATGACTACTTCATTCTATACTGTTCATAAATTTTTTCATGGACAATGTAATCGATTTGTTATTACATTTTAATTCATTATTTTAGCACACTACAGATAGTATATTTGATTTGCTATTGCATTACATTTTAATTTTTTTCTTACCATATTATTTATGGATATATTGTTATGTTGTGATATGTGTATGTGGTACGGTGACTATATTTAAGAGTCATTTTAGTTTTTACTGTATATGTATCATATTTGTGTTTCTTGCATTGCACTTATGTTTAATTTTTTTGTATGCATGTTTCTTTTATGAAGGCTGCATGTTTTCTGTATCACTTGACCGGTTCTATATCCTATGGTTCGTGTGAACTGTTGTGGATCATGTGGAATGTGAATGAATGAATGAATGAATGAATGAATGAATGAATGAATGAATGAATGAATGAATGAATGAATGAATGAATGAATGAATATCATGTTAAACTGTATATTGTATAAATAAAGTGCAAAGTTAGGGACTAAACTAAAATGGTTCAAAAGTCCATAGGTGAGCTATTGTCAATAGACTAGTAAATCTTTGGTTCCATACGAGCAGACAATTTTCTCACTGAGTAACAAGGAAAATCTTGCACCATGTATTTGGTTATAATAATTTGTTGTGATTAAAGTCCCACCTCTTTCTCAGTGGAAAGAGGTTAAATAATAATAATAATAATAATAATAATAATAATAATAATAATAATAATCGTCATTATGCAAACCACAAGATGTGTGTCTGCTGTTCAGAATGGTGTGAATTACTCACTTATAAATGTATTCACTTTGCATTAAAGCTGCTTATGAGACATAAACACCCATGCAAACAACAACTTGGTGGCAGTGGAGTTGTTAATGGAATGGAAATGTGAATGGAAATAAATAAATAAATAAATAAACAAACAAACAAAATAAACTGGGCATCCTGTTTTGTCAATTCCAGTAATTTTAAGCTGTATTTGTGCAGAACTGTGAAGAAGATGTGGAGTACTTGTGTCTTTCTTCTAAGTATTTTGACAACAGCATCAGCTCTTGACAATGGGCTAGCCCTTACACCACCAATGGGATGGTTGGCCTGGGAGAGATATCGGTGTATAGTTGACTGTGTGGCATACCCCAATGACTGTGTCAGGTAAATCTCTTTCAGTATGATAGGTGTCATACATGTTATGCCCAATTTGTTCAAAACATTTCAGTTACTTCTGTTGCAACTATCTGATAACAGCAATGGATCACTGATCACAAGTGATACATCAGTGGTCCCTGCAACTTTGCACTTCTGCTCTAAATTGACAGGGCTGGTCACTTGATAAGATTTTATTGCATATCACTAATAACACTGTGCACTCCTTACTGAACGTGATGGTACTTTTGGAAATTAATGTATTCAATAAGACTGCATTCACACAAATTAAGCACATGCACACGCACACGCGCGCGCACACACACACACACACACACAATGTAAGGCAAAGGAACTTGCAAAATATTTTACCTGCAAAACAAAATATGAGCAAACCTGAAATGATTTTCTAAAATATGTAACATGACAAGCCACTTTTGTTGTCTTAACTTAAAAATATTGTCCTTCTAATTGCATACATGCATTAAGAATCTTTGCCACATCCAGAAATTTTGCTGGAAGTAATTTTCAAAATATCCTTCAGGTATTTCCATTATTTTGGATCCCTTGTCTTTGAATGATTCAAGACCTAATCTTCTGATGGATATTTCTAGTTGCAGCACTGGGGACATGAAAAACTCACATACAGCCAAATAAAGGGAGTATTGTGGATATTCTAACACTGATATTTGTTTCCTGGCAAAGATTGCTATACCAAAACAACTGTGTATAAAATATTTTTATAATAACACAAAATATATTTCTCTGACCACAGCTGTGGTATCATAAATAATTCAAATGTGATAATGTAGATTGCTTGCCTGCTTTGTTTTGGGGTAACACATTTGTAAAGAACAAAGGATATAATGTGTTCTCGGAACGTGATGTCATGTAGTCTGGTAGAAATCTATCAGCATTTCAGAGAAACTTCTGCCTTCATATTCAAGGTGGAGGCAGTAAGTTCCCCAAACCACTGGTAAACACTATATTATATGGTGTCACAACCCAGATGACAGTAACCATCACGGTCAGTACTGTGACAGCTTCAATTCTCATGCTGTAACTGATAATTCCTGTCACACATGTAAAGCAGACCACCACAATTTTAACCATGTGTTTTCACATTTCTGCTGCCATTCCTTGCCTCACCCAGTTTCAATGTGTCTGGTCTTTTCATCGGTGACTTTGGTGTTCCAGTTTGTTGCTTTGGGAGTTATACAGACATTGTCAAATTTTCCCTCCTAATTACACATGTGAGGGAAATCTGCTATTAAAAGAGCTGGTGGTAATGCAAAAGAATACATTCACTACAACTTAAAATTAAGATATAAGCTACAAGTAAACTGTACACACAAATGTCATCCATCTGCACATGCATATCTCCTACATTATCCAAGGTTCAATGAAAATTATATATTCCTCATGGCACAAATTATGTACGAGATACATACATACATACATACATACATACATTACATGGATCCGTAAGTTTGTTACAAGACAATAGGATGTGGAATAAGTCATAAACATACACAAAATACAGAATATACAGAATTTTGCAGTGAAAATATTATAACCATATAAGCACTTTAAGTCAGTACTATAGGTCATTTGTATACATAAAAAGTTCATCTACAGATTAAAAGGAGTGTGAAACCAAGCATCTTCCTACGGCTACTTTAAATTGTGCCTCTTCATTCTTAAGATTTGTGAGACTACATGGTAAAATGTTGAAAACTCTGAAGCCAGAATAGAATGCACCTTTCTGAAGACAAGATAGATTGGCAATTGGTCTATGAAGATGGTGCTTATTCCTTGTATTAACCTTTTAAAGCCTAGCGGTAACTTTACATACCAACAGGTTTAACATTCAAAAAGTCTACGTGGTGCCCACATTGCGTTTATGTGTTTTGTATGGATCTCAGAACAAACCGCAACTTTTGCCTTATAAAATATTAAGAGATTGGTTTTTATAGCCGAATTGAAGAGTGTTTACAGCGTGGTATGCACTGAGTCCTTATATAAAATAGATATGTTTCATCTTTAAAGGGTTAATATTGTGTACTGATGAATTTGTTTGAAAGATTTCTTGATTATTAAACAAGAAGTTCATTAAGATCTATAATGGAAATAATCTGTAATAGAAACGGGAATGTATTGATAAAACAAAACATAAACTTATGTTAAGAAAAGGTTCTAAAAGACGAACTTAAAATTATATATTCACTCAGGAATAGTTTAGTCTAACTTTTGCAAAATTCTTTCGTATCTGTCAGTTTCAAAGTCAAAATGTGCAGAAAAATGGGTGGATGCCTTTATTCTATACTTTCCAAATATACAAGAACATTATTACCAATTTCATAACCAAACAGGGAGAACAAATACCAGAAGAACAACAGTCAGCTTTAGCTGTACCGGCTCATATTTCCGGGATAGCGTAGTGGATATAGCGACCAGGCTGCGAGCTGGATGGTCCAGGGTTCGAATTCCGGCGGAGGAAAGCGATTTTCCCTTCTGCAAAATGTCTGCACTGGCTCTGGGGCCTATTCAACCTTATATTTAATGGGTACCGGGTTTCTTTCCCGGGAGTAAAGTGGCCGGGAAGTGAAGTTAACCCCTCACTTCCACCTAGTGTCGAGGTTAAGGATGAGGGGAGCTGTACCTCTGATTCTCCCATATGCCTTTACCTTTTTTACCTTTTGGTTTAGCCCTGAATGTAACATGTCCAGTTGTAACAATTTCTTCATGGTGAATAGCGAACAACTGTTCCGCCGTACTGCTGATCTGCTGGTGTCAGAGGGCTATGCAGGTGTTGGGTATGAGTATATCATTATTGACGACTGCTGGCTGGCACAAGAGCGTGACAGTGATGGCCGGCTACAGCCTGACCCAACACGTTTTCCGAATGGCATCAAGGCGCTGGCTGACTACGTGAGTTGAACTACCTCTTTAATTGAGAGTCCGAATTGATCAAACTTCAACAACCAAAACGGTAAAGCTGTACTTCAGGAATTCTTGTAATTTTCACTTAAACTGGAACGCCGTTTCGGTGCGTTTCAGCGCAGTTTGAGCACTACTTGAATGGTTATAAACCTCGCATATAGTTAAACGAACACATGACATAATCTGTTGATAATTAAAAAACAGAACTTCGCTTTGATTTAAGAGAACCTTCTCAAATACTTTAAAGGCATTACATTATTTCCAGAAATTCAGCAAGTTTTGCCCATATTTCATTCAAAATACCTTCCTGTTTGTTTAAAAAATTCCGCCAACCCGTACGAAAAGACTTCCTTTATTAGTCAAAAAACTTCACCTGTAATGTAACAAAACACTTAGGCTAATATAATTTCATTTGAAAATTACGAAGTTGGCAAAAATCCAAGAAAAAAAAGTAAGACTGGGTCAGATACGGACAGACAGTCAGACAGAATCTCCACAGAAGGCCTTCCTTATTTTACTTTGTGATGAGTGCTTAAAAAGTATTTCCCATTATTTCAACATCACGAATTTTCAGATTATTTAAAATGTAATCCAATATTCCAAGAAAAATTTCCTATTAAACTCCAAATCACATTCTTTCCTATTACACAAGGAGTTCCAATTTAAAAGTTTCTTTGAAAAAGATACAAAAACAAGGAAAAGGAAAATCCAAAATATTTTTACGCTTTGTATCTATCACAAAAGAGCTGTTTGAAGTTGTTCATTAGCTGTCCCTGCAGTGGATGACGCTTCAAGTGACTCCATGTTTTCAGATCGTTTATAAGAAATTGTGTATGATGATAGATGAAAGAGTATCATAACAGGTTTAACAACAAACTGGAACTGGAATTTTATCATAAAGAGCAGAGTATAAAAGATCTCATTGTATCCATATTTCTTGTTACAGGTTCATTCCCTAGGGTTGAAATTTGGTATCTATGAAGATTTTGGGAACCTTACATGCGCAGGTTATCCTGGAGTGGTGGGACACATGGAAATAGATGCACAGACATTTGCTGATTGGGAGGTTGACTATGTGAAATTAGATGGCTGCTATTCTGATCCTGAAGACATGGATACAGGTACGCAAATTTACAGCATTGATATGTGCAGTTGTCCACCCCTAAAAATTTATTAGTTCATCAGATTTGGAAATTTGATGGCACCAATTCTTGTGAAGGTGTGAAGCTTTATAGCCTGGAGTTATGATAGTTTCTCACAGGGATGACTTTATTAGAACAGTACTACCTCCCAGAAATTTAGGTTCCAAAAGGATATGTGTCATACGAAGTCATTTGTTGTAAGAGTTCAGTTGATATGATGGGTTCTGAAATATCAAAATGTATGTAGATTCTTAATTCTTTTTCACTTACTTTTTTCAACCTTCCAACTTTTCATGTCTATGTTTCCTTCCTTCCCCCCTTTAGAATTAAAGTCTTCTACTATGCCAGAAGTTAACATAAATTACATCTTCTGTCAAGATGTCATTGTCACACCATGCTCTACTACTGCTACCACCACCACCACCACCACCACCACCACCACCACCACCAGCACCACCAGCACCACCACCACCACCACCACCACCACCACCACCACCACCACCACCACCACCTCATCCTAGTCTTCATTTCGACAGGTTAGTCGGGGTTGCCCATAACCAGGTGGACAATTCAACCTTAGTGTTAGTGTCTTTGCAATCACTGACTGTTGTCACTGATGTTTTGTGTTTTTTGTTACTACTTCTCTCAATCACAGAGGCCTTCAGCAAATACAGTTATGACTCTTCTGGGTTCATGTCCTCTGATTTCCAGTCAAACCAGTTTTCCTTCCCAGTGCATTAATTGCCAAATTGGAGCATTGCTTGCGCATAGGAATAACTCTTAGTATGAATGAGTCAAGGACTTCAGCCAAGGAATTAGCACAGGCATGCACCCCGTATTAGTTTATAGAACACTTTTTTACACACTCCAGCAGTGCACACCACATGCAAGAATTGTTTCTCCTAACAAGAGATAATAATTTGTTTTGTGTAAGTCACAACACATAGCTTCTTCAGTAGTTTATTAATTCTGTGCCTGCTGATGAAGATTAGCATAATGTAATGGGACCATCTGAGTAGACTGGTTCCCCTTTTTTACCTGAGGATGAGCTGAGCCAGTCCCTGAAGCACCATGTCCTTCAAATGCTGCGTTTTAATCAGACTGTGGACAAAGTCCTTGAAAACCCTTAATTGTATACGATTGGACAAAACAAAATACAAGAATAGATAAGAAAATGAAAGTAGGTAGTATAGTTGAGTAATGGATAGTTCAGATTAATGATATTCAAATATTACTCAGGTTTAGATGAAACTGTATGTTGCACAGGATATCCTGAATTTGGACAGTACTTGAACCAGACTGGTCGCCCCATGGTTTACTCTTGTAGTTGGCCAGTTTATCAGGAGTTTGCAGGCATCAAGGTATGTCTCTCTCGATTGTAAATAAATCCCATTTACACTCTTTCTCCCACACTAGGGATGTTAAACTTCGTTGTTTCCTGGTGTCAGAGTTACTTTAAAACATAAGAAGTGGAGCCTCTTGCTTAGGTACTGATTAATGCAGCTAATGGGATATTTTCTTTCCACACATTTTACGAGGTTCATAAATTCTTAGTTCGTGTGTGGTTTTCAGAACAACTCAAAATGCATTAACTTCATGCCTCAGATAACTTCCTAAATTTGACTTTGAATTTAATGCTTCAAAATAATGTCTAAGATAAGAATTCTTCAGTATTCAGGATAGACACATGAAGTAACAGCAAAAAATATGCCTTACAAAACATGTCACTGGGTTCTGGACTATTACATTATCAAATGGCACAGACTGTTTCATTAATAGAGGTCAAATACCCAGTTACTCACAGGAGCTGGTCTATTAACTGATGCCAAAATTGACACCGATGCCAATTGTTAACCACAACTGTTCTACATGATAGTGTGAAAGATACAATCTGTGATGTGTAAATTCACATTTATATATCAAAAATACAAAATTAGATTTTTTCTTGAAAGGTGTAAAAAACAGTTGAAGCAAAAGACATGTAGAATTCTGAAACACATTGTACAAATTATCTGATGTGATATCAAATTTAAATTCTACATCACATCACACACTATCACCTTCATATACATCCACAGAAAATAGGCATTTAAGCATGTCCTTTACCTGCCACCGATACTTTTGTACAAATGCATTCATGTTCGAAGCATAATGATGTTGTGAAGTGTGTGTGAACATTGTTACCTGCCAGTAGTCACAAGAGGGCATACACATCACAAATGATAAAAGTAAATATCGGTAATGTTTTGGCATTAATTAAATATCTATGCCTAATTATAACAGAATGTTGATATGCAAAAATATAAAAGATGGCCTAATTGCATGCATGCTGCCGTTACTGGAGTGGAAAGAGAATTTAATGAAAATATAAGTGTACTATACATACAATGTATGTGTGATTGGACATGTGTGTAAGAAATAATCATACAGAATATATCTTTCTGGATGAAGTTCCAAAATGTAAGGACCAGGGTGTAGCTGGTGGGCGGGAGTGATTGGGCCACCCTGGGCAACAAAGTCAAAGGTTTCGCAAATTGGGCAGAAAAATGAATATTTTCATTGGAAAATAATTTTCTGTGCTCAACAAATTTTAATGAGCCAAATATAAGAAAATTCAATATATAATTGTATTTTTTTGCTGTCAGAATCCTCCATTGTGATTACTTGCCCTGGGCACCAAAAACGTAGCTATGTCACTGGTAAGGTCTCATGGTTGTAGTCCGTTACAAATTTATGATTTATTCAGTGACATTTTCAGTAGCTCTAACTGTACAGGCAAATGGTAGGATGCATTGTGAATGAAATAGATGAGATGTGGGAGGAAGCAGACGTAACCTAGTGAGACGTTCTGTATCAGCACCATCTGGAGGCACTGAAGAAAACTACAAACATGTCTGCCCAGATAGCAAGTGTCCTGGCTGAAATTCATAATGGCTTCTTCTCTAATAAAAGTCAGAAGTGTTCTTTTTGAGTCAGTGTGCTTAGTACTTCTAAGCTATGGGTGTGTCACAAATAACATTAAAGATATTGCAAACATCGATGCCTTACATACTATTGCATTAAAATATATACTGGCAAAATCCATGTAACATGTCACAGATACAACATTTACAACACTGTTTTACTATGCAGGGGCGTGTCTGGAGGGGGAGGGGTTCAGCTGCCCGAGACTGCACAGTCCAAGGGGTGACAAAATTAACTTGTTAAAACAAAAAATTTAATTTTATGCACTAAAAAATTTAATTATTGGGCCTAACAAGGAAATTAAATAAATAAGTGTGACTTTTTTAATGTTCATAATTTCTGTTAGGGGCAGCCATTGCGACACCTTGCCCTGGGCACCATAGAAACCAAGCTAGGCATCTGATACTATGTACAATTTATAAAACTGTTTTAATGAAAGTCTAGCATCAGAAACAAAAATAAAAAATTGAGCATCCCACCACCCATGCAAATTATAGTCGCACATCACAAGCTCACATGAAGTGGGTGGTACACAGACAATTTGTTTTTATTGCAGCCCGACTTCGAGGCACTGAAGAAAACATGCAACCTGTGGCGTAACTATGTGGATATAGATGATTCATGGGAAGAAGTAACAACTATCATGGACTATTTTGCAGGAAAGCAGGACACAATTGCTGAACATGCTGGTCCTGGACACTGGAATGACCCTGATATGGTATGCTAAGTTATGAACTTAAAAAAATAACATAGCCTTGGGAGTCTACTTTGTATATAGTGTTGTTGTGTTCAGCGTAATTTATAACTTATTTTGTGCATCAATTGTGGCTGGTGTCAAAACTATATTGCTGGCTAAGGTGAAGAAATAAGAAATATGGGAAAGAAGAAGCCAAGGACTTCCTCAAAATTGTATTTCCAAATTGAAAAACTGTGAATATAAATTCTGACAAACTTCAACCTAAATGTACAGAAACAGTCACAGTTGCAATGTATTTCTGCTGTGACTAAGGAGGTCAAGGGTGATTACCAGATATTCTTTTCATCTAGTCACATAAGCTCAAGTTATGTAAATTCAGATGGATATAATTTTTTAAAAAAGTCACATGGATGTTATAGATGTAATTGGAATTCCCATCAGTTCGTTTAGGAAACCAACATTAAGGAAACTGCCATAAACTAAGCAAGTCTAGACTAAAAGTAAGTTTAGAAGCAGATATTTATTTGGTCTATTCACTTAAGCACAAGTTACGTAAACCCAAGTGGATATAATTTATAAAAACAGTCAAATGGATTTTATGGATATAATTTGAATTCCCATCAGTTCCTTCAGGAAACCAACATAGTGGAAATCACCGGACACTAAGTAAGTATAGACTATAAAAGGAGTTTGAAGCAGCTCAGCTCATTTAAAGAAATGGGCTGAACTACAAGATTTGCATTCTGTGCACAAGTTGGTATATTAGATGTATGTCGCTTCTTTATACTCCATTCTTTGTCATTGTTTCTATTAAGTGACTTCCTCCTGGACTCTGCTTGGTGGTTGCTGTAGCTTTGTCTGCAGAAGGTTTCTTTGAGGTTCTTCCATTGTTTTGTTGTTATGTTGTTTTACAGGCTGCAGTAGTAAGCCCAGCAATTGTCACAGGTCTCTGTTGTTTGAATAAAGTCACTTTTCTCATTGCAGTAATGGTAAAGTTGTATATTTAAGATGACTTTTCAGCAGTTTCCATGGTCTGAGTTCAGATATTTCAACATCAGTCTAGCAGATAAGTTTCTGAAAACAAGAAGGTCATGACTTATTGCTCCATTTATCAGTTAAGCACTCCATGCTTCCTTACAAGCTTGTCAGCTTACTGACCACGTTTCCCATCAGTAATAGTAACGCATAGTACAGCATCAATAAATAATTTGCTATGTTCTCAAAAATGCAAAACTCATCCTATTACCCTCAATAAAAATGAAGTATTGTCTACAAAGTTTGCAGACAGCTGACTCTGAACTGCATTATGGAAAAATCATCAGCTACAACAAACTTCATGACACGACTGTGTTGTACAACTGTCTACTGTATTATCATCTTTAACATCAGTAAAAATGTTTGCTCATAATGTGTAAAACCAATTAGCTTGTCATATGCCTCTTTCAAGACAAGAATGTGCAACAAAATCTAGTTGGTTTTACGGATTGTAAGCAGTTATTAAATGCTGCACAGAAAGAGAAAGTAGTAACATATCAAAAATAATGGCTGCTGAAAATCATACTTTAACCCACATTGTCCAATACATTCAGCATGGGATGCAGCAGGTCTCATCACCTAATTCCAAGTACATGTACCAAAGAATACAGACTTGAAATTTAGTGTACGCCTTACAGAAAAGTTAATATTAAATAATAAAAAAATAACCACCTTGGTCATAAGTTAGGATGGCAGACACTCAGGCAATTTACCTTTTCAAGGCAAAACTGCTAGTAAGGTTCACCTCCTGTGCACAGCAGCTTGCTATTGATTTCTTGAGGGCCAATTAAATCAATCTGAAAATAAAACAGATGTTTAACTATTAGTATTAATTCCATTCTGAGTGGGCAGGTTCTGATTAAATTTGATACTTACAGTCCAGACTGAAATATATTAACCAAAGTGAGCTTTCTTTTTCTGAAATGGACAAGGCCTATTACTCTACATGAAGTTAAAATTCACTTCTTTGTATTTATTAATAAATTCATGGTTGACAAAATATCTTGGATAAACAATTTGTCGTGTATATAAATATGTTGTTTTTAAGAGTGACATATCATCATCATCAGCAGCAGCAGCAACCTTAGCTATTTTTGAGGCACTATATTTTCTTAACTTTGTTCAATATGTGGGTTACTGTATGCTGCTACTGTGAAATCACAACAACAGTAAACACATTAACGTCAGTCTTTATTCTCGTCGCTATGTACAGTATGATTGCTATCTGCAGTTGTCCGTGTCGAACGTATTTACTCGTGTTTCTCCTTTGATACTGTGGCGGCGAATGGCCGCGTTAGTCAGGTCCGGCAAACGTTACTCCTGTGAAGAAACGGTCTCACTGAAACAGCTCAGTGAGTGCGAGTTGTGTACAGTGTCAGCCAGTTGCGCGGAGCAGGCTGCGCGGTGGAGAGCCTGGGACAGCTCTGTGGTGCCGAGCAGTGTGTGCTGGTAGACACTGCGGTGCGTTCCGCAGGATGCGAGCTGTAGATGCTGCTAACAGGCCGAGTGGCGGATGATGATCGGGAGCCGATCGCGGAGGCTCGTAGCACGTTGAGTCTTGATATTGAACGCTGGATCCGGAATACTGGAATGCACAAGTTTTGCAACCAAACCAACCGAAGAGCTAACTAAGGGCGTCCCTTTGTCTGAGTAGCCATTCCTGCGTTTTAACGCATCGCTGGGCTCTAAAACAGACACCTTACTCTATAACGGGGATTCGCTTACGCTAACTGTTTATAGTCCTGATTCGCGACCGGGACTTGTTACGCTGAAGGTTACGGCTCTAGGAGCACATAGACTTCCTATCTGAGGGGGGAGAACGTCGGTTGGATGGCTGCCTGGGAGTTGAACCCAGGGTGGCAAATCGCATGTAACCAAAGTGGGCACTTTGGTGAAGCCGCAGTGCCCGTGGGGACGGAGGGATTTTCGCGGGCCGTGCCCCGACTTTTTTAATTTCACCCTGGCATTTACCTTACAACTGAGGAAAATCACGGTAAAACCTCAGTCAGAGTGATCGAAATGCGCCCAGCTAGTCAGTAGCGAGCACGTTTCGATGTCGACTTGTCCGTCATTTTGCATGCGGCCTCGACTGGTCGGCTGATCCCTTAGCTTGCGTCGGCCCTCGGTCAGCGTAAATATCTGCCCAGTTGCCGAACTAAGGGGTTCCCCACACCAGCTAACTTTGAGTCGTAACTCTCGGTTAGGGCTCTGGTGTGTTCTTCAAAGAACGGCACTCCAAGGTCCTCGTGAATCTGCCTGTCACTTGTGTACCAAGGTGCACTAGTAGCAATGCGAAGACACTTGGACTGGAGAGCCTGCAGCTGCTCAAAGTAGCTGCGAGCTGCGCACCTCCAGATGGGGCACGCACAGTCCATCATTGGGCGGATGAGTTGCTTATACAGCAGAACACCGTTCCTGATGGAGAGGCCGCTTCTCCTGTTTAGGAGACAGCCAAGCACACCCAGTCGCTGGGAGGCTTTCTTCCTGACCTGTACTATGTGAGGCCGCCAGGTCAGGCGTGAATCTAGAATCACTCCCAAGTAACGGGCTGTATCGACCCATTCGATTGGCTCTCCTAGGAACTCAACCGGTCGAGGTCGGACAATTCGCCAGGCGGCCTTAGCAAAGAGCATCGCATTGCTGTTTGAGACGTTAATGGCGATTCTCCATTCTCTCAGCCACCGCTCTAGGTCACTCAGATAAGTTTCTAGGTACCTGATGAGCAGCGCTGACTTGTGTGACGTGGCTATAATGGCCGTATCGTCCGCATACAGGGCCAGCTCGACGTGGCGGGAAGGCACAGGCATGTCGTTCACATACAGAGTGAAGAGCACAGGGGAGACTAGTCCGCCCTGCGCTACTCCAGCACGCAGGCAACGGCGGGTGGATGTGCCGGTTAGGAAAGCTGCCTCGAACGTCCGGTTATGGAGATACGAGGATATTATTTTAACAAGGTAGGAGGGGAAATTGAGGGCGGTTAGCTTGAAAAGGAGACCATCGACCCAAACGGTATCGAAGGCTTTTGCCACGTCAAGAAAAATCGCTCCTGTCAGTCTCTTCTCGCCGAAGTTCCTAGTCACTCTTTCAACGAGGTGGGCCAGCTGAAGAGTCGTGCTATGTTTGGGTCTGAATCCAAACTGCTCATCACGCAGTAGTCCGCGCCTGCTTACTTCGATTAAGATCCTACTAAGTAGGATCTTTTCGAACAGTTTGCCAATCGTGTCTAGCAGACTAATAGGCCGATACGACGAGGGTAGTGACGGGTCCTTCCCGGGTTTCAGGATGGAAATCACGCGGGCATTTCCATACCGGTGGGAAGTCCTGTGCTAGAAGCGCTGCGTTGAATATCGCCACGAGGAGGCTTATAGCCCGCTGTGGAAGGTGCTTCAGAGCCCTGTTCGGTAAACCGTTGGGGCCTGGAGCTTTGCCGACCTTGAGACCCCGAATGGCGTCCTGGACCTCCATGGGGTTCGTTAACTGAGGCTCGCTTGCAGGGGCATAAGAGTATGCCTGCAGCGCCTCGGTAACCTTCTCAATAACTGCCGGATCCGTCGGGGCGTTTACCGGCTGAAACTGAGACTCAAGACTGTCGGCCAGGGCTTCTGCTTTCGTCTGCGATTGGCTGGCGTGAAGAGCTTGTTGCAGTGGTGGGGAGACCGACTACCGCTGTACTGCGCGGAAAGGGCCGTTTTGCATTTGTGGGGATGTTCCCACAAATAAATACAGTAACATTTACATATTGCTTGCATGCTTGACAGTAAAAATTATTGACACAGATGTTACTAGCAAATAAAAGAGACAGGCTTTTTGCTGTAAATTTTAACATTACATAATTCAATCCCATTCAACATCCTCATTTGTTAAACTTGATGAATGTTACTTCACTTTCAGCTGATTATTGGGAACTATGGTCTGAGTTACGACCAGAGCAAGGTGCAAATGGCCATCTGGGCAGTCTTGGCTGCTCCGCTGCTCATGTCTACAGAACTTCGCGATGTTAAACCTGAATTTAAAGCCATCCTGCAGAACAAGGCTATCCTTGCTGTTAACCAGGACGCTTTCGGCATCCAAGGACGTCGTGTTAACAATGTAAAATACCTAATATTATAATACTCAAGATCTTAGAGTAACTAAGAGTGACAAAATCTTCTCAGGTGATCAGCTATATTGGTTTGCCCAGAAATCCAAAAACCTTTCTAAACAATATTATATACTTTTTTGGAAATTATTGTAACTTAACCATGTTGGATAAGTGGCATTTCATTTGTAACATATATTCCTTTGTAGCATAACTCTTCCCATCACATACTGATGAAGACCCAGCTTTTCCGTTTTGCTAATCGGTGACACAAAAGCATTTGTTTTTGGGATTATTTTCTTTGGGGGCATAAGGCTGCCACTCACAAAATCCTTACACTACAGAATACATCATCAGTGAAAATGTATACTGTTTATTTAAGCAGGCTGATTTATTTTCCAGTGTTATTTAGTTATTTAATAATTGTTGGCACAGAATGCTTGGTTGCTGTAGTTTCTTAACAGGTAACTTTTGCTGAAGTGACAATTATTCACAGAATAGTATCTGAAGATCAGTGTTGGCCACAACACTGGAATACATCTTCGTGGATGACACAGAATGTTTACTTGGAACATAACCAAAATGCCTTCACGGTCTGAAATTTGAAAATATAAGACCCCATGCTGCACTTTGACATAGGCTTATGTAGTGATTTACAATGTGTTCGCATGTTTGAAATTTTGACTTAAATTTTGTGATTGATTCGTTATATATATATTCCAGAAGCCCCAGTCTGCGTGAAGAACTTGATATCTGATTGGCTGTTAGATGCGCACACAGGCCAACTTCCTCTTCTTAAAGCTTGAGATGTGATTATACTTAAAATTTTGTCACGCAAGACAACATAATGTGACTAAATTTTTTGTGTTTGTCACCCATTTCTCATTTATGCTTGCGTCCAAGAAAACTTAAATTCCAAACAATCTCTCTTAACTATGAATCTGAAGCAATTAAATTTTAATTAATTTCAATTAATGCAAAGAGGTGTGTCCCAATAAAAGGCCCTAACTGTAACTTATTCTTAATTTACATGAACCGGACTGATAATCGAAATTTCCACTTTATGATCCCATTTCTGGAAGCACTATACAGGATGATTCACGACTTGTGGACATTACAGCAGGAGGTGATTTCCTAGGTCTTTGTGATCAAAAAAGTTCATATAAACGTGTGTCCGATTTTGGACGGTTACGGAGTTATGGCCGCTTGAAACTTAGAATAGAGGGTAACGATTATTGACAATAAACGGAACAAAACAATAAACCAGCCATAATGCATGATACATTTAAAGTATAAATGTAACGTTAACTTAGTGAAATTACCTTTAATTTGCACTGATCTGTGCTTAAAGCTGTTTTTCGAAAATGCCACCGGCGGCCGCAACACAGTCTGCTGCTCTGTTGTGAACTGCGCGAGTTGCTTGTTGCAGCTTCCGCTGACTGTTTCTGATGCGGTCTGCTGCATCCAAAATGCGACCAAGCAATGCATCTCGCGTTCCCACCTTCACACTGTAAACCAGTTCTTTCATCCACCCCCATACACAATAATCCAGTGGGCTTAAGTCTGGAGACCTGGCTGGCCAACTGTGGGGACCGCCACGTCCGATCCATCGCCCAGGGAAACGATAGTTCAGGAAATTTCTAACTTCACGTGAAAACTGAGGAGGAGCTCCGTCGTGTTGGAAGTACAAAGGACCTCGTTTATTCAAAGGCACATCCTCCAAAAAGGGGGGGGGGGCAATTCCTCCTGCAGAAATCGGAGGTACGCCTCTCTTGTAAGACGACCTTCGAAGATGAAAGGCCTAATAAGCTAATCGTCCAGTAACGATGCAACTGGCGAGTACATCACCTGCCAGCTGGTTCCTTAAGGAGCGGTTCACACGAGGGCGTGTACGGGAATTAAAAAATGCCCATAACTCCGTAACCGTCCAAAATCGGACACATGTTTATATGAACTTTTTTGATCACAAAGACCTACGAAATCACCTCCTGTAGTAATGTCCACAAATCATGAATCACTCTGTATAACTATAAAATATTGTTTGTTTTAACCATTAAGTCCACTGCAGTGATGGAACATACATTGTAATGTTAAGTTATGAAGCATTTATTATGCTTTTTTAATGTTTGTATCATTATACTGCACTTTTGGTAACTGACCTTATATTTTAGACAGAAGGAATTGAAGTGTGGACTCGCCCCATTGGCCCTGTGGTGGACAGCGAATATTCATATGCTGTGGCATTCGTGAGCCGTCGGATAGATGGATATCCGTACATTAAATCTGTAACCCTGGCTGAAATAGGGCTTACCAGTGCACAGGGATATGAAGTCCAGGTAACCAAGAATCTTTTCTATATTGTGCTAACATGTCACAGGGACTATTACTTATACTGATGAGATCAACATTTTGCAGGACCTCTATGATCTGGAAAACCCACCTCAAGTACTGAAACCTGACTCGACCATAACTGTTCGTGTAAATCCAACAGGTGAGTTGCTCTTTCTTTTACCTTGTATTCAAAATCAGAGGTGTATGTCAAGCTTCACACTTATTCTAATCAGCTCACAGCAACCTTGAAAGATCTCAGAATGAAAGTGAGCAATGTCTTGTCAGACTGTCTTAAAACTCATGGTGAATGCATTAAACATTTTTAAAAATTTATCTGTGATAATCAGATTGAGAAATGGAAACAAATTGCATTTTAGGACCCTAATGACCCTGTATATTTCAGTACTGCACATACTACTAGGAGACACGTATATAAAATAACACCACATACACTTCACATACCATGTTCCCACTATGCTTTAGGTCTTGAACATAATGCTCTTTTCCATACAGTATATGGCATGTGCAGGCTCTGTGTATTTTGTCTGTAACGTAAAATAAAAAGTGACATTGAACTATGTATTTACATTCATTTGACATGTAAACTGGTGATGAACTGTGTATGGGTAAACATATTTGTCGTCATCCCATTGTGTTTTTATTAAATCAGTTTAATTATATGTTCCAAACATCACAACATCAAGAATAGCTTTTATTCTAATTTTACACTACAACATGATTTGGCCTATTTTCTGGCCAACACCAGGCAGCTGACTTACAATTGTGGGAAAGGAATTTTTAGGTAGAGGGCTCTCCTTCTCATCTAATGTATACAGTATCCAAAAATAAAGTGTTATTCCCAATAATGGAATGATAACTTGGTTAAAATTAGCTAACACAAGAATATTTTCATACAATTTTTTCTGTGCCCCATAGGTCCAAAAAAAAAAAGGCTCTGCTTAATGATGTGCAGGGGTGTGGTGGATAAGAGTGGCTGGGTGGGCCCCAGAGCCAGTCTGGCTGTTTTATGGAAGAGAGAAATCTCTTACTACTGCCAGCTTTCAAACCCCCAGATCATCCAATACATAGCATAGTCACTGTGTAAAAAAGTATGAAAATTTGAGGTTATAACTGGCAGCATTGAAATAGTACAAAAATCTTTCAACAGACACTTTGCAGAAACTTTCTTATTCAAGTCATATCATTATTAATAAGTTATAGATTTATATCCACCTATACAGATAAAAGTCGATACGGAAATTTGTTTTGTAAGTTAATTCCAGAAATTCTTGTCTTATATATTCAGTTAAGGGTGGCAGTACTGTCTCAATACGCAGACTCCAAATGCCCTGATAGACATTTCATGCTTACCATTGCTTGTGCAGTAATCAAGAAACTACACATTATAAACGTGTTGAGTTATTCAGCAAAGCAGTTATTCCCATGATGCACATGGAAGCATGAAACCCGTACAAATCAGCAAGACTTAAGGACCTCACTTCAGCGACTGCAAAGATTATAATCTTATCGCCTGTGATGTGATGCTATGTAGTGTGTTAGACACACAACAATATTTCAGAGAAGCCCTGAATGTGGAGACAACTGGTTCTTCTCAAAGTTTGGTATATATCTACCAGATTTCACGGCGTCATATACTAGAAGCAAGCCAGTAATATAAATACACACCTTAACTGTTTTTTCCCAGGTGTGGTATTCTACCGAGCCACCATTCTTGGAGCCACGTAAAAGATACGCCTCAAAGATCTGTCTGAAAAGAGAAAATTGCATGCCTGAAGAATACAAAATTAAAAACAAAAGGTTTTATCACTATAAATACCATAAGTTTCCTACACCAACAGTTTTATTGTTATCCCAAAAGTAATGACAAATCCTTTACAAAGCAGAATATGGAAACTGTATGAGTATAGTCTCTTCAACTCCTAGACATTACATAACATACTATGTAAGATAATGTATTTATTATTCATTAGAATGGAAAATATAACTCCCAAGCATGGAGATGGATGAAATATTTGTGGTTTTAGTAGTTTTGTTATGTAACTTGATTGCCATGGCTTGATTTTCTGTGGCAGTCTTCTGATATAATAGTGTCTGATGTGTAAGACACAGGTAAGCTACTATTGAAGACAGACAAATACACATATCACACTTTAATTCATACTTTTATGAAAATATATTGCTGCGAATAATAGTGGTATGTCAATGAATAACATTTTGACATTATCACACCAAAAGTCTTAGAACTCCAAACAAAAAATAGGCCCATATTTTTGTCATGTACAGTGAAGGAAGAGAATAGAATTTATTACATCTGTAAGATCCTTTTTAGTACAAGGATGTAGAACATGTCATAACATAACCATAATGCAGTATAATACAATACAAATATGAAATACGTGTTTTGTACAGCTGTAAAAATATCGCATTACACAGATCAAAATACAGCAAGCTATCTGTGTCAGTAAATATTTAATAATGTGCACACTTTCAGTTGAAAATGTATCTTCTGCAGAATAGGTATGGAGTAAAAGATTATCTTTCAACACTAATTTAAATATTTTATATCATGGATGAAGGGCTTCGTGGTACATGAACAGCTAATTTTGTTCCTGCATGTTACATTGTTTTCTAGTAATTAACGAGGTTAGCATTTGGCACATGGAGGTCATGTTTATATCCATATTTAGATCTGTATTTCTGAATTTGACATTTTTCCATCTTGTGAACAACATAAGACAGTAATGATAGTAGGCATTAACTGGAGAAGTGTATTCAGTTTCTTAAATTATTCCCTACAGGAGATGTCTGTTTACATCTGTCATCAGTCTAGTAACATTTTTTTGGATGGCGACTGTTACTTTCTGTCTGCTGATTTGCCACAGATAATAATTCTGTAAGATATAATGGAACAGAAGTAGGTGAAGTGGGCTAACCTTGAAGTATCTGTTCTCATGGGTGGGGTGACTGCCCTCATGACAACACATTTTCAACTAAATTTGGGTATTACATATTCAGTATGTTTCTTTTAAAGGAATTTAGTTGTAGCTACTTCTTTGATTTCTTTGTTACTATAACAAATAAAAAACTAGCTAACTGAAGGACTGACTAATTAACAAACCCCAGAAGCAGAGTCCTTCTTAAGAAGCTAAATATTTCCTCAGCCAGTCTTGTAAATCCCCACATCCTATGGACCTAATAGCTTATTAGTACATGACATAGCTTATTATCCTGAGTCAGATCTAATCCTATGTCTCTACAGTCCATTTTAACAGTATCTTCCAATCTACACCTAGGTTTTCCAAGTGGTCCTTTTCCTTCAGCTTTCACCCACCAAAAGACCCTGTGCATATTTTTCTTCTCCTCCATACATGCCACACGCCCCATCCATCTCACCAACCTTGATTTTAATCACCTTCATCATATTTGGCAGAAATGCAATCACAAGTAGCAGGAGCATTACTTCTTCCCTCCTAGGCCCACATACATTCTGCACCGCCCTATTCTCATACATACATACATACATGCATACATACATACATACATACATACATACATACATACATACATACATACATACATACATACATAAATACATACATACATACATACATACATACATACATACATACATACATACATACATACATACATACATACATACATACATACATACATACATACATACATATATTTTCACATTTCGTAAGTCCACGATTTATACAATGGACATGAAACTGGTCATAAAAAGACACAGACAACACAACACACAAACTATAACAAGACGATACAAAAATACGACAGAAATGCTCCATAAAGCAGCATTGTAAATTAGTTGTTTACTGTATGTTCCAAGACTTCAGCAGCAGTATAAAATGAATTAGTCATGAGATATGAAAGCAAGCTATTTTAAAACAAGCTGTATTATTTCTAAGACTTTGAATGGTCCCAGGCAAGCTATTAAATAACCTAATACCAGAAAAAGTGGTGCCCTTCTGGAAAACAGAAAGATTTGAAGTTGGTAAGTAGAGTTGATTTTTGCTTATAGTATTCAGGCCATGAACTTCTAAACCTGAACGAAAGTTACTTTGATTGTCTATCACAAACAACATCAAAGACAGAATATATTCACATGGCAATGGTAAAATATCCAATTTCCTAAAAAGACCTCTACATGAGTCTCTAGATCCCACTCCAGATGTAATCCTTATTACTTTCTTTTGTAATTTAAAAACTCTGGAAATATTAGTCGAACTGCCCCAGAAGACAATTCCATACTTGATGATAGAATGAAAGTAAGAGAAATACACCACTCACAGTGCTTCTGAGCTCATAAAGTAAGACAGACTCCTGATTACAAAAATGGCAGAACTAAGTTTAGGAAGGATGTATTCCACATGACTCTTCCAATTCAATTTGTTATCAATTTGTATACCCAAAAATTTTATTTCACAGACCTCATTCATGACCATATTATCAAAAGATAGTGCCAACAAAGGATTAGCAGATTGTTTAGGTGAAAAATTAATAATATTTGTTTTGTTGATATTTAAAACCAAGTTATTAGCTGCAAACCAATTTGCAATGTGGGACAAGGAACCTGTTACTTTGTGCTTGAGAGCACAGTGATTTTTATTCGTGACCAAAATACTGGTGTCATCAACAAAAAGAAAAACACTGGCAAGTTTATTAATACTTAATGGCAAGTCATTAATATAAAAAATAAAAAGGAGTGGTCCCAAAACCGATCCCTGAGGAACTCCCTGCTTTACTTTTTTCCATTTAGAAAAATAATCTTGATCATCATTAGTTTTGAGGTGCACTCTCTGTTTTCTATCTGATACATAGGATTTAAACCAATTTAGATTACAATCATGAACACCATAATACTCTACTTTTCATATCAATATCTCGTGATTAACACAATTGAATGCTTTAGCAAGTTCACAGAAAATCCCGGCAGTTTGAAGTTTATCATTCCAGGCTTGAAGTATGCCATTGGTAAGTGAGAAGACAGCATGATCTGTTGACAAATCTTTCCAGAAACCAAATTGTTCCTGAACCAAAATATTATTCACTTGTAGATGCTGGTTTAGTCTATGGTACATAGTTTTTTCTAATACTTTACTAAATACAGTCAACATAGAAATAGGTCTGTAGTTTGTTATATCAATTTTATCGCCCTTTTTATACAAAGGTTTTATGACTGCATACTTCAGGCGATCAGGGAATACACCAGTCATAATAGACATGTTGCAAATATAAGAAAAAGGCTCACTTATAGCCATTCTACACAATTCGAACATGTTAGATGAGATACCATCATAGCCAGAAGAATTCTTTGATTTTAAAGAACAAATTATACTGATAATTTCTCCTTTAGTTACAGGGATTATTTTCATCCTCAGAAAAACAGTCTGATAGGCATTCTTTAATAACCTAAGGGGTGAAATTATATTATGTATGTGTGGTTGCAAATTGTCTGCTATATTGAAAAAGTAGTCATTAAAACATCTGCTGCATCTTCAGATTGAATACCCTTACTATCCATTTTAAATGAGGAAGGCATGTAATTGGACTTAGTAGATTTATGGGTTACATTTCTTATGATATTCCAAGATGTTCTTGTTCTATTTTTAGAAGTTGCAATTAACTGTTTGTAATGTAGTTTTTTTGCTTTACAAATTACTTTTCTTAAAATAAGGCAATACTTATTCAAATAGAGTTTTATTTTTAGGTCACTACTATGCTTGCTGTTATTACATAAAATTCTTTTGCGTTGACAAGATATTTTAATGCCTGCAGTAATCCAAATTTTGTCATTGCTGTTACTTAAGTAAATGATGGGAAAACTTGCTTCATAGATATTTAAAAATGTTGATAAAAAATACTTAAAAGCACTGCTAACATCAGTATTATGATAAACCTCTTTCCATGTTTCATTTAATAGCTTTTCAGAAAAATAATTAATAGTTTCACAAGTAATTAATCTGGATTTAAATTTATTTCTTAATTTATTATTGTTTTTATTGTCAGTAATAAAAAATTTGCCAAATATTAGACACTGTGCGTCATGGTAAGACAGTGCATTAGATAAAGGAAATATTATGCAAGAATATAGTCTTGATTCATCGACAAAAACATTGTCAGTAGCTGAGGCATGGTTGTTGTGCAATCTAATGGGAAAATTAACAGTGTGTATCAGATTAAATGTGTGTAATAAAACCGATAGCTGCTGTTTTTTATTGCTATTCAGTAAACAGTCAACATTAAAATCTCCACACACCAGAAATTCTGTAGATGGTCCATAAAAAATAATAAAGCTTGTTCCAAAAAATGCAGGAACTGATAAAAGTCTCCTGCAGGAGATCTGTATAAACATACTATAATTAACCCCCTGCCATTGAATTCAAGTTTACACATGTTTCTAAGATTTTCTCCACAAAATAATTATACAAATCAACATGACTGAAACATACATCATTACAAATAAATATACAAACACCACCCTTTTGATACCTACCTCTAGAAAAATTAGACCTTAGTGAGTAATTTTCAATATTTACAAGACTTAATTTGTTCTCTATCATGTGATGCTCTGAAAAACAGAGAACTTGTGGACTGATTTTATCTAAACTCAAGGAAACAGTCATTTCATCTCAGACACCCTCAGTGTGGACTGGATTCTTCTGGCTGAGGACAGGACCAATGGTGGGCCCTTGTGAACAGGGGAATTAACCTTAACTTTCCTGACAAGTTGAGGACCTGTTGGCTTCTCAAGAAGGACACTGCTCCATGGATACAGTTTATTTCAACTCAAGACATGACAGGAATAGGAGAACAAATAGAGGATTTGACACAGGGCTTGTAAGCCAAGAAATGGATGGAAATAACTGCGGTACACGGAAGTTTCGCTTGAATATTATATTACAAAAAACATACAAAACATGATAGTAACATGTAACAAATAACATTTTGATCAGATGCATTATCTTAGGAAAAATGGCAAGCATAACATTGTTAAAGAGGTATCATTTGTTTACATAAACACACAATTTAATGTGGCTGCCAGTCCTCAGACCTGGGACTCTCAAACTCATGGTCGCGACCCGATGAGTCGAACTCCCAAAATGATCCAAAGGTCTTGATGGTTTAAATTGTGTCCTGAGTAGCCACTGGTACACGTCGGGGTCGCAGGGTCAATTTGAGTTACGATTTTGGGTAGTGAAAACAAAAAAAGTGGGACGACTATTGCTGTAGACCTTCCCGTTTTAACAGCATTGACAAAACATCTGCAAAAAGCGGCTGTGAGCTTCCTCACGTCCTTCCGCACGGAATAACTCGGACGCCACTAAACGGATTTCCGTGAAATTTTATATTTCGTACTTTGTAAAGAAAATCTAATGACCAAACACAATTGTGGTTAAAATCTGACAACAGGAACATGCTCTACATAAAGGTCTATGTAAATTTACGATAACACCTCGCTGAATTTTTCTTCGATTTGAAAGATCTTCAGAAGTAAGCTGAGAAAATATATGCCTATGGGGTCAAACATATTTTTTCGAAATCGTGGCATTTACGAAATTATTACAAGAAATACGGTAGAGTCAGAGAAGCCATAGAACTAGTTCACAACTTAAACATAATATGGCACCACACAGACGTGATTCAAACGTCGGATAATGAAGGTAAAAATGCGTTCATACAGTATGATCTGCGGTCAGCAGTACGAAAATGGAGAAAGTAAGCAACAAATTAACTGTTATAGGTTCTGACTAGCGGCATTCTTTGTACGTAATGGGCAATGAACAAGCAAGGTTTACATTGTACGAATGTTTGTACAACATACAGAAGGAAGAGTGTGTGAATTAGTTGGAAAAATTGCTGTTCTAAAGAGGAATGTAGAAGTCTTAGTCTTAAGGCAGTAAAAATGATGTGGACAAAAGAGGATGCATCGATCCAAACGCGCCGCGATGTTAACGTTCAAGGTACATTTCTTGCCTCCTTAAACGTGAAAAACTTATGTGAGATCTCAAGTTCTGACGATGGTTATTATAGAGTTTACTTCCTTCAATCCTGTTTTGTAAGTCTGGGTGATTCCTATGCAACTGAAATCACATGCTTATCCAGCTATCAGAGGTACCTCGGATGATAGATTTACAACTAGGTGAGCAGGCATTTGCCTACACAGCCTGCGTTCAGACCACAGACACAGCGAACACTTCATACTGTATTTGAGCGACAGCTGTAAATATTGCGTCAAACATTTTGTATAACATATAACTGTTGTCAGAAGAATACCGCATGTAAAATGTATAATGCGAAGTGCAATCAAAGCGCCTTCAATGATTAACATAATATTAAAATGGGGAAAAGGGTAAAATGGAAGGGATATTGTGCATTGCTTTGCCCATTGACGGAATACTTTGGTCTCATTTGACTACCAATGTGATTTTAAGACAACCTGTGGTGACTGCCTGCTGTTGCTATCTTGGTCTGTGGCACGTGACATTGCACTGATGCTTAATTTTCAACAGCTGTTGGAAATCTGTAACACAGATCATGAGTAAGTATTAAAAGTCTATCTCTAAATGGCATATATCGACGGCAGACAGAGCAAACTGGGAACAAATGTGCACAAATAAATAAATAAATAAATAAATAAATAAAATAAAGGAAGAAAATAATAAAAATAAAAAGAGCCAGTCACTCTAAATCTGAGGGTGGAGACTTATTCTCCATCTCTTCCTCAGTTAAACCGTTCCTGCTTATGACACGCATAACTGAGATGCGAAAATGATGCTTTATTAATTTGAACTGCAACTATGTTTACGTGTGCGTGTTTGGCGCCTTGGCTGAGGTCCTTCACGTGTTCGACTGTGGTTGCTGGCAGGAGAAGGGTGAATTGGCAGTTAGTACTTTGGGAGCGAAACTTGCCCAAAGTTTCATGCAGAGCTTATTCCCCCAGAGTAGGGGCAACTCTCTACACCTACAATCAAAACGTACACAGAGGTCAGACCAAAAAGGAAAGTAGAAGCCCTATGGTTCTCCCAAGCATTACTATAAGGAAGCTACAGCGCCGTTAAACACAACACGAATCGTCGTCACTGGGCCAACAGCAAGTACCATCCATGACCTTTTGATGATAAGAAAGGGCCAAGTTCTGTACACCTTTGTATAACGTTAGGTAACAGGATGTTGCATTAGAGATCTCACATCACAAATAGATTCTTACACAGTTTAGAGACTGAGGGAGGTCAGAAAACTCAAAGACCGAGCAACAAGATTTACAAATAAATAAAATAAAGAAGGGCGATAGAGAGTCATTATGGAGTTCGTTTCTGATTCCCACAAAAGGTGGAGTTTCTGTAAAGGTATATACGAACGAGACTACTTCGTACACCATTTATTTTGTTAGACATTGTTCTCTGCTGTAGGTATACTTGACCAAGGAAAGTTTAGGTTCAGTAACTTAGATACATACCTGATACAATGTCTCAGTGCCAGCCGTGGCGATACAGAATCTTAGGGTAGTGATGGATGTGTTTGTACACAGGAATGTGAACAGGGTAGGGCTTGGGAACAGGAACTGGAACGTGCTTCTCTATGTACACAGGGTGAGGCTTCTCCACTGGGTATGGTACGGGCTTCTCAACAGGATACGGCACAGGTTTCTCCACAGGGACAGCCACTGTTTTGATCACAGGAACAGGCACTGGTTGGGGTACCTGGATGTGCACAGGAACTGGCTGTGGGACAGGGACAGCCACAGGGTGGGGGACAGCAACAGGAACGGGATGAGGCACCTGGATGCCGACGTACTGGACGACTGGCACCTCTAGAGGCTTAGTGATCTCCACTGTCTGAGAAATGGGCACAGCATGGTCATAGGTCACGACGCCGCCACCATGCGCATTGGTATTATAGCCGCTGACAATTCCACGCTTCTCTTGGGACTTGTCTGGAAGACTGTGCAGGCCTTCGGCAATGCTTAATGCAGCTAGTGTTAGAATTGCTACAATAAAGACCTGTAATAGAAATACATTAATGCGACAACTTTAAAGTTGTAAATATAGTTAACATGCGAAGTTATTCGCCAACAGTTTGGGTTCTACAGCAGGGGTTCTCAACCTTTTTGTACTGACATATTCCTTTCTTTCTTCGCGGAGCACCGGAATTAGAAGTGAGAACAAAAATTTGTAGCAAAAATACACTTATTCTTATCTTAGACAACATCATATTTTGTGGAGACAAAATACGGCCTATTATAGAGAAGGAAAATGGTAAATTTTTTAAGTGAAGATGTCAGTTGCTAAGATTATATAGCGTCGGTGGTAGATAAATGAGTGTAAAAAGTTACTGAGAGGGGAAAATCTAAGGATTTTTCTTCCACCATAATTTCGACATGAATTCGCGAGAGATTGAACCAGACTGAATGTGTCAAACTTTTGACATAAATGTAATTTAAATGCTTTATTATACGCAGTGTTCATGAAGAAACTAAGAGCAGATTGAAGTCGGGGAATGCTTGCTATCATTCGGTGCAGGATTTTTTCTTCCAGGCTGCTATCCAAAAATACAAACACTAGGATATACAGAAATAAAATTTTGCCTGTTGTTTTATGTGGGTTTGAAACTTGGTCTCTCACACTGAAGGAGGAACAAAGGCTGAGGGTGTTCGAGAATAGGGTACTGAGGAAGATATGTGTGACATGGGAGTGGAGAAGACTGCATAATGAGGAACTTAATGATCTGTAATCATCACCAAATATTATTCGGCTGAACAAGTCGATAAGAATGAGATTGGCGTGTCATGTAGCACGTATGGGGGAAAGGCGAAGTGCATACAGGATTTTTGTAGGGATACCTGAGGGAAGGAGACCACTTGGAAGACCCAGGCGTAGATGGGAAGATAATATTAAAGTCGATCTTCAAGAAGTGGCATGGGGGCATGGACTGGATTGAGCTGGCTCAGGATAGGGACAGGTGGCGGGCTCTTGTAAATGAGGCAATGAACTTTCGGGTTCCACAAAATGCGGGAAATTTTTTGACTAGCTGAGGACCTGTTACGACTCTGCTCCATGGAGTTATTTAGCTTAGTCAGTCAGTGTTTAATACACTTTATGCTTACTGTCACATAGCCACTCTTCTATCCGAGTCCTCGCAGCACACTTCGCAAAACTTTATGGTACGCCAGTTAAGAACCAGTTTAGTTTCACAGGTTTCAGAAGTAAATTACGGAATGTTTTTTTCAAAACGCGCTACTTCCCAAAATATTAAAGACATAACATACACACACACACACACAAACCTCTGCACGTAAGTACTTGTATAATCCAAAAACACTAATCACCAACATGTGCACAAAGAGAGTTTTATCATCAATCGTAACACACTCCTACATGTTTCGACCCTGCTGGGTCATCTTCAGGGAGAACGTTTTTGTTATCGTTACACTAAGGTTGCACTTTATAGTTGAGTGAGAATGTGCTGTTTGCTGTGTACTGTGTACTGGAAGTGTGAACTCTCTGCGGTCCCGGCCTGCACGATAACAAAAAAGTTCTCCCTGAAGATGACCCAACAGGGTCGAAACATGTAGGAGTGTGTTACGTTTGATGATTATGCATTTGTTGGTGATTAGTGTTTTTGTACAATATAGTGCACGGACATGGAACACATTAAATTTGAATAATCATTTAACCTTCTAAAGCCTAGCGGTAACTTTACATATGACCAGGTTTAACATTAAAAAATTTTACTTGGTGCCCACATTGCGTTTATGTGTTTTGTACGGATCTCAGAACAAACAGCAACTTTTGCCTTATAAAACATTAAGAGATTGGTTTTTATAACCGAAGTGGAGAGTGTTTACAGCGCGGTACGCACTGAGTCCTTATATACAACAGATACGCTTTGTCTTTAAAGGGTTAAACCTTAAGAAGTAATAAAATTGAATACTGTTTCTGTGGTAGTTACCGTAAATGACAATGCACCCAGTGGGGTAGCCCACAGTTAAATTATCGTGGAACACGAATCATGCACGGTTGGAAGGTTTGTGAAGGTGTGCTGTCACACTTAACACTTCCTTGTGCTGCCGTTTATACACACACAAAGGTTCAAAAGTACTACCATTGCCACATAAATTAATGAGAGCCTTTTGCGAAATATTCATGTCGAGAGCGACAAATAAAATGTTCACATCAAACAAAGATATTCCTCGAAAGTGCAATTGGCAAGAAATGTAAATAAACATGAAAAATATCGTGAAATGATCAAGTTAGGGCAGAACAGTGGCACAGGCTGATAAAAATATTGCGATACCAACCTTCAGCTTCATGAAATTCTGGAGCAGGAACTGAAGCATGCAATGTGTAGGCATACAGTACAGAGGCTGAATTTGTATGAGGGACGACAGATAATATAAAAACATTTTGGATAAAAAATAAACATCAAAAGAGGTTCAGGAAAGTCTTAGCACGAGAATAATGGTCCGCAATTACGGACCCCTCCACGTCGAATAGGTCCCATATTACTAAGGTACGGCCCTTTGTGAATTTGTGCATGGAGAATACGGCTGTCAGACATGGTGGGCAGCTGTTAATGCATCGAACACAAAGATGTGGAAAATCGGCAACGGGTGGTTTTATCTTTGTGAGGTTCGTCACAAAACCACAAACTCTTCACTTAAGAAACAGCATGTTATGGAATCTACGTAACGGAGGGCCCTAAGAAAGGCTGTTTGTGAATACGCGACAGCTGTAGTTGGCAAAGTGAGTAAGAATTCTTCCTGCCCAGACAAGTATAAATACTGCCATAAAATGCTTTTAAGTAGTTAAGAACAAAGTTAGAAAAATGCCCAATTCCAATACAGCGGAAAGTTCTCGGGTCGGATACGGTTATAGTCTACATATACTTAATATTTTAAAGACGAAACGTGTCTGTTTTATATAAGTACTCAGTGCGTACCGCGCAGTAAACACTGGCCACCTCGGTTAAACAAAACCAATCTGTTAATAATGTATAAGGCCAAAGTCGCAGTTCGTTCTGAGATCCACATAAAACGCGTAAACGCAATGTAAGCCCCAGGCAGAGCTTTTGAATGTTCAAAACCTGGTGGTACCTAAAGTAACAGCTAGACTTCCAACGGTTAAGTGACAGAATAAAACCCTGCAATAGGTGGTGCTGCTGTCTACAAAATTTTCTTCGTTTCATTTTCTATAATTGACTCAAATATACCGTCTGCTACCGCCTTCTTCTGTTCCCACTCATAAGTATTTTCCAACGTCAAGTTGGACGACGATTTTAATTACGTATATTTCCCTTGCCATTTGCAATTTTTGTCCTTTAAATATTTAACATTGTTATTTTGTTTTGGTGCTTAGTTCTTATCTTTCTTTTGTTTGTTTTTGTGTTCTTGTACACTTGTATTGATTTTCACCTTGTAACTGTCCATCAGGCTGTTAAGCCACCGCATAAATAAATAAAAGATTTAATTCAGGTACCACCGAGAACGAAGTCAAAAGCTGACCAAGGGCTGTAGTGTTGATGAGGATTACTACTACTACTACTACTACTAATAATAATAATAATAATAATGCCACTACTACTAATATTAATTATAATAATAATATCGTGTACTTACAGCGCTGTTTAATTTTATTTTATTCACCGGTAATGTACATAACTATGCTGCCCACAGCCCAGCTATATGCATGTAGCTTCAAATGGTAGAGTGGATATTGAATAATAGTGAACCGGAAGATGGCTGTGGTCTAATTTGAGATTCTAGTACGTCATTTACCTGGAAGTACTATGTAAAAACATTAAAGTTATTAAGAACAGTGTATCCACCTATAAGTTTTAAATCCGGGACAGCCGGAACACGCATTAGACAGCAACGTTTACGGTACGTTAAGCAGCAAGCAGTGTTTACGGGGCAGGCGCGGAGCAAACTTAAGCGCTGTGGGTGAAACCCGGCTTGACGCGAGGCGTAACCGACCGTTACGTCCGAGTATTCAGCGGAACACATGCTCTTTATACACTTCGACAGCTAAGTACGCGGAGAACCCCGCATTTACATTTGAGGTTAAATTCGAATTCGGAATATATAAGCGTGACGAGAAGCTTGAGCCGGTACTTACCGGAAAATTCATGACGGCGAAATTTGTGCTTGTCTAGAAGCTTCAGAGGCCGGAATGCGGAGATCTGTAGTATGTGGAGTTGCTTATATCAGATGTACTTTCACTACGCTCAGGGTCAGATCCCTCTCCCTCACTGCCACTCCTCTGGTACTGTGCAGATCTGACCGCCCCGGTTTCGGTTGTAATTAAGGGGACACAATGTGCGCATGTCTTATTCTGCACCCCTTAACCCTTTAAAGACGAAGCGTATCTGTTTTATATAAGGACTCAGTGCGTACCGCGCTGTAAACACTCTCCACTTCGGTTATAAAGACCCATATCTTAATGTTTTATAAGGCAAAAGTTGCTGTTTGTTCTGAGATCCGTACAAAACACATAAACACAATGTGGGCACCACGTAGAATTTTTTAATGTTAAACCTGGTCGTATGTAAAGTTACCGCTAGGCTTTAAAAGGTTAATGACAATGTATTCAGCCGAAATGTGTTAGGTGGCTTGGAAAATGACATATACGAACATTTAAGAATGACGTTTACATTATGCGCTTATTTTATTAGGCTGATCCCAGCGGCTGCGTGGTCTAAGGCGCAGGTCTGCGGCCATTCGCTTGTTGGGATTGGGGCTTCGAATCCCACCGGGGGCATGGATGTCTGTCTCATGTGACTGTTGTGTATTTTCAGATAGAGGTCTCTGCATCGGGCTGATCGTTTGTCCAGAGGATTCCTACAGAGTGTGACGTGTCTGAGTGTGATCGTGAAGCCTCGACAATGAGGAGGCCCTGGCCCACTAGGGGCTGTTGCGCCATGGGGGGGGGGGGGGGGAAGAACGGAAAAATTTATTTTAGGTGCACTGCGCACTGAAGAGACAGAACTGTTCAATGATGTGATGTGAATTCTGTCGTACGAAATGTATAAAATGTCCGACAGAATGTGGATTCCATCTTCCTGCTTTTGGAGACTTTTTCGGGCTGTGGTGGGTCTTCTGGTTACATAACAGCCACTTTTAAATCAGGGCTGGTAAAGAAAATTATATAAACAAATATGTTTAACAGTATACTGACATACGCATATGTATGGTAGAAAGACCACCACAAGGCCCCGATACGTTGTCTACATAGCCGCCTACAATACCTGTTACACTGACGATATAGACGCCGTTTTAATGTCCCCTTACACTGGTTACACTGACGATATAGACGCCGTTTTAATGTCCCCTTACACTGGTTACACTGACGCCCACACGGCACCGGTTCAACTGGCCATCAATGTCTCTGTTAACTTCCCTCATATCGTCTATTGCAGTGCAACTGAAACAGCCTATTATATATAGGCCTGCTCGCTAAATGAATGCCATAGAAGAACCCGTTACACTGGTTACATAGACGCCTGCATAACACTGTGTTACACTGACCACATACACACCGCCATTAAGTATTTGTTCGCTGGATATTCAGAAGCCATTCAGAAGGCTTTGTTATGCTGGTTACATGGACGCCGAAGTCGTGTTCTAAACACAGACTGCTTCATAGGTCCTTGATACACTGACTACACAGACGCCCATATGGGACCCCATTATACTGGATACATATGAGAAAACAAGAGGACCCGTTACGCTGACTATAGACTATAATAGCCCGTTTCAGGGCGTATAGAAAAGCCTTCTTAATGCCCTTCTAACGCATGCTCCACAGATGCCTTCATAAAAATATCAAATAAGTGTATACAGACACACTGACAGTTCCCTGCGACACCGGACACGTAGACACGTAGAGGAGTAACCACTGCTTTGACTGTACAACTGTTTGCATAAAATATGACAAACTGGCTAGCGTCCGCACCCCCCCCCCCCCACACTGTCTGTCGTGATGCCTGCAAGAGATGTTTTGCACCCAGCACCCAGGCCCTGATACAGTGCATATACTGTAGACCCTCGAATTAACGGACCTCTTAGGTATGGATTTCAGAAAAACGGACGAAATCTGTTGGTTCCAAAATTTTTGTCCGCAATGGGAGTAAGTGAAATTATCGGTCCTCACTGTCAATTAGCGAAGTGGCCGCTAAGTGGCGGACACGGACTTGCGCTCAGTCTTTGCTGACACTCGCGTGGAAGTGGTAATGCATTGCTCTTCTCATGACCGGGATCATGAGTTTATTGTATTTATCTGAAATTTATTAAGTTCCAATTAACGATGGCTTACAGACAAAGTAAATATGCCAACAGGACAATTGTGTACAGTATCATGTGTACAGTATCATGTGTACGCATTAGTGTTATATATACAGTACTGGATTACTGTTTTGGCGATTTTTTAGGCTATATATATAATTCGGAAGTACCGGACAATCGGCATTATCGGACCACCCACTCCACCTGTTAATCCGTTTATCCGAGGGTCTACAGTACGGAGTTCTCAGTGAGACTTTCACCCTGATCATATAGACTGCTCTGTAAGGCACACCTGCACTGGATACTTGTACGTCTCCATAAAGTCGTAGTAGACGGACTGTGTACCCACCTATGACGTCCTGCTACCCTGATTATATGAAGTTATATCCACCAATAACATTCTACTACCCTGATTATATAAAGTGCTTGTAACACCCAGCGATATTCCCCGTAGAAAATAGACCTATATAGACCCCTTCATAAGACTCTGCTACTTTGGTTACTTAGACACCGCAGTAAAGACCTCTTGCACTGAATATATGCACATGATTTTGCCCTGTTGTACTGACTCCACAAACACCATTAACATACCCGTCTGCAGTGGATATAGAGGTCCGTTCAGCTGCATCTCCGTAAGCCTCCATAAGGGCCTGTTGCACTATGTAAACACTATCATAAATTCCTGCAACATTGTCTACACAGTGATTCTGTTATACCTAATATATAGGGGCCTCCACAGTGTCTTGCCGTACTGGCTGTACAGATGTCATCATGTGACTCTGGTATATTAACTGTATAGTCCCACACAAATGCTATTAGAAGGTCACACACACTGGCCACATACGTAGACACCTGCATGCATAACACCCTGCTACACTGGCTGTATATATACTTCTAAAAGTGTCTGTTTTACTGCTGATATAGACGCCTTTTTAAGAGACAATTACATTGGTCGTAATGCAGACGATTCCTTAATTTTCTCTTGTACTGGATCTATAAACGCCAGTTGCAATGGTCATAAAAAAGACATACTTAGCTACCTCCTAATGCCAAACGTGGAGAGGCCTCTGAGGCAAATTATTTTAAAGTACATCGTAAAGTTCTGCTAAGTGGTTGAAGCTGAGGTATTTCGGACATGGTGTTAAAGTTCCAGGCCTTAAAGACAGCCCTTTGAAGGTTAAGCGACTATTTTTTTATAAGGAAGCTTTAACGTTTCAAGATAAAAAGCTTATAAAGCCTGCATATGTTGCATACAAAGCTGTCTGCTTACAGTCACATTCGAAATCTGAACTTTTCAATCATAATACCAAGAAACAATAAATTACGGAAAAATGACGTAAATATCTGCTTCTCCCGTACTTTTGACTTGCCAATACAATACAATACAATACAATACAATACAATACAATACAATACAATACAATACAATACAAATAACCCTTTAATCCGACAGTTAAATATCACTGGTTGCCTTATTCAAACCGTCGACATCGGCCCTGGGACTCATCCATACCCCTATTCAATGGGCACCAGGGGCTCTTTCCCTGAGGGTAAAGCGGCTGCAGCGTGAAGCTAAACACTCATCCTATATAGTGCCGATGATAAGAATGAGTGGATCTATACTTCCACTTCCCTATATGTCTTCACAACACCAAAATAACAGTTTCGCTTTACTTTTAGGTCAATAATAAACTGCACAGCTTAAAATAATAGCTTATCTGTGCGAATGTAACATGACCAAAATAACATACGTCGGTAACCAAGACTCGCACTAGCATATTTGTTTTCCCAGATATGTTACTCTCGACGCTCATCCGCTGGCCTGCGACCCAGTACAGATGCAGGGCTTCACCAACGCTTTGCCACGGATTCTAGCCACAGATTTTGGAAAATCGCTGAAATTTGATACATGTTTATCTCCAGGTTAGCAGATACATTGGTGTCTCTGATTAACAGCTGTCTGGCGGTGACTGTAGTGAATGGACGACAGAGAGACATACACAGGCAAGCAGCAGGAAAGGGGCGACGGCAATTGTGAAGGCGACGGGATGTTAATCACTGCTGGTTTGGTGCTTAACCCTTTAAAGACGAAGCGTATCTGCTTTATACAAGGACTCAGTGCGTACCGCGCTGTAAACACTCTCCACTTCGGTTATAAAAACAAATCTCTTAATGTTTTATAAGGCAAAAGTTGCTGTTTGTTCTGAGATCCGTACAAAACACACAAACGCAATGTGGGCACCACGTAGAATTTTTTAATGTTAAACCTGGTCATATGTTAAGTTACTGCTAGGCTTTAAAAGATTAAGGGAGTATTGGTTACATGAATTTATTGCACAGACTGTACGTCTTTATATATAGACACGTACATTTGTATGCTTGAAAATACGTGCATACATATATACAGATATACCTAGGTGCAACAGTAGCCCATGTCACTTTCTTCTGAAATCGGGATTTTCCACTTATTGTGTCGTTTTCGAGGCAAAACTTGGTGCAGTGAAGACCCACGACGTATGTTCATTATTATGGGACGGGGGTAGCGCAGTGGGTATAGTGACTCGCTAGGGGCTGGACGGTCCGAGGATCGAATCCCGGTGGAGGCGAGATTTTCCGCACCCGTCCAGACGGGGCCTTGGCCCACCCATCGCCCTATACAGTGGTACCTAGTTATTCGCGGGGGTAAAGCGGCCGGGGCATGGCATTAACCACCTACCCCAACTAGCATCCTGGTTAAAGAAAGTTCACCCTAGAAAATAACTTCGTGGCCTGTTATAGGATGAGCTTTATCTTTACCGTACGGTTATCCATAAATCCTATGTCTAAACTTGATCTTCAAAATTAATTTTTTTTTGCAAAACCTTCAATATCAAATCCCCGAAATATGTTTTTTTACATCGGCTAGTGTTGCACAGAGGTACAGGTATATGTATAAACGTACGTTTGTGTATGTCTCTGTACGTGTGTATATACATTCATACGTACCTACGTACGTACGTATGTATGTATGTATGTATGTATGTATGTATGTATGTATGTACGTACGTACGTATGTATGTATGTATTATGTATGTATGTATTTATGTATGTACGCACGTATCTTTGTATGCATGCAGGCAGGCAGGCATGCGTGTATATATATCCATATTTACATACGTAGGAATTTATGTATATCTGTTTACTTATTAATTATATGCGCTATATATAAGAATGTATAAATTCAGTAGACATACGTGCGCATGCACCTTATATTAGACACTTCAAAAGCAATGACTAGATACCTTATAAATTACTTTACATTAAATTACTGTTGATGACCTCTGCAAGTATTGTTGTGTCAATAAGTGAATGCGATAAAGACCCACGTTGGAAAGTTTCAAATAAGGCATTTCAGAAACCAACAGGCTAATACAACGATGACATTTTGGTCTTGTACGTGCTAGGTACCTGGGTGTAATTCCAGCTGTTGTTACAAGCAATCATGACAAATTACTTTTATCCATACCTCCAGGCAAATTATACAATGATAGGCTACACAGAAAAAGAGATAAGAAAAGTGAAATTCTTACTGTTTTTTGCGTGTTAAAACGGTTCAGCTGTTCCCTATCGTATTGTTGTGGTGTATTCAGAGGCGCGCTCAGTACATAGACCAGTGGTGCGCAACATCTTAAGTGCGGGCCACTGAAAAACCGGCAATTTGGCGAATTTCCTAAAAGGCGCTTCGAAACATAATATTAATATACTCAACGTGTGTTACTAAAGGCGCCATTGGCCATTTATGAAAAGGCCGAGGACCAGAGGATAGGCACCACTGACCTACACTAGAGTAGATTATAAATGAATGAATACGAGTCTGGAGAATTGGTGGTGTGGTACTGACAGACAAACACCGAAGTACTGGGGTTGTGTAGTACTAATTGACAAACACCGAAGTACTGGGGTAGTGTGGTACTCACAGACAAACACCGATGTACTGGGCTGGTGCAGGAATGACATACACCGAAGTACTGGGGTGGTGTGGTACTGACAGACAAACACAGAAGTACGTGGGTAATGTGGTACTGCCAAACGCCGAAGTATTGTGGTGTTGTGGTACTGAAAGCACTGAAGCACTGCGATGGTGTGGTGCTGACAGACAAACACCGAAGTACTAGGGAAGTGTGGTATTGACAGGCGAACTCCGAAGTACTGGGATGGCTTGGTAATGACAAACACCGAAGTACTGGAAGAAAAACCATTCTCACTGGCTCTTCGTCCACCAAAAATACCACATGCTCTGCTCTGGGAAGGAAATAGTGCTTCTGCTGTGACAAATTGGACACTGAACACCTGAACTATGGCTGGCTGCTTCTCTGTGGCATTGAGCTCTGTGTTACAATGGACTTGTCAACACGCGTCCTGACAATATACAGATAAAATAAACGGCTTGCATATTAGTGTAAAGTACAGAATTCTTGGTAAGTAATTACTAAAAATGACTTCATGGAGCACAGTCATTTTTGACAAGCTAATAGTCGCTCACCTAATCAAGAACATTCCCCTTTACTGGACTTCTCGCCTGATTACCGTGTTCACAAAGCAGATTACTGCACCCTAACCTAAACCACGGAAAGAGCCTACATTTCAACACATTTTTTGCATAAAATTACTGGGTGGTTTGACTACGAAAATTGCTGTCTCTGGGATGTGACGCCGTCTAGACTGGTAGCTAGTTACCAGAGCTTCTGAGGAACCCGCTAGCCGCATAGGATGACGCAGAAGTAGTCGTTTATAATTCAGCCGCCTGCGAGTCGGTAAGGAGGGGGTAAACGGCCTCAGGTCAGAAAAGTTTCAGGTTTAGGCTATACCCATTGCATTCCAGTCAAACGCGTGAGTTAGACTGTTCTGAATTGTGAAGAAAGTAAATTGGATCTGTGGCGTATCGTATTAACAGCAAGTCACATACGGGAGTGGCTGTGTCCAGCAGGTGTTCAGCACGTTCCGTCAAGTGGCTAGACAGCTTTCTCGGTCACTGCCAGCAGTACAGGTGTGCTGCCAATTTCACTCAGATTCCTGCACTAGTAATCTGTTTATACACATCTCGGGGAGACAAAAGAAAATATAGAAAAACTCTTCAGCAAGCTCAGAATCTTCACATTAACGATACGATTGTGATAGAAAAACGAAATTACGGCCAATGCCCTTGCATCCACTCTTACTTCAAGGCGTCATCCAACGTGACGTGTACGCAGTTTGTTGTACAGCTGAATTTGTCACCAGCTTTGCTTTGTTTCTTCGTTTATCTCTTAAATTAGTGACACTTTACGAGGTAATGAAGCCCATATTACGTAATTTTCTATAATGTCTTTCCATCGACATGAGGGAACCTTTGCAGGAAAGTCCTCTCTTATACTTCCCCTCCAAAATAAAAGAGGCAAAATTATAATTTTGTACATTTCGATCTGTACAATTAATTTTCAAACAGCTACGCCGTGTTTGGTAATGTAATGAGGTTACGGGCTGTAAGAGCGACAAGTTTTGGTTCTGTTTCAGGCACAGGCAAATGGCTTTTGTCAGATCTTCCCTACTGGCTCTGGGGCCCACACTGTCTCCTATTCAACGGTTACCGGGGTACTTCCCCTAGGAGTAAAGCCGCGTGGGTCTACAGGTGACCGACCACTCGCCTCCTTATAATGACGAGGTTAAGAATGAGTGATGCTCTAACTCCAGTCCCCCATATGCCGTCATGGTGTGTAGGGAACGCCTTTACCTTTATCATTTCTGTTAGAGGCAGGCTTATGGAATGAATGGTAGCAAGTATCCCCAAAATTTAAGGAACTTCTGATGTCGGTCTGGCTGTAATTAATCCAAACATTACCTTTAATACAGCCACTTATTAATGGAGAAATAGTCTTTCTGAACTTATAATTATTCTTGATCGAAAGGTTAAACTAACCTGACTGTAGATTCCGAAGACGAAAAGAGACGTTTGCCAGTGGAGTTACCCGTCGCTTCTTACACTAAATGAGTCTTCTGTTTCTTCTTAAAATAAACCTACTGTCACAAAACGACGCTTCGTCTATTTTTTATGACAATAATTTCTACACAAAACACTTCTTAGCCAGTATTCTGTTCTTCTTAAACGTTTTGTAAATTCACTTAATAGCTGCAAAGTGAAGAAAAAGTGTTGCACAAAGTAGCAACAAATCCAACACGGAGAACATAGAAAAATAAAGACATGAAGGCATTGATAATATAGCCTATACACACATATTTTAGAGCTTTAGAATTTAACATCTATTCCACGATAAAGCTAAGGTGAGGTAAATCTACCCCATTACAGGTCTGCAGAAGTCCCTAGGGTTCCAGGAGGCTGAGGCTCTCAGATTTCCATACAATCGACACATGAAGGCGGTAAGGTTGTCAGCCCTACGCACCGGCCGCGTTTACCCCAGGAAATACTCCTGGTACTCATTTCTGTTAGAGGCTGAGTCGATCCCAGGGCCAGAGTGCGACCGGAAGGATTATGTCAATGAAATATTCCAATTATTCCATCGGGAATCGAACTCGCGACCTGCCGGCTTGTAGCGCAGTGCCTCAACCAACTGCATCAACACGTGCTTCCATTCCACGATAAACATTAACGAAATTTAACGGTGCACAATGGCAAAATGTATGAGACACAGTCACAACAGCGAAGAATCTACGTATATTTATAAAAGGTAAAACCGCCCTGTGTCTAATCGAGCAGGAATCGCGAAGTAACAGGACAGGAGGCTGGGTGTACCGCTCAGCTGTCGGGGTTTATAATTTGAAGTCCAGCTAAGCGGTAACCTTGCCACGATATCATGAAACGTACTCAAGTTATAGAAAGAGACGGCTTGAGGATAGCTGTTAACATTAAACAAGCAGACACGGGAGACCATATGGCGTGGGTGTTCATTATGCCCCCCCCCCCCCCCCCCCCCGCCGCCGTTTAACGACTTTCGCGTTACTCAGCAAGTAATACGGAAGGCAAGAATGGGCTTGGACGGATTTTCGCAACGCCTTAAGTCAGGTGACATAGCCTTTGATGCCAGAAGTCTGTGTAGGTCAGGGTCACTGACCTGGGTTCTGGCATCATTAAGAAATGCTCATTCCGTCTTTTAAATTTTTACATAAAAGTAACAGTTTTTTGGGAGGACTGTACAGCCCAAATCGCGCCTGAGACGCATCTTTCTGAGGCTTCCAGATCACACACACACACACACACACACACACACACACACACACACACACACACACACACACACACACACACACACGGTAAGACTACCCTGAACAAGTCATCAGCTCATTGCAGAGGCTGCTACCTGCACAACACACAACAAAAATTAAAGGCGGACATCCATACCCTCAGCGCGATTCGAACCCGCAATCCCACCAGTCAAGCGCCTGCAGGCCTACTAAACCTTAGACCACATGGGCCCCGGAATCGGCAAACTGGCATATAAGTGTGATAATCAGTAATTATGGCAACATTGGTCATTAAAATGGGCAAAAATGTTACTTATTGATTCGTGCTATTGTTTATGTGGCCGATCCCAGTGGCCGCGCGGCCTAAGGCGTAGGTTTGCGGCAGAGCACTTCCTGGGATTGTGGGTTCGAATCCCATCGGGGGCATGGATGTTCGTCTCTTGTGAGTGTTTGTGTTGTCAGGTAGAGGTCTCTGCGACGGGCCGATCCCTCGTCCAGAGGAGTCCTACCGACTGTGGTGCGTGTCTGAGTGTGATCAAGTGAAAATAACAACCTCGACACCTACTGTGAGTAGGTAGAACAGGGAAGGACTGTGCTATTGTTTATGTGTGAACGTGTTTGGTGGATCAGCGTGCCATAAGATCCATTGTCACAAATACAATGTGTTATCGTCTTCTTAATGCAATTGTTGAGCGTTAGATAAAGCTAGCATGGCATCATCAGTTACACCGTTGCGAAAACCACAAAACTCATCCTCCTTAGCTTTTGCTACAACGGCAGCTCTGCGTGATATCGGGCTTCCACAGCGGTAAATGACATCCGCAGCCCAAGAAGACTGCTTGACCTTTGAATCTGACTGGTCCGGGGTTCGAATCCCAGTACGAACTAAAGGTTTCTGTCTTCTCCAAAAGCGTCCAGACCAGCTGCAAGGCCCACGCAGCCTCCTATGCAATGGACACCACCGTTCTTTCCCAGCGGAGGGGACGTAAATTTAACCACTCTCAGCTATCCAACGCTGAGGTTAAGAATGAGGGGAGCTTTACATCTGCTCCCCCCTATACACCTTCATGATATGGAGAGGGAACATTTTCTATTAGCTTAATTTGTTAACGGCCCGGTAAGCACTGCAGACTATATAGCATCAAACTGTAGGTAAGTGTGTGTGTGTGTGGGGGGGGGGTATTACTGGAGTGTCAGCATCTATTGTTACATGCGCCATTCCCAAATTCATCAATAAGCCCGAAATTAAACACGAGATAGGCTTGCAATTAATGCATAAGCACGAAAACTGCAAAATGAAAGATACAACCTCTAAGTTCTGCATAAATTACATTACATACAACGCGGTAACAGGATCACAGGTTGCACAGCGGGCTAGCGGTAACATGATAGCAGGCTGTACAGCGGGCTGTCATCTCAGTCATGCTGCTGATGCACATAAAATAAAAATAACAATAACATAGACATGTGTAGAACAGAAAATCTGCTTCTGTCTGGAATCGAATTCGTATTACGTCACTTGCCCAGCCCGTACCAAGTCACTACACAGACTGAGCTACCACGTATCTATCGGGCTACCCTGTTATAGAAATTACATTCAAGTATAAATATCCGTTGAACCATTACAATAATTTTAACAAATGAAAGGGAAAGAGAGTTTGTAATTACGCGAAAGAAATGCGACCAATAAAAACTGTACGGATGTGTTGGATGCTGGCGGTCCGGTGAGAGCTGTGGTGCTAGTGGTGCTGTTCATACAAACATGCGTTCGTTTTCACTGTAAGCAACTCACTGATTACGCCGCAAGTGAAGGGACTACAGCGAAGTTTATAGTGTAGTCACGTTCACAGCATACTGGAGAACAAATGCATTTTATAACGTAGGGGTTTTTTTTCAGTTCAGTGCATAAAAATCTGCAGTTTCTGTCCTGTTTTATAACCACAATCATTCATGGGCTTCTACGAAATTTTGTATGGTAGAATATTCTCCAGTTTTTATACTAGCGTTTCGGCAGGAAATCCTGAAAGAAAGACGTCGCTTGGAAGATTTTATCTTATATGGAATCATAATATTTAAAAGTGTCCTAAAGAAATTGCATAGACAATTGTGAAATAGATTCATTTTTCTCAGATACAGAAATAAATTGCGGGCTGTTGCAAACATGATCATGAAAACCCGCCTTCCGTAAGAGGTGTAAAATTCTTGACTAGCTGATTGAGTGTTCGCTTATAATAAAGGGCTGTTACTCAGTAATTCCTTTACGTGTATCACTTCACGATGTTGCCACTTGCTAAGGTTATACAGCGACGGTAACAGGCGATTGAATGCGTATGGATCAATGGTCGATCGACACTGGCAGGGGAAAGCTGAAGTACTTGGAGAAATACTTGCCCGAGCGCTAATCTTTCCAGCACCAACAACACAAAGACGGGTCTGGAATTAACCTTTTAAAGCCTAGCGGTAACTTTACGTACCACCAGGTTTAACATTAAAAAATTCTGCGTGGTGCCCACATTGCGTTTATGTGTTTTGTACGGATCTCAGAACAAACAGCAATGTTTGCCTTATAAAACATTAAGAGACTGGTTTTTATAACTGAAGTGGCGAGTGTTTACTGCGCGGTACGCACTGAGTCTTTATATTAGACAGAATGCGTTTCGTCTTTAAAGGGTTAAACAGGTGCCTCTGCTACGAGAGGGCGGCGGCTAAATGCTTCAGCCATGATAAACCCTCCATGCCATTACTTAGGCGTTCATGATAATGATCATTCCCTCAAGACAGAAAGGAATTTTTTGCCAAATCATTCACACCGCATAGAGGCCTATCACATTCTGTAGACTGAGTGACTAACTGCGTTTGCCGTTATTTCATTAAATGTAACTTATACAGTCACTGAGAAGAATCATAATACAAAGTGGCCAATAAGCTTTTAGAAACTGTGGCAAAGTTCACATCTTTCTCGAAGATATTGACAACCAACATTGTATTCTTAGAGAGGTTAAGAAGGGACTTAATGTGAAGCTATCCTATTAGAGGCCTGGACAGGCCTTTCGGACTTCAGGAGGTTAAGACTCCCAGAATTACTGGACAGTTGACAAATGAAGGTGGCAAGGTTGTTAGCCTTACGCACCGGCCGCCTTCATCCCCCAGAACATATCACTTGTAGCCTGCTCATTTCTGTTAGAGGCTGAGTCGACCCCATGCACAGAGGGCGGTAGGAAGGATTACATCAAGAATGGGTTTAAGTTGGGAGAATATTTGCTAAAAGCCGATGCCGGTGGCCGCGCGATCTAAGGCGCGGGTCTGCGGCCGCTTGCTTTTTGGGATTGCGGGTTCGAATTCCGCCTGGGGTATGGCTGTCTGTCTCGTCTGAGTGTGTCGTCACGTAGAGTTCTGTGCGAGGGCCCGCTCATTCGTCCAGAGGAGTACTACCGAGTGTGATGTGTCTAATTTTGTGTGTTCTCGAAACCTCGACAAGAAGGAGGCCTAGGTCCGAATTAGGCTGTTGCAGCACAAAAAAAAAAGAATCGCTTGCTAAAAGTTAGTTCGAACTCTTTGGTCTGTTTGTCAGCTCTGAACAAAATTATGTTTTAAATATTAAGACTAAGGATTTATATGTACAAAATTATAATTTTACCCATTGTTTTGTATAAGTCTGAAACTTGGTCCCTGACACTAAGGGAAGGCCATGCATTACGAGTGTTAGAGAACGGGATGCTTAGGAGAGCCGTTGGACCTAAGAGAGAGGATGCAACAGGAGGCTGATGGAAGTTACATAGTGAGGAGCTTCACGACTTGTCATGTTCACTGATTATTATTATTATTATTATTATTAGTAGTAGTAGTAGTAGTAGTAGTAGTAGTAGTAGTAGTAGTAGTAAGGTGATAATATTAAGAAAGCTGACATTAATTGGGCATGTGTCGCACATGAGAGAAAATATAAATTCAGATAACGTTTTAGTGGTGGAACATGAAGGATAGTGACCACTTGGACAAACGAAGCACAGATGGTAGGATAATACTGAAATCTTGTGTGGGCTGCATTCATCCGGGTCAGGATGGGGACCAATGGCAGTCTTTTATGAACACGGCAACGAAATTTCGGTTATCATTAAATGTGAGATATTTCTGATTATCGGAGAACCTACTGCCTTCTCACGGACTCTTCCTGATAACATTTATTCTTTAGTTACTGCATCAAAGAATGTTCCAAAAATAGGCCTATATATTAATAATCTCTGTATTATATTTTCTGCATCATTTATTCTCGTACACGGACATTCTTCGACATGATTTATAAAACCTTCAGTATGTGGCCTCATTTAATTTGCTAAAGAGTTATGATGGCTATGAAGGAAGTTTCTGCCTCCATCTCCAGCGTAGATATGTAACTTCACGTTAGATGCATTTGAAAGGCCCGCTCTTGTTGGCCAAAAGCGGACAGTAACTGAACTCGGAAGAAAAACATTTGACGTGGATTTGCTGTACCCAGATTAAATGGAAAATTTTCGAAGACTTTGGGAGATGAATTGTGGTGACGGTTGTCTGTAGAGGATCTGCACATTGCGTATTTATTTTACGTATTCATGCAAACATCACATCAACCGCCCGTCAATTTAGGACAGAAATTCGTGTACGTTGTTTAACGATGCCGTAAGCTGCAAAAGTTGTTTATTATCGAATGGTATTACAGGGCGACAGTGTTCGGTGAATTTGAAAGGATTGCAAAGAAGTTGTTATGGCTTATATAAGGTATTATACGGGCAGTGTCCTGGAAGGACTAAGGACAGACGGGTTAACGGATGAAATCAAAACTGACCACTTCGCAAATACACAGCATGAAAGAGCCCGCCCTCTGATACGCATTTGACAACTTTGTTGTTACATTTCTGTTTACGCCAAAAACCTGTTGTTGACCTGTCAGACCACTTTCTTCTTGTTAGCTTCTGACCAGGTCGCCAAAAGACATGCGGAAGGGCGTGTTTAAAATGAAGCAAGTTTCATCTGGAACAGGGTTTCTCAAGTTCCGGTCTTCTGGAGAAACTGGCGACTCAGATTCCCCTATAGTCATCCTGCCCATACGAATTAAAAGGCGTTCTCGTGTTTTGCCGCCTTGCACTTTCTCCATTTGTTTAATGTCACCCACACTTTCCCCTTTACGATGCCGTTAATCTTCGCAAGAATCCGAGAAGTGAAATGAAGAGAAGACTGCTACATTTTGTATGAATGGTGAGCCCTGCTGCTTCTAAAGGTCAACCGTGTAAGGTCACTGGTCAGCGCGATTCACTTTCTTCAAGGTTCATTTATATTTACAAGCCGTAAGTTGTAAACAAAAAACCTGACGTCATGCACATAGATTTTGCATACCAATCAAGGCCCAAGGTAAGTCTGTGGGGATTGAGGCTTCCACAGTGCCGAGTATCAAGATCGCGGTCTTAGCGAGTGTGACGCCGTGTATGTTCTGTTGATGATTTCTTGTCGACATGGCGTTACATACCTTTGACACACATCGCTGGGTAGAAACTGAAATCGCATACAGTTATAATTTTGCATATCCATCTACCAAAATGCACGACGCCAAAGCTCTGAATCTCTAAAATAATTTTGTATTTAACCCTTTCTATGTTGGGTTGAAGCATAGTATGTTTTGTTTGAAAACTCATAATTTATGTTGTTAAAAGGTCACTAGTATTTAGAATTTACTATTCAGAGACACATGGCTCAAACACGAATGTAAATCCAAACGTCAGATGCTTCGAAACTTTTTCATAAAGCGCTTGAAACAAAAGACTTTTTAACAGCCTGTCTTGATGTATTTCACAGTTTCTGCGGGACAGACTGAGAAGGAGCACGAGAATTATCAGACAAGACAGCAGTTGCTTCATACGATAATCGAGCTGTCTACAGTCAGGAATGCAAGTTAAAATCGGTATTGCTTTAAAGCACAGTAGTCACTTTAGGAAGGCCTAACACAAAATTTGACATTAAAATTTATGTATTTTACTAAAATAGTGTAGCATTACTGATTTTCGTACGATTCCCAGAATAAATTGCGGTACCTTCCACATATAGCCTCATCTGATTGCTCTTTGTAATGCAACGTAGTGTGTTCTCTGTGAAACAAAAATTTATTTTTTAAATTTTATTCGGACGAATTCCACAAAAGTTGCGACAAAATATGTATTAACAGGTCTTTTCCCTGAATACATTTACCGTGTTCTTTACAAGTACGTGACTGTGTGTATGTGTGTGTTTGTGTGTGTCCACTGTCTTAATTTATACATAAACTGAAAGATTTTCACGACACTTGGTACGTTCGGTATGCCATTAGAATCATCCCCACACCCGCATAATTTAATTCCCTGAAATCAGTTATAACAACATAGCAGACGTAAAATTTATGAGGTGGGAGTAACACTATTGGCTAGTGTGGGGTACTGATATGGTGTATGGGTCCCGCTGGCAGTGCGGTCTAAGGCTTATTTATGAAGCCGTTTGATTGCGGGGATCGCGGGTTCGAATCCCGCTGAGGGTATGGATTTTCCTCTGTTGTGTTTGTTGTGGGTTCTGCAGGTAGCGGCCCCTGCGACGAGCTGATCGCTCGTCCAGAGGATTACTACCAGGTGTGTGTGTGTGTGTGTGATCGTGAAGCCTCAATAATGAGGCAGTCTTGGCCGGACTTGGGCTGTTGTACCACAGAAGGAAAGACATGGTACCTGGCAACAGTTTCCCTTAAGACAAGTAGCTCTGTTTTAGACAATTATTTTTTTAGAATGTAAATTCAAACCAAGTGGCGGTACGCACCTTCTCTTCAGTTTCCGGTTTCATGGCAATAATGAATCACAACAAGCACATGAAGAACACTGAGCAGGGACGTAGCAGGTTCCTCTAAACCAGGGGTCTTCAACCTTTACTTGCTCAAGGCACACATTTTAATGACAAAAAGATTCGCGGGCCGCATTCACGTTTTACAAAGTAAAGTTTGCACATTATTGCAGGATACGCTCACTAATATTTCCATACATAAACACATATACGATAGCTTTGTTATTTTACTTGTTTAGGGTTTATAATTTATTTTTATTATTATTTACTTATTCCCTTATCCTGCAAACATTCCCTACTATAGTCTTGCAGTATTTACTACGACATTAACCGAGATTTCACACACGAAAAACAAAAAATATTTTTAAAATGTTAGTACAAATGTTAAAATACTTCAGAATGAATTTTATTTCATATTTATTTATTTGAATTAGACTTTTTACACACAAAACTCAAAATTTGTTTGGGGGGCGCACAAAAACATTCAGAGGGCCGCATGCAGCCCGCAGGCAGCGGGTTGAAGACCCCTGCTCTAAACAGTCAGGACACTTCTACCAGACTACACGGCGCCAAGGCAGTATTCTTCAACTGACTCATCTACCCGGACGATACAGACAGCAGGTTCCTTTGAAACGTCGGTATATTTCTATCAGCCTACATGGTCTCACGTCCTACGACGTAATATTCTCCAAAGCCACCGCTACGAGAACCCCAAATCTCACACAGGCTTGTGAACCACAAAGAGTTTTTTTTCGTCAATTATAACACACTCCTACATGGGTCGAAACATGTGGGAGTGTGTTATAATTGACGGAAAAAAACTCTTTGTGCATTTGTTGGTGATTAATGTTTTTTGTATAATATAGTGCACGGACATGGAACACATTAAATTACCCTTTCTGTATTGAAGGTGATATGTCAGGCAACAAGTGCGAGTACAAATATGGAGTATTTGCGAAATTTTGAGGTTATATCCGACAGATGTATGGTAGATAGAATACGCAAGAAAGTTGTAAGTTATTGACAAAGTAACATATTGGCAATAATAACAGTAACAGGTCTTTGCAGTAACACAGTTTTATGACTTATGTTCTCAAGTCCTTAATATCCAGCAGGGCTCCTGCCCTTTTGAGCTGGCAGTAGTTCCTAATACGAGGCAAGGGCTCTGTCAGATGTCCAAAAGATCCACTTTCTAGGAATTAATGCTAATAGGAAAAGCTCCAGAACGCCCAGTACTTGAATAGACTAATACAAGTTACGTCTTATGAACAACCCGTGTGTCTTGCTGTAAGGTTATGTGTATTGCCGCGTACTGAAATACGTACATTTCTTCAAAAAACAGCATTCCACAAAATGTGGTAACTGCAATGAGATGATGTTCATTCCTCTTCCTTATATCGTCACCTTGTGCTCCTGTTCCTTTGTTACGTTTCTTTAATTCCTATTAATATTTATTACAGAGTTGTACTTTCATCAGCTGTACGTGCAAATTTCACGGAGCGTGGATTATAAGAAACAATATGGCCGCTCTCTAAACAAATCACTAAGATATAAGTTTGACAGTGACAGTTATTGAAGCACTGTATCCAGGGGCATGGAAGTTTATATAGAACAGTTGATTAATGTACATACATGTATACTTGTAACATTGTTTAATTACAAACATGGCAAAGGTGCGAAACATTTCGAGATAAATATAATGACCGATATAAGATGCCAGATCAGCCATATTTTTTCCAACAACAACAATAATAATAATAATAATAATAACAACAACTCCATGGAGCACAGTCCTTCCTAACAAGCTAACAGGTCCTCATGTAGTCGAGAAATTTCCCGCAATTTATGGAACTCGAAGATTCATTACCGCATCCACCAGAGCTCACCGCCTGTCCCTATCCTGAGCCACAGCAATGCAGTCCATGCTTCCCTGTCCTACTTCTTGAAGATCCAATTTAATGTTATCTTCCTATCTACGCCGTGATCTTCCAAGTTGCCTCTTTCCACCAGGTCTCCCCGCCAAACCTTGCATGCATCTATGCTGCCCCCATACGTGCCACATACCCCGCCTATCTAATTCTTCTTCATTTGATTATCCGAATAATATTTGGTGAGGAATACAGATCATAAAGTTACGTTTTATGTACTCTTCTCCACTTCTATGAAATAATAATAATAATAATAATAATCTGTAATATATTCATAATTGCAAAAAACGTATATAGGCAATCCTGATGACAGTAGGATTTGATCCTCTAACCAGCTACCATCAGCCCAGAAAGCTAACTCTTCAGCTAAATTGAATTGTACTTCTGGACCATAAACTTATACATTCGAATGCGACGTGAACAGCGTGTGGTTTGTAGGACTGGAAGCAATGCCATACGAAAGTAAGATTCATTATTTCTGTTCGGAATTGAATGTCGTAACTGTATAAAAGGACTGCAGAAAGCATAAGTGTTCCCGCTGAGTTCTGCAGCAGGACCAGAGAAACTGCTACGATGACCAATGCGTCAGTGGAGTTAGATATAATTGTTATAGCGCTTATTAAAGAACCATGAGATAAGACGCATGGAAAAGTGTGTTTCTCCTTGCATTTTTAACTTCTGCACTAGGAAGAGGAGGATATTGTTTAGACTCAGGCTATAGTCGTTTTACCATTGGTTATATCACTGCCAGAATTTAACAGACTGGAGACCGTGTGGGTCCCAACGCAGCTTTAGACGAGACGGTGAACAAACAAATGCCTGTCCTTACCGGTAAGAAATATAAATTAATTCATAAACAGAAAAAGTTTATGGGATTGAAAGTACATGATCTAAAATGATAAAGAAAGGTACTAGAATCGACGAAGCTTCAATTCCATGACGTACACAATCTTTACACCTTTACGTCCGAAGAGTACGGATCTGGAGAAACAAGCACGCAAGTTCGAAAGCGTAAGTAGAAGTCGACGAAGAACTCTCCAACAAAGCAATAAAAGAATTATAAAATAATGCCTAACACTTTGCTGCTTTATGGCTACGAAATGTGGGCAAAGACAGTACGATAAATATGAAGTAAGAAAAGAAATGCCCGTACTAAGAGCACAGCCATTTTCTGTAGCCTGAATAATATCTGCAGCTGTAGCATGCTTACTATCAGTATATCGACTACCCCTACGGTCAGCAGCTGTAACATTCTTACAATCAGTAACTGGACCAATCCTAATGTGAGCAGCTGTAGCGCCCCTAATGTTAGCAGCTGTAGCGTCCCTAATGTCAGCAGACGTAGTAGTCTTATTACTAACTGTACCATCCCTAGGATACGCAGCTGTAGCGTCCCTACTGTCAGCACCTGTAATTCCTATAATCAGTAACTGGACCAATACTAATGTCAGCAGCTGTAGCGTCCCTAATGTCAGCAGCTGTAGTAGTCTTATCACTAACTGTACCATCCCTAGGATAAGCAGCTGTAGCGTCCCTACGGTCAGCATCTGTAATTCTTATAATCAGCAACTGGACCAATTCTAATGTCAGCAGCTGTAGCGTCCTTACAGTCAGCGGCTGTAGCACTCGTATTATCAGTAACTAGACCATCCCTACGGTCAGCAGCTGTAGTAGTCTTATCAGTAACTGTACCGTCCCTAGGATAAGCAGCTGTAGCGTCCCAAAGTCAGCACCTGTAGCGCCCCTACGGTCAGCAGCTGTGGTCTCCCTATGGTCAGTAGCTGGAAAGTCCGAACTTGACCAAAAACAGATGTGGGCATAATGAAAGATTGTCAAAATTACGTTAAATCGAAGAGAAGGGATCGTGGGGAAACCAAGAATGAGACAGTAGAATCAACACTTCGTGTGGAGGGAACGCCCCTGACAGCCAAACCCGTAAAAGTAAGGAAAAGAAGAAGAGGAAGAAATTCAATGGCGACAAAGTTTTATTACTTTCCCTCAAGGAAGATTCAAGTTGAAAATTTCCCAGCAGAAGCCCCGCTTTCTACCGGCCACACAGTAACACTGAACCAGTTTATCGTTTCAACTGATATATTTATTGCACAACTAACATAGCCAAACATTAAATTTAAAGCCGCAGGTCTTATATACTGAAGTTGACGCGGAAACTTTTACCACTTATGCCGTTATGTTCTGCATATTTGACTGTTTTGCGACATCATTACTTACGACACGAAAGTTTCGAATATGCAGCCCGATAGGAGGAAAGATGTGAACGTGTTCAGCATAACATTTCCAATTTTGTAAAGGAAAATAGTTTTCACGCCGATCCCAGTGGCCGCGCGGTCTAAGGCGTAGGTCTGCAGTCGAGCGCTTGCTGGGATCGTGGGTTCGAATCCCACCGGGGGTACGGCTGTCTGTCTCTTGCCCAGTGTTTGTGTTGTCAGGTAGATATCTCTGCGACGGGCCGATCCCTCGTCCAGAGGAGTCCTACCGACTGTGGTATGTGTCTGAGTGTGATCAAGTGAAAATAAAAAACTTTGACGCCTACTGTGAGTAGGTAGAAGAGGTAAGGACTACGAAATGAAATGCAATATTCTTCACAGTACCTTCACATACACAACGTTAACTGTTACAGCAGTTGCAGGGATTCTATGATATATTACATAATTACATTTTTTCTAAAGAGGAAAGGAAGTAGAAGCCATGTATTTTTCGTAGTGTTTCTTATTTATCTGTTTACTGCAAATTCTGACAAGCAGTGAATGCACAAATTTGGACAGCATTCAATTTAACATAAAAATTACGAATCGTACATTAATAAGTTTGTATACGAGCGATTTGTGTCACTGATTCTTTTTAATTCTGAGCCCGGAAACTGTATCTGCGCAAATCCTAAAATAAAACGCGTAACTTAAAATGGATTATAACCACAACCTTCCATTATCTGCGCCAGTTTTTCACTCACGACAGCGTTTCCTTTTGAAACTACGTGGACTATTCAATGAGAAGCTGTCACCACAAAGAAGTAAACAATAATAAACTATAAACATTTAAAATAACTAAGTATACAGAAATTCTAAACCAATAAAGAAGTCAAAATGCAACCACGTGTAATGAGAAAGTTTAAAACGATCATTATGTCGGAAATGCAACAAACATAAACTTGGCTCACAATGAAATTAAGAAAATAATAAATTCTTCAATTGTTTCTAATTTCCAAAGTCTGATCAGCCCTTTCACTTTCCCAAACGAAAAGATACACATACTCGTACATAAAACAATACTTCTGTCATTTGTTTTCTAAGGACATAAACGTCGTCCCTTTTCTTTAAGGGACAAGGTGGAATGCAGGTTCCAACGGCCATGAATATTAAAATTTGCCCTTCTAGGAGCGACCCTGTATAATTTTTACATCGGTACTAAGGTCTCGGAAGAACATGCTACAGCCACCTTCAGGGTGGAAGACTCTTTCTCCTCCGAAAATTTTTATATTCACTCATACTAATTTACATAGCGTCACATGCTCTAAGACTTCAGTCTCAAAACTTCTTTTTTAATTGAACTGATTAGCACCAACCGTCACATTTATCTACAGAAAAAGTCCTTATTTTACGTCATAGTTGCATCCCTGAAAAAGTGGGAATATATAAAAAGTGATAGTCTCTTTATAAATAAGGGGTTAACGTAATAGAAAGAAACCAGTCAAAGGGCGTTAAACTGAAAATGAAAGAGCGCAAATTAAGAAGTGGTGTAAGTGGCAAGGAAAGTTAAAGCAAAAAGGCATAAAACAAACGGTCAGCAGCTCAGCAGTATTACTCCAGCAGGCAAGAACAACAAATCGCCGAAAATGTTGCTTCCTTGAAATTACCTATTTCAAAGCAATGCTAAGTGGCTATTTTCCTCTTTACATCTTCCTTAATATTCTTAATGTAAATGTATTTTAAATATATTAAAAAGTGAATTACGCATGAAACATGGCAGCTGATCAGCTTATCCTAAAAGGATGACTATACGATATGCGCATTTTCGAAAGAAACTGTTGAAAGTGCTCTGTTAAAGAAGACACTTTTCCACTGTTTTAATATTTAATGCTTTCGATGAACAAGGATACAATTGTACATCTTCGCACATATCTTACATGTGTCATAGTATAGACAGAGAAGGACACACGTTTTATGACATTAATAAGTCGTCCTGTAAACGAAAAGGAAGATTTGTCATTGCTCCACCAAAATCACATACAGAGCACAGTAGTGAGTACTCAGACACACCATCATAAGAATGTGTTGACGTTTGCTGTATACCTAACCTATGTGAATGGCTCGACGTCATTAGCCCCATGGTCCGTATTCCACTGCCTTGTTGGTGGCGATGTACTGGCTGCCGGGCGATGGGTAAGAAAGGCCAGAAGCTGCTGCCTTAGTCGCCTGCGCAGAAGCGACTGCTGCTTTGGCTGCAACCGCCGACTGCTGGATTGCTGCTGCCGCAGCTGCAGCAGCCTCCGATTTCTCGATAGCAGCTGCAGCGTTCACTGCAGCTTCAGATCGCTGTATAGCCGCAGCTGCAGCTGCCTCCTTGGCTGCTGCAATGCGTTGCTGCGCTACAACTGCGTCCTTGGCTGCCTGGACATTTTCCCTAGCTGCAGCAGCAGCTGCGGTAGCTTCCTTGGCTGCAGCAACAGCTGCGGCGACTTCTGCAGCGTTGGCAGCGGCTCTGTTAGCAAGGGTCTGGGCTTGGTGTTTCGCAACGTAGGTTTTGGCAGCGAGAGCTGCAGACAGTGCGGCGTGGTTAGTCAACGTAGCAGGCGGAGCAGCAAAGACTACAGGCTGCTCGAAATATGCAGGGAAGGACGGAGCTCCGTTGAAACCAAAGTTAGAAGCGCCACCGAAACTAAATCCAGGAAATCCACCTCCGAATCCATGAACTCCACCTCCGAATCCAGGAACCCCACCTCCGAATCCATTAGCTCCACCTCCGAATCCGCCGAATCCAACGCCAGAAACACCGCGCTTGGTTGTCTTCTTCTCCGCCTTAGTGCCCGGGAACTCGCTGTCGCCCATAGCGGACACAATAAGTAAAAGGCAGGAGTGAAGGCAAAATACCTAGTTGAGAGAGATTATAGTCACATTAGGCAAGTACGTTTCGTTAACACAGCTCTCTCTCTCTCTCTCTCTCTCTCTCTCAGCTGTTGCTGTTAGCATAGCAGAGGAATACAATCTGCACAATTTTATTTTTTAAATTACAGACCTTGTTATATTTTTATCATATTTTTACAATTTAATTTTTTGTGCGCATTTTAATTTCCTACGTGCGCCGATTTCATAACCTGTGTGCGCGCGCATAGCATAGAGGGAACACTGCCCCGGACCCTTCGAATGCTATATTAGTATACTAACACGCAGACCACTGGAGCGACCCAAGAGCAGACGAAGCTAAACACATGCTGTGCGTTGTTACCTTCGATTAGACCATGGGCCTCCAACATTTTTATGGAAAAGGGCCACACCGGTTATTGACGGGCCGCTAGTGGAAAAATAACAGTAAGTGTTATCCTGAACTGCCTAAAGTATTGTGTAATTCTTATAGTACAGGAACACCTTCCTTCTTCTGGCATTACAGTCCTTGGTGGACCTCAAAACGGGGCACCCTATACAGGCCTAGGGCCCAAAGGGGAGTTGAGGTATAGCTCTACCTTTTCGTTAGCCTCGGCGCTAGGAGGGACTGGAGTGGCTAGCCCGACTCCCCGGCCACTTTACCCCCAGGAAAGACCCGGTACCCTTTGTGCAGGAGGCTGGGGGGGCCCCAGGGCTGGTCTGGACAGGAGCGGAAAATCTTGCCTCCACAGGGATTCGATCCCTGGACCGTCCAGTCAGTAGCGAGTCGCTATACGGACTGCGCTATCCTGGCCCACGGTGGACCTTAGCCTCTCTCAAAACTGACGTCCAGTTTCCAATTTTACAATTTTCTCAACAGAACATTTTTTACGGGGTGGGGTTATTAGACCCAAGCTCAAACCCCAACTTGGAGGACGAGGGTATTCCTTTTTGTGTGGGTCCATCACCTTCGACCTGTCTGGCGTTGGAGGCCCTACCAGTAGCTACGCTACCGCCAACATAGCTCTCAGAATCATTTGACCACGCAAGCCCCATCACTACGTCAACGTAGGATACCTCCGGGGAGATACGTATATAAACAATTTACAAACGTGGCTCGAATTGGATGCCCATGGATTAGACGCAGCCACGTGGCACGCACGTCTAGACGTCCTGTCCTGATGAGCGCCAACTGCTAGTTTCGTGTGGGTGGTTTATACTTTATCACTTTGCTTTCGGCGGTCATAATTCTGCAGATTTCTCTAATTTTGTCTGGGATGTTCCTCCCATTTTTTGTCTAGGGCTTTATATTTGAGATCCTGGTGTGCGGTGATACACCTGTCTCCTTTATACCTGTATAAGCCGTTCCGCCTTTGCATGGAATGCTGTAAGTGTATATGCAGATGTTTGATTCCTGTGTTTTAGTCAGGGTTTGGTCTTCGCGAATGTGCTTGACAGCTTGCGAAAGCAGGGTGCTGAAGAAAGTATTTGGACCTAAGAGGGCACGTAGCAGAAAGACAGAGGAAATTATATAATAAGATACTTCCTAACATTTTTACTAATCAATTCACGTAACAGAGTCCTACTTGAGACACAAACGTTCCCGCAAATACTAAACAAATTCCCCCGCATTTTAGGGAAAGCAAATTTTCCTTATCTTTTTCACCAGAGCTCACCACTTTTTCCTATCCTAAATTAAGTAAATCAAGTTCTTATCCCCCCACGCGGCTTATTTACAACAAATTTTAATATTATCCGTCAACTTCCGCTTAGGCCTTTCAAGTGGCCTACTCCCGTAAGGACTTCTGATTAAAATTTTGCACAGATTTGCGCTCTTCTGAGATATTACGCGACGTCGTGTGATAATCGTTCACCGACGTTTCGGGTCAACGTATCGGTCCCATCTTCAAAGGCCAAGACGTCCAAGAAGAAAAGAAATCCGGCAAACCGAACCACAGTGTATAAAGGGGAAGGTGTGGGCGATGAATGGTTATCAGCAGGCGTACTATCCCAGAACAGCGCCGATCTCAACAACGTCGCGGCTGAAGCCTGAAATCAAAATTTTGTAGATTTTCCGGTTTCTGCCGTGTGCTCTATTAATCCCGGCTATAAAAACCTCCTGACATAATGGTCTACATAAATATTAAAACTTAGGATGTCTTAAAATCTTCATCTTTCTTAGGCACAGATTATTCTTCTCGCAAAATAATTAATTTCTTTCCATTTCATACACGTTTGCATTTATTTACAGCCCTCTATTCAACAGGTATCAAGGGGTACGCGAGGGCGCAGTTGATTGAGGCACTGCACAGTAGCGGGTTCGATTTCCGATGAAGTCACTGAGATTTTCCTATGACTTAAACCTTCCGGTCGCACTATGGCCTTGGGGTCGGCTCAGTCTCTAACAGAAAAGAGTACCAGGAATATCTCCTAGGGGGTAAAGGTGGCCGGTGCGTAGGGCTGACAACCTTACCACCTTCATATATCCACTGTCTAGAAATGCTGGGAGCCTCAACCTCCTGGAGCCCTAAAGGCCTGTCGAGGTATGTACAGGGATAGCTTTACCTACCAACAGGTACCGGGGTCCTTCCTCGGGGGTAGAGCGGCTGGCGCGTGACGTTGACCACTCACCTCCATCTTAGTGCCGAGGGTAAGAATGCCTTCATGGCGCGTGCAAGGACAACTGTCCCACTTTACGTTTATCTATTTTTTAGTGAATGACGCTCTCAGTTGAGACTCCACGGCTTGAAATTGTGTAATGGTTTGTACATAATGAACTGAAAAGATTGTGAACTGAATCGGTCGTGGCCTATTCTGTCGCACTGTGCTACAAGCCGGAAGGTCGCGGGTTCGATTTCCGATAAAGTAATTAGAATTTTTCATTGACATAATCCTTCCGGCCGCACTAAAGCCCCGGGGTCGACTCAGCCTCTAAGAGAAATGAGTACCAGGAATATTTCCTGGGGGGGGGGGGGGGAAAGGGAACCGATGGGTAGGACTGACCTTACCACATTCATGTGCTGATTGTCTTAAAACCTGGAAGTCTCAACCTGCTGCAGCCCTCAGGGCTTGTCCAGGCCTGTAATGAGATTGCTTTACCTCGCTTTTTTACCTATTCTGATGCATGCGCCTGGAAGAACTAAGGAAAAATGGATTTCTCAGCCAGAAGAGCGGAGATTTAAATCCGCGTAGCTCTGACTATGAAACGGGAGTGCTACCAACTCGACAGCAAAATATGTTCCTTTAATCTCGTTGCCAGGCACATTCTAAAATGAATTACAAATTCAGAAATTTTTATCTTACCAATTGGGTCTTCATGCCGAAAAATGTGGTGAACTGTCCCTCTCGAGAACTCACGGTGAATACAAGCGGACTGAATAACAGTCACAAATATTGGTCGATATTTATACCAGTCACCTGGACGTCCTTTTCCTACACCCACCACATTACTTAAAGTTCTTATTCTGGAAATGGGCATACAACGTAAATAACGTACCATCGCAGACACACCCACAATTCATTGCGGTAGTTATTACTATAACAATTTGTTTAAAAAACTTTCTCGCGCTACCAAGCTACAATATGAGAGACTTCCCCTTTCAGATAATGTTTAATTGCTCTTCGGGATTGTTGATTATACAAGATTGTTTCTCAGCGCACCAACAGAGTCACGACCCCGCGTCTTAACAACCAACACTGTGCCCACTTGTTTTGCTGTCGATGATCCTTTCGCTGAAACTACGTCGTCATTATTGAGGACCATACAGGAAACAGTGGCGTCAGAATTTCTGTTCCTGTTACTTTGGATGGCTACGTGCTGAGGACTGCAGGTTTTGAGTGAATTTTTAACGGAATTGATTACAGCAATTACACCCCACTGTCGAAAGTAAAAAATTACATAAAACCACGTGATCAGGTGGACCTGCAGTGATTCTTCCGGAACATCAAACAGATATATGATAAATAAGGGGAAGTGTATCCCGTACAAGGTACACCATGGGTCTCCAGCTCGCGGCCCGCCATCTTGTATTATGCAGCCCGCGGATACATTTGTAAATTGCGTATACACTATAAAAATTACACAGTAATTAAGGAGGTTATGTATACCACTTCTCGTCATATTTCCACGTACTGCCCACAATAACAGGAGTGGCCCTTTGCCATAAAGAGGTTAGAGACCCATGAGGTACACACTTAATGTGACAGAACAGTGACTGGCTAATTGCGAATTATGAACTGGGAAGTTTATGCAAGGACGAGGTGCCCAGTCTCTTTCAAGGTAGAGGAAGTCGGTGTAGTTAAGTGACTTGAGACAAATTATGTTCACAAATACAGGGACTTTAAGCCAGCTGCGCACCCACGCCACATTCGTGATAAAAAGTGTGAAAGCTTGTGGGTCCTCACGTAAAGTGTCCTTCATTGTCGTCCGATTTTAGCCATAAATCTAAGTAATAAAACAGTTTTATAAACATTTCCCCACTATTACATTTCATAAGAATATGTTCAGCAGGTCTTCAGTTATCCATGCGGAAAAACCAGAGAGGGGGAGAGACGAACAAATATTGATGAAGCTAACTGGCCCATTTTTGTAACTTTCGCTGCGGAAATGCCAAAAAATTGGATCAGCAGACAATAATACCTGAGAGATGTCGTTAGAAAGTTCCATTAAGTTGTCATGATAGAGCCTAGCCGCAGGTTATCCAGAAACTGTACTGTCGTGCGTTCAACACTCGCTTGTCTTCCGCTACATAAGATTCAGAGAAAACCAAATAAATTGCGGACAGCGTAATACAAAATGCAATTTATACTTTACAGAAAACAAGTTGCTTCAATCAGAAAGACCAATTCGCTCTATCCAGGGAAGTAATTGCTATTTCTCCAAGAATCATACGAAAATCAACAATACAATATGTGGCAAAATAGTTACTCGTATGCATTCAAGTAATGATAATTTAAGTTTCGAGCAGTAATTCTATGTCATTGTCCATGTCTTCTATTAGGTCACGCATTTAAATGGATCAGGCTGTATAATCGAAGGCATAAATGTAGAGTATAAAACACAGCCCGACTCGGTTATAACGTCATGAAAGAGACTGAATATTTTGTGTCTGTATAAAAGAGTGTTGTTCTAACCATGGAGTATAATGTAATGGCTAACAATGAGGAACGAATTAGAGCCACAGAGTATCTGACACTATAGACGAGGTGTCGCGTAAACCGATGTCGTTATAAACGGGTTCGACTGTAATTGTCAGTCGACAGCAAAAATTCATAACACTGCAAGATACATGTGGTTTTATTCCCTTCCATTTCACACACTTCGGTGGTAAGAAGCAGCTAGTTTGTAACATGCGCGAGTATCAGAGGAAGAAAGAAAAATCAAAGATTACGATCGCTTTCAGAAAACCGTAAACTTCACAGATGCTACCGTGACAGTCTGAAATATCGCACAGAGAATTACTTCATTTTCAGTGTGACTGCGCGTAACGTTCCTTGGATAACAATCTTTAGACCCTGAAGCTGGATCTTAACGAAATCCCGTATTCGGAAGAAAGCTTGTAACTCTGTAAAGTCAAAAGAGGGAGGCATGAAAAGTTGATTTTAACAACTCTAACATCACAATACTTCGACATTCAGCGAGAAATACTATATAACATGGGCTGAAAAGCAACTAAAGTGTGGTAAGCGGGTCGCACAAATTGTGCAGTCTGTAGCTGACAGTCGTCAGAGTGATGGCAGGAGGGGCGATGCGTGAGAAGAGAAGCTCGTGAGTGTGTTTAGACTAAGAGGGAGGAAATGAAGAAGAGAATGAAGAGGACTGAGATTCATAATTTTTATCCTTCCTCAAACAAGACTGTAAACCCTCGAATTAATGGACCTCTTACGTACGGATTTCGGAAATAACGTACGAAATCTATTTGTTCCGAAATTTTCGTCCGCAATGTAAGTATGTGAAATTAGCGGTCTTAAGTGTTAATCAGCGAAGCGGCCGCTACGTGGCGGACACGGACGCGCCCTCAGTCTTTGCTGAAACTCACGTGGAGGTGGTTGAGTATTGCTCTTTTCATAACCTGTATCGTGGTTTTTATTATATTTATCTGAAATGTATTAAATTCCAATTAACGATGGCTTGCAGACAAAGTGATAGTGCCAACAGGACACATGTGTACAGTATCATGTGTATGCATTAGTGTTATGTATACAGTACTGTATCACTCTTTTGTCGACTTTTTAGTTTTTATACGCATGTATATACATACATAATTCGAAAGTGCCGGACAATCGGCATTGTCGGACCACCTACTCCCCCTATTAGTCCGTTCATTCGACGGTCTACAGTATTAAGTTATCAGAACAAGGAAGTTGAGATGGCCAACGCATGTAGCATGCCAGGAGAAATGATAAATGTGTTGGTGCAGAGATGAAGATAAAATGGAGTGTTACGGAGGTAATGTAAGAAGGTGTGAACTGGATTAATGTAGCTAATGACAGGGTCGTGGGCCGATATGAACACGGTAATGAACATTCGGACTCAGGTCTAAGAGCTTAGACAGGAAACAGAGTAGTAAAACTGCGCCATGTGTCAACATTTTATTTTTTAAAATCTAAGACGTGATACAGCGACCACTTGAGTAGCATCATCATCACTGCGTCGTGAGTAAAAGTAAGCTCTTCACTGACCACGCCGTGCAGGCATTTAGGTGAGAGTAGGGTATAGTCCTACTCATTCTTAACCTCGGCACTAGATGGAGACGAGTGATCAACTTCACGCCCAGGCCGCTGTACCCCCGGGAAAGAACAGCGGTGCCCACTGAATAGGAAGCTGGGTGGACCTTGGAGGTGGTCTGGACGTTTTGTAGAGAAGCTCCTATCCCTGTCGGGATTTGAAAAACCCGGATCGTCCATCCCCGTAGTCCAGTAGTAAAGGTTTGTATAGATGCGGTCGTGACAGTAGTATTACACAGATCCAAAGAATGTTGGAGAGAGGCATAAGTCTGGGCGGAAATAGCTGTTAAGCCGGTTGCTTCCTGTCTTCACTGTGTCGTCTGTTATGTTACAGCCAATGACGGCCGTGGAAAGGACCGTCCGTCAGTTCGTGCCTATCCTTTTTAAAGGAGTCTGTAATAGCATCTCAAGCCGTATGCTTAAATAGCCATAGCTTCATTTGTCCATAGATTATTTTGCATGTTTATTACAACAGGCAGGATTTTTGCCTGTATTCCTACGCTTTGAACAAGAATGCTTAGTGTGGTTTAAAATAAAACTGAACAAAAGTGAAGACATTTAATTATACTACGTTATCGGCACGTAGTACAAATATTCTGAACTTCCGTAATAACAGCTCTGTAACTGAGTGATCACTCGGCCGATCATTTCTATAAGGTTTACGACAAAAACCGACCTTACGGCGGTAGTTCAGCAAAATGAAAGTGGGTCTATTCCACTGTATGGGTGTCGACGGTTCTACCGTGAGACATGTCCACTTACGTTTGCCTACAGTTCTTCTTTACATTAACTACGTAATGTTTATAACATAGATTTGTCTGAGGCGAATGATTTGTGATAAATCGAATCGTTGCATCGATTTATACTTAAAGATAACAGTTCAAACTTCAGCATTTTTTAGTTCCCAAGCACCGTATTTTCCCCAACCACATTATGGTGTTACATTAGCAACCTGATGTCCTGTATTTTTCACATAAACATGAATACAACTTTATGGTAGAAATATAACACTTTCACGACGACGCATATCAACATTGCCGTCTTCTGGGATGTGACGCCGTTGCTGCACAGAGGCAGCAGGTTAATCTGAAACGTCGGTAACCTTGAGATCTTCGCTCTTCTGGGATCTTAGGCGGCGTAGATTGAAACATTACCGGCGTTTCAGGACAACATATCACGTCCCATATTCGAGGGTAAAGAGCTTGATCCTTGAAGATGGGACTGATAAGTTCCCCCGAAACGTCAGTAAATAAATATCACTCTACGCTTCGTAACATCCCAGAAGAGCGACACATCTCATTTTCACCGCGGCGGAACCCGGAGTCGGCCAACCTTCTACCACACACCACACGGCGTCGCTTTCCACAAAACAGCAGCGTGAACTGCGTTTCACCTTAAGGTCACGTCATGCGTCTCACAACGGTCAAAGTGCTAGTGACTTGAAAAGTAATCCGTACAGCAGTCTAAACTGTCAAAATGTCAACAGCGTATCTAGACAAACTTAGACCATAACCCCCATCTTGCAACTAACTGTAAGTCAGAGCCTACTCTTCTACCTGCAGCAAATCCTAAATACACTGGATCACATATATGAGCTCTGGGCTGTGTAGCCGTTGTGTGTGTAAGGAACCAACCACATAGAAACTTCTATACAAATAAAAACACGTCAATAAGTACACATCATTGAGTGGTAATACTAATATTGTTGCTATGAATGCACATAAAATTACCTCTTTTATGCAGAAGTACCACATTTTTCAGCCTACGTGTACATTTTGTTCGTGCGTGTGACAGTTGTGCTGGAATCGTGATCGACTGAGTCTCTGTCATCCCTATCGTCGTAAGGGGGTGAAGTTGCAGGATGTGTTGCCGAACCATCCGATGAGGATTTAAACGAACTGCTTGGAAAGTATTCTACCGGTCTGTCGTAAGAATATTCGGGAGGTTTGTAGTTATAATAATGTAGGGTTTTAGGAATTTCAGATGCTCTCTGATCTGTCGGAGCCATATAGCTGTCTGTTACCTTACTGTGCTGGCTGTATACCATTTTCAAACGTTTTTCACTTGATGAAGCGGGGTTATTGTAATAATCGGTCACTGTTTTAGAAGGTTCTGCAGTGAAATCAGGGACTTTGAAGTTTTCATTAGTTGGAAAAGCCTTGAATTGATCCTCAAAATTTGATGGACCGAAATCATGATGGACATCGGAGAAAATGTTTGAGTGGCTACTGGCTTCTTTCGAAGGAGAGGATTTAAAAAAATTGCAGTTTCTGGCAGAGAAATCTGATGATTCTTCAGAGTCATCATCATCATTTGATGGGGGTGTATACTGAGGACGTTTCGTATTTTCTGCGAAGTCGTATGAATTCCTGTAATCGCCCTCGTCTTTGTCGTCGTCTTCATTATTCGAATGGCGTGACGAATCAGAATTCTTGTAGGAGTCGGAAGATTTTGAACTCCCTTCAGAGTCGTAAGAATCGTCTAGGTCCTGTGGGCTGTTTCTGGTGTAAGACTCCTTGTCCTCGGAATCTGGGACAGGTTTTGAATATTTAGACGAATATTGGTGTCTTCCCTTTGCAGACGGCTCACGTGCTGACGTTTTGTGCTCTCCGGCAGGTGCGGCAATATTTACTCTCTGTTTGTTTCCTCTAACCTGCTCATAAGGTTTCTGTTTAGGTTTTGGTAAAACTAACTGAGCGTAATCTTGGTTGTATGTTGTAAGAGGATATGTGAGGTAATCCGTATTCAACACTTTTTGATTTTTATATATACTGTCAAGTGTAAGGGGCGCTAATGAATTAAGGGAACCAGTATTTGTGGCTGATTGGTATAGAGGTGTGGCAGAAAATCCTCCTACACCGTTGCTTGATGAGGGCTGAAGTGCTGACAGGGTCAGGCCTGGCCATGAAGGCGAGGCGCCGACAGATGAAGGGAAATATGAACTGTGCACTGCAGGGAAAAATCCTGTCGCGGGAACTGACTGAGAAGCGGAGACATTAAGTCCCTGTGTGTAATTGGATGGTAAAGTAGTGTAACGTGGTTGATAACTACTACCAAACGGAATACCGCCCAGGTTCAAACCTTGGAATGACGGGACTAGTTGACTATAGCTGATGTAATTTCCTTGCTGTTGCAGGCTGGGGCGGTGCAGGTACGTGTAGGGCGCTGGGTACGCTGAAACTACTAGAGTTTGCGCCATAGCTTCTTGTTGTTCTTTGTTATTCCTTGTGTAGAGTTGTGAAGGGCTCGCTTCTAGTGGTGCATTCACTAAGTACCCTGCAGAATGCGGCGTTGCGGCTGCAAAAGACTGCGTAGTGCCGAGACTCTGTAGCTGTGGTGGCGCAGCTGCGGTAATGAAACTTGGCCAGAAGGATGTGTCCACAGAAGACTGGCGCTCATGTATGCCCGTGGCAGCAAACACTGAGGACGAAGTCACAATAAGGAACACCTGTGGCAGTAAAAGGAATACAGCATCAAGGTCTCATATTTCTGTACAAATGACTGAGCGTCAGTTAATACTGCAGTCTTTCCTACTCTAAAATTTGTTTGCATTTCTAAAAAAAATAAAAAACTCCTTGAGGAATATTATGTATACAATTATATCGCCGTCCCTGGCTAATTAATTTTGAAAGAAAAGAGTTAATTTTTACCGGATTTAATTTTTAAAGCTAAAGAGCCAACGTGTCCTCCGTGTGTGTGGCAGAATACAGCATCGATAGATGTTCTGAGACGGGAATGATATACAGTTTTAAGTTGTTTCAAAGTGAGAACGCAAGAGGAAAACCGCATTATTTGCTAGCGAAACGTTCAAAAAGGCCCACGAATAAAAACATGTTATAATGACCACGCATCTCCTTATACGGGCACGGATGTATCACTCTACGGGGTTTACAAACTGACCTTGTCATATCCTTACGCTAACATTTCTGAAAAGATACGCAGTTATCACAGCGGTAAATATTGATATTACAGTTTCTGGATGTGACCTCGTATTGTTGTTTATGTAGCCATCAGCGTTTCAAAGAAATATTCTGCCTCCATCCTCAGGACAAATAAATTACCATAAAGTTTCAGGAAGCAAGTACAGCCGAACCACTGATATCTACCAGGCTACATGGAGTCACATGAAAAAATACCGTAATATTAGCCTGGAATGTTCATTATCACTGTGCAGCCGCGGAAGGTCAGATAATACTGGAACTGAGCTACGGGCTACACGAAAAAGGAATCGTGGCTGGGTTCCCTCAGGAGGAGAATAGTTCCTTCTCCACAGCCTTCAGACAGGCTCCTGTTCATTAGGTAGCGGTGGTAATGCGGCCAAGGTGTGATGCTGACCACTCACTCCATCTCGTGTGGAGGTTAAAACGAATGGAGCTACACCTCCACTCCCTCATACGCTTTCATGGCGCACACAGCAGTAACTTTACTTTTACTTATCTGTCGTAGTGAGAAACATCTAAACGTCGATTTAGATCCAGTACTGAGTGTCTTTATGCGAGCTAAATTGAATGGAAATAATTCATAAAGCAAGTTAACACAAATCTGCCAGCAGTCTGCAAATATATACGTAAACTTCAAAGAGTCGTAAGGAAAAGTGTCAATTAAAGAAAGCTGAAGTGAAGAATGTCACACGTAACGCAACTCGCACACAATTTTCTTACATCAAGGATAAGCAAAGTCTGTCACATAGTCCAGATATAACGTAATAATTACATGAGCACCTGACGTAAAATGGCCCTTCGACATAATTAGCTGATTGAAACTTATACAGGGAGTTAAACTCGAAAACGAACCCAGATGTAAGGCAAACTTAATGGCCTTACGTTTCCGCATACAATATGCGTAATACAAATAACATACGGCATGTTAGAGTGGGTGCTGGAAATGGCCTCCTTTATCTCTCAGATACTTGAGTTCGAAGGAAATGAAAACGCGGGAACCGTACTTTAAGTTTGCTACCACACTTTTCATACATTTCCTGCCTTATATAGGTTTTTGACAACCAAAATCTTATGTATTAAACTGTACTGCATATTCACGAAAAAAAATTGTACTGTACACTGTCCTTCACACGTCTGTTACAGACAGTACATTAAACTGGACTGTGTGGCTACTGTGATGCAATGTACCGTATACGCGCTGACTGAACTGGACGTGTGCGTGTCATGCAGCTGCCGCTGAACTTGCCGCGCAATATCAGCAATTTATAGACAAGAACTTCAAACAGCACTTAATAATCCGTTCACCAGGCGTCAAGCATCTGCGTGAGTTGAAGGAGGTAACTATAAACACCTACTCTAACATGCACCAACTTATACATAAAACACAATATCAGGAACTGTAAGGCCGTTAGCGTGACGTGCGTCTGGGTTCCGTTTTCAAATGAACTCCCTGTATATGTCAGTATTCATTTTATGTATATTTTATTTCCAGTTTGTGAAAATCTGCAGGCGAAATAAAAAATACACATGAAGGTATACTGTGCCGTTAGGTACTACAGCCCTAGAAAATTACAATTTCTCAGTCAACAAAGTGGCTCTTAAAAAGAACTAATGACTTATGAGTACAAAGAGTAGCACCCCTACAGTTGAAATGCCGTGTGTCAAGTGTTTATGTGTGTTTGTGTATGTGCAAATGTTTATTCATTCTAATCAGCGAAGCGGCCCTGAAAATGAACGTTTCTATACAGAATGTAGTGTAGGTCTACTATTTTAAGTTTGATCAAGATTCATCAACAGGCTGTTAATTGTGACGGCAATAAAGAGGTAATAGGTTGTTTTTGGTAATTACGTCATCGAAACAGTTTTAAACTTCGGAGTTTACTTCCGCCAGATATACCACGGCCGCGCCTAAGACAGCGGCTCGTAGCGCACTTACTGGGAAGTTTCTGCTTGCTAAAGATGCAGTTCTGAGTTACCGTGCAACAGTATATTTACGAAGTTTAATTTCTAGGCCTCCTTTTTATATTACTACGATCTGCAACACAGGTGGGGTAAGGAAACTCGCACTTACGGAGATATATGAAAAAGTGGAACAATATGGCTGAAAGCAATGACTTGGAAGCTAAGACAGATCAGGATGCCGATCCCGCTGGTTGTGCCGTCTAAGGCGTCGGTCTGCGGCCGCTCGAGTGCTCGAATCGCGGCTTCGAATCCCTTTTAGGGCATGGATGTTTGTCTCTCGTGTTTGTTGTGTAAGTAGCGGCCTCTGCGACGGGCTGATCACCCGTTCAGAGGAGTCCTACTGTGTGTGTGTGTGTGTATGTCTAATTGTGTGTGATGTAGAAACCGCAGAACGAAGAGGTACAAAAGAAAAGAGGGATTAGGACATAATTCGAGACAGGAAGGTAACCTCTATGTTTGGGAGGGGGGGGATGTGAAATATAAGTTAATAAAATGTTCATAATCTAAGAATTGGACAGAACTTGCATGTAATACGCAGTTAAGTGTGAGCGAGAATATTGCTGTAAGAAAGTACTAAATTGCAAAAATGTAAGGGAAATAAAAGAGTGGAACGTGCTTACTTAAAATAAAATAAAATAAAATGAAAAAATAAATTAACTAAGAAGCAACCACTATTCGACGGTCCCGCGGAACAGAAGACAAGCTAAGAAAATTGCTGGAAGCGAGAACAGAGATTGTAATGACAGAGTAACAGTCGCGGTTGTGTGAGCTGTAAAATTACAGTGGATTAATGAAAGTAGGTATAAAACTGAGAAATCTGTGCGCCGCAAGAACCCGCTGTTACAAGGGTAGGATTCGTGCAAAGGAAGAACCACAACTCAATAAATAAAGTGTTCGACCTTGTTAATAAATTCGTGAGACAAACATTCCTATAAAATATTCTATTACGCACAAATAACTCCAGATTTCTAGGCTGGTGAGTTTGTCTATTTACAATATTACAAAACATTCAAATGTGCACTTTTACTATAAAGGAAAAGTGGAAAATTGTTGGGGCATTGCACACCTCATTGAACTTCACTTCCATTTACTTCAGATACAAACAACCCAGCTTGTTTCAAAACAATTCAAACTACACACAAACGCTGCTCAGGATTTAAAAAAAACGGTTTGTAAGCCTAGCCAATATCAATAGATATGCGCCATGCCAGAACAATTACAGATCAAACGTTGCGGTTCTTGAATCATATCGGCAGAAAGACCTGTTACCTTGTCTGAGGTTTCTCGTGAGTTTCTTCAGTCCCCCCCCCCCAGGCAAATGCAAAGATACTTCAGCTTGGACACGACTTCTTACTTCCACATCCTAACCACTTCCTTACTAAGCAATTACGTTGCAATTCGACGCCATACCTTCTGATATAATGACGAATGTTAAAAAGCACAAATAAGTACACAAAAGAAAGGTATTAAGTTTTAATGACTACTACTTTTCATTTTAGGTACTATTTTTTCGTATTATCACATGTTTTTTTTAAAAAGGAACATGAATTCCATTTGAGTTTTATGAAAAAGACTCACAACAAATTTGCCTCAAATGTCTATGTAGATTTCCAATAGCACATTTAATCGAAAGCAGTTGATAAGCATACACGAAAACGCAGGCGCGCACAAGCACGCACGCACGCACACACACACACACATAGCACACTGCTGTTCCCAATGTTGTGCTTGAAAGCACAGTAAACGAGTGAAGACATTGTGTTGACGGAAAATAGAATGTTTGTCGGGTTCGGGAATGAGTTGAGAAACAAAGACGATCTAAACGTTAAGGGCACTGGGTTCAAACTGAAAAACACGGAAAACATAGCAACCGAAGAAAGGAAAATGAACGACAGAGATGGCCCTATGTTTACAGAATCGAAACGAAAACAAAACATGTCACACTGAGACCCTCCAAAAGCCCATCGGGGCATACGTCGAGGGACAGACATCAACATTAGTACTGTGCCCCACACGATGATAATTTGCAAATACACGTTCTATCACGATTTCTACAAGTGTATTGAATTTAATTCTCGCATATATACACATAGATATTTTAATGAGTTTTGAATTTTTTAGTATTTTTAAATTTTAATATTTCTTAAACGTGTATATACATCACCTCACCTTAGAACAGGCCATGAAGCACCGGAGGAGCTCTACTTTTTCTTTAACCTCGGCCCAACATGGGGGTGGGTGGCCAAGGCTACACATGCATAAGTGTTTTGTTGACATGCGCAGTAGTGTATCGTTATGCACGTCACTTCGCAATTTCTTGAACCTACTTGATAACGACCCAAGACGGCCGAAATATGTAGGAGACTTAACTATAAACAATTAGGGTTTTCTCCCTTAACCTTTTAAAGCCTAGCGGTAACTTTACATACCACCAGGTTTAACATTAAAAAATTCTACGTGGTGCTCACATTGCGTTTGTGTGTTTTGTACGGATCTCAGAACCAGCAGCAACTTTTGCTTTATAAAACATTAAGAGATTGGTTTTTATAACCGAAGTGGAGAGTGTTTACAGCGCGGTACGCACTGAGTCCTTACATAAAACAGATACGCTTCGTCTTTAAAGGGTTAATACAGTGCATTCTTTTTGGTTTCAGCTTCTGAGTGTAATGGGATATTTGATGTCCTCAAGTTAGCGAAAATCAACACTGTGGTCCTGTGGGATGTGATGTTGTGTTAGTCCGGTAGAGAGGTTCGGAACAGACGTTTTATTGGAACCCACTACCTCAACCATGAGTGTAGAAGAATTTTATCTTGAAGATGGAAGCAGTAAGTTAATCAGAAACAATGGTACGCAATTTGAGATTACACGGAGTCGGATCCCGCAAGAACAGAAGCTTAATTCATATATATATATAACCAAAACAGTTCCGATTTATGGAATAATATAGTTTTTGCTCGAAATTTTTGCCACAATGACAAATATTTTCTACATTATGTCCTAGTCTTATATCGGACTACAAAAATGATTTAGAAGACAAGTTAGAGACATATAACAAAATAAATGACATTATACGGAGACATTTTGGACAACAGACGACTAAAGAAACAAAATTAAGAATCCGCAATATTACAGCTAAAGCGGCCTTGAAGTTTGGTATTGAAGCCTGGATGCTGAAGAAACGAGACGACCAGAGACTGGAAGTAGCCCAAATGAAATTTTTAAGACATTTATTAGGAATTAGTGAGTTAGATAGGGAAAGAAATCAATCCGTCAGGGAGAAACTTGGAGTGCAGAACATTGTCCTGGAAATCAAACAGCACCAACGAGAGTGGCTACAACATGTAGAGAGAACGGACACAGACAGGATACCCAAACAGGCACTGAGATATAGGCCAAAGGGGAAGAGAAGCACAGGGCGCCCAAGGAAGAGATGGAAGGACTAGCTTCACCTTGAGGGATAAAGAACAGGCTCTGCGCCTAGCACTTTACAGCTTGTGATGATGCTGCTGCTGCTGATGATGATGATGTCCTATATGCAGAATGACTAACATTAATATCAGGAAAAAATGAAACTGATACATCAAATTGTAAACACTAGAAATACGACGTATGTTGAAAAATGTGTGCATTCCTGCCGTTAATTTTCGGAGTACAGACGGACGGACACCGCGCTATGCAACTTACCAGTAGCCTCATCTTGATGTACCCTGTCCATAACACAACCTGTCACGAATCAGGTGCGAAACAGCATCACTGCGCTTATATACGACACGTCACGCGACAGTAGCCATGACATTGCGATCGTGCAATTGGAGTCACATCGCGCCAAAGTGAATGTGTTGCCGCGATATCGGCGGAAGTATTTCTAACAGGGGTGTCCAGACTGGTCCCAAATTTTATGGTGCCGCGAAGGTTTCGGGTTTCCAACTCGGCCCAGTTTTATAATTCAATTTTGTATACACATTTTTTGTATCAAATGTGTAAAATTAACCAACAAAGGAAATGCGAGATGTACGTCTGTTCTGTAGTAAAACCGCAAAAATTTTTCATTTTAAATCTGGTATCAGAAAAATCTAACTGTGGTTATATCGGTACACACGCGATGGTGCAGTTGGTTGAGGCACTGCACCACAAACCGGAAGGTCGTGGGTTCGATTCCCGACAGTGTTATTGGGGTTTTTCATTGATATAACCCTTTCGCCCGCACTATTTCCCTGGAGTCGACTCAGCCTCTAACAGAAATGAGTACCAGGAATATTGCCTGGGGGGGGGGGGGGAGGTAAAGGCGGCCGGTACGTAGGGATGACAACCTTACCACTTTCATGTTCAAACTGTCTAGAAATCTGGCAGCCTCAACCTCCTGGCACCCTCAGGGCCTGTCCAGGCCTTTACTGGGACTGCTTAACCTTCTGTCATAACGATACAACACATCTATGTGAAGTACAATTTCTGAAGAATCTGGTACACGAAATAGACAGCCTATCGCACGAAAATAGCGGCGCACGCGGTGGTGCAGTTGGTTGAGGCACGGCGCTGCAAGCCGGAAGGTCGCAGGTTCGATTCCCGATGGTGTCATTGAAATTTTTCATTGACATAATCCTTCCGGCCGCACTGTGGCCCTGGGGTCGACTCAGCCTCTAACAGAAATCAGTACCAGGAATACTTCCTGAGGGGTAACGGCAGCCGGTGCGTAGGGCTGACAACCTTACCGCCTTCATGCGCCGATTGTATGGAAATCTGAGAGCCTCAACCTCCTAATCACCCCAGGGCCTGTCCACGCCTGTATAAGGACAGCTTTATCTTTACTAGGACACGCGGAAAATAAGACGACTCAGTGCAAACCTTTCTGCACAAGCACGCTAGTAAAGGAAATAAATTCCGCAGCTGGCGAGGTACTGTTTACATGGTCACCGCCGATGCCCTTTGAGACGATAAACATGTCGCTGAATAGCTTACAGCACAACTAATAGTTCCACTGTTAGCCAGCCTGTATGTTATACTCCGCCGGTGTTCTTTCACGAAGCAGCGAGTCACTTCCCATTTAGCTGACCAAGAGACACTACTGAAATGCAAAAATCAGAAATTGGTACGCCACCCGCAACCACCCCCTCCCTCACCTGGTAGATCAGCGATAATTTGGTCTCTTAAGGAAAATTCTAAGATCCTGCTGTGCCATTCTATACAGCGTAAATGTAAAGGTGATAGGGACAAGTGGCGGGCTCTTGTGAATGCGGTAATGAACCTCCGGGTTCCATAAAATGCGGGGAATTTCTTGACTAGCTGAGAACCTGTCAGCTTCTCAAGAAGGCCTCTGCTCCATGGAGATAGTAACTGTAAAGGTACATTTGTTCCTGTTCATAATAAAGCACCACGGCTTGAAGGCATATGGGGACAGGAGGTAAGGTAAAGGTAAAGCAGTCCCATTCCAGGCCTGGACAGGCCCTGAAGGTTCCGGGAGGTTGAGGCTCCCAGATATCAAGACAATCGGCATATGAAGGTTGTCAGCCCTACGTACCGGCTGCCTTTACACCTCCAGGAAATATTCCTGGTACTGATTTCTGTTAGAGGCTGAGTTGACCCCAGGGCCATAGTGCGGCCGGAAGGATTGTGTCAATAAAAAACTGGGAAAGGAGGAATAGCTACACAAATTAAGCTCGACATTAGATGTAGGTGAGTGGTCAACCGCACATCCCACACGAGTTGCGTCCGTGGAAATCTCCCCAGTCTGGCGACATTTGGATAGTAAGTTGAGTGGGTCCCACAGCCTGCCTGGGCGTGTTGGAAAAGAGAGAATCCATCTTCTGACGGAAATCGAAACCCTATTCATCGGTCTTATAGCGCGTAACGTCGCCATTATACTAATAACAAAGCGTTGTTAAATAAACCAGGAAAGTAAAACGCGTTAAATTGACGCCTAGACGAGAGGTCAGCCTATGGCAGCCGACGAGGAATGTCTACGCTTACCCGAGCGTGTAATTTGACAGAAGAGAGAGAGAGAGAGAGAGAGACGAAAAGCAGAGAAAGGTGTAACCTGCTGATATATTTTGTGTTCTTATGACTTTGCTTATCACATTCACTTCTCTGTTTCTTGCAAAACTTAATTATATTTACAGAAAAGCAATAAATATTACATTCACTTCTTTGAGATATACCGGCAATTATATTTACGTTTTGTCATTTCCGTGGTTCAGTCCTATTGTTGACCCGTTCAGATTTTATCTTGCAAGTAAACTTACACCACTAACTTTACATTTAATCGAAAATGTTTCAGATATACGTTAAGTACGTAGGCCCGCATGCACTAACTACGTATCAGGAACAGGCCTAATATATTTCATATTAAATTGTTTTTGATAAGATGACGACGCTCGATTTGATTATCTAGTAAAATAGATTTAAGTTTGACGCACGTGGATCTAAATTCGCCTGCCTATTGCGCCCAATAACACAAGTTTAATAACCTTTCGTAAACTCAAGTCGCGAAACGGCAGACCCCCAAAAACTTCACGTTTTACACCTGAAAGAACCAAAAAATGTCGTCAGTTGTCAGGTGTCCCATCCCATTGTGTTGCATAATATTAATCAATTTTTCCACTCAATCAAACTTTTCCTTTTTAATATTCTTATAATTATATGGCTACACGTTTCGGCCCACATGTGGCCATCATCAGGCACTAACTAACTAACTAACTAACTAACTAACTAACTAACTAACTAACTAACTAACTAACTAACTAACTAGCTAACTAACTCCATGGAGCAGAGGCCTTCTTGAGAAGCTAACAGTTTCTCAGCTAGTCAAGAAATTCCCCGCATTTTATGGAACCCGAAGGTTCATTGCCGCATCCACAAGAGCCCGCCACCTGTCCCTATCCTGAGCCAGCTCAATCCAGTTCATGCTCCCCCATCCCACTTCCCGAATATCCATCTTAATAGTATCCTCCCATCTACGCCTGGGTCTCCCAAGTGGTCGCCTTCCCTCGGGTCTCCCCACCAAAATCCGGTATGCACCTCTCCCCTCCCCCATACGTGCCACATGCCCCGCCCATCTCAGTCTTCTCGATTTGATTACCCGAATAATATTTGGTGATGAGTACAGGTCATTAAGTTCCTCGTTATGTAGTCTTCTCCAATCCCCTGTCGCCTCGTCCCTCTTAGGCCCAAATATCCTCCTCAGCACCCTATTCTCGAACACCCTCAGTCTTTGTTCCTCCCTCAGTGTGAGAGACAAAGTTTCACATCCATACAGAACAACAGGTAAAATTATAGTTCTGTGTACCCTAATCTTTGTGTTTTTGGATAGTAACCTGGAAGACAAAAGATTCTGCACCGAATGATAGCAAGGCACACCACACAGAATCTAAAAGAAAGGTGTAAATATTGAGGAAACATGGTCAGAACAAGAAATTTCGGGTATGTAGAACTAATTACATCTCTTACTTTTGAATTCTTCTGTCAGGCATTAGTCTGACTGGCCTCTCTTTTTCGAGGATTAATTCTTTAAAGCTGAATCCTGAAGATATCTGGCAGGCCTCCTTGGATTCGAAAGACCTATACTTACACACAATAGGATACACACACACACAACAGAGCCAACATGTATGCCCCGAACGGGTCTCAAATCTGCAACGCCAGTGTTCGAGGAGTATGCGACCATCGAATGACCACAATGATCGATGACTTTCACTTTTACGTCGCACAATGACATAGCAGAAACACCGACTGGACACTCCTGGCAGAATCAGAGCAGGGACTTTTAGAGTGTTTGTTGTGTTTTTACATACGCTAAGTGAATTCTGTTCCTTGTGGTGGAATTCATTTGTAGAGTTGAAAGCCACAACAATTCGTCTCGAGGCAGAAACACTGGAGTCTGACACTGAAAATGTTGGTAATTCTGTCCTTGCTACTTGAAACAGTTATGGTACTTACAGAAGTGGTGTTTATTATGTACGCCTCCTTTTTCCGATAAAAGGCTATTTTATAGGTGAAAACGAAAGCAGTAACTCAAGATTGGTCCTAACAAAGAACGCAGTTAGTACACGATACGAAGCAACTATTTCTCCTACTTCACATCAGGAACACTTTTGCTTTGAATCTCTGCTTAAACATTGGCCAACGGAGGTATTTCGAAGTTTTCCTCAGTGTTCTAGGCAAACTCTTGGGTTATCACAGTCATCGTTATGGTGATGACGAACCATGTAATGTTGCAAAATTTAACGACTGATGGTAAAGCTATTGAACTATATTGAAAATTCATAATTCAAGTTTCAGGAATGGATTTCACATCTAGGGGACGTATTTTACACGGAGTTTTGGTTATCATTCCTAGAACAAGGACTTCTTCTTCTTCTTCAGTGATGGCTCCTTCCTTTATCGATATTCAAAACAGGTACAGTCCTTATGCTATTAAAAAACCCGCTACTTACACATACAAAGCACATGTACGTATGATTCCCCCCCCCCCCCCATATGTTTCAGCGGTAAACTGCCATCATCAGGGAGTAAGATCTAAAAGTTACGCAGTCTAAAACCTAATGAAGCCATTGTTTATTTAAGTACATAAGTTAAAATAATATGACGTACTTATTGTAAAATATATCAGAATGACAAAATGTTGGATTTAAAATTTATTATAGATTTTAAAACCAACATTTTATCATTAATATATTTTACGATAAATAAGATTTTTAAAAATACGGACGCCACCTAAAAATCCTAAGCGCCAGAAGGGTGATATGAAGCAAGCTCCACACTGAGGATCCGCAAATATTAGGCGCCACTGTAGAAAATTAGTCGCAACGACGACCTGGCGTCTGGGATTTGTGCACTCTGACTTAGAATATCGATATTGATAAATGGGAAACAACATGATGATGATGATGATGATCATCATCATCATCATCATCATCATCATCATCACTGCTATTTAGGGAAGTAGGCTGTGAGGATGGGAACGAATGATGCCGTTTTTTTAATATTATCTAGTCCATGCTGGTATCTGATAAAGAGGATATGTAAACCAACCTATGTAAGTAACATATTATAATAAATAGACAGTACATAGTGTTGGAGTTGGTTTACATATCCTCGGAATGAGGCTATGTTCATTGACAGGCTTTGTTTTTAGCTCTGTTCTTCCTTTCGTTTCTACTGCTACTTACTTAAACAGTGTGAAAGAAAAATGCACAAACAAACCAACAGAATGTGAATTTACAACACAACACAAGACAAAAATATTATATGAACATAGGCCTTCTGAAGCATGGTGTCCAAGTCACGGCTTGCAGACGATTAAAGAAAGTGTGCGAAGTGTCCAGCTTGAGTTTAAACGCAGACATTGTAGGAGACAGACTTCTGGGAACCTAATTTCTTCCATCACGTCTGACTGGGGCTGTTTACCATGATTTCCTACAAATCGTCCTTCCAAAGCTCTTGCAAGATGTGGATCTGCAGACTAGAATTCACTAATGGTCCATGCATGATGGTGATCCATCACATTTTCTTCTTGCCTTTCGGGAATTCTTGCACGTGTTTCCGGTACAATGGACAGGACGAGGCTGACCAACAGTATGGCCGCCTCGTTCCCCTGATTTAAATCCCTTAGATTTTTTATTTCTTCGAGCGTCTAAAGTTTACTGTTTAAGCTAAATAAGTCATTGACGTCCAGTACTCGCAACAACAAAGAAGAGTGGATTTTATATGCATACAATGGAAAAAATTTATATACATATACAAAATAGATAATCAAATAAATTATAAAAAATGCTGTTTTACAAAACACTTTATTTGGTGTGATTATTCAGAATGGTGTAGAAATATGATGCATTTAGTGTCTTCTGCAAGAAATCACAAACCACGTATGCAGAAGCTGACCCCAGTAAGAAGCTGCTGCTCAAAGAGTAAATATCGGAGTATGACGTCATTGAACCACAGCGCAAAGTTGTCAAAATTGGATTAACAACAATGACAGTAAGAACGTGGATAAGTGGACAGTGAGGCAGGACAGACCGTAAGTAAACGCTTCCAAAATACGAAAATCCTAAGTTACGAAGTACCAAGCAAAAAAAAAAAAACAAATTTTATAACCACAAAATCATTACAGGTAACAGAAAGAGAAAACATCGAAGACTTTAAGACCAGGCAGGAAAAAACCACAATAGCCACCACTCAACATGCAACTTGCAGCCTCACGTACATCAAATAACAGAACATAAAAAGCCGATAGTCAATTGCTCGGCTTAATACATAGCTTGAAAAGAAGATAAGAGTTTAATTTGCTTTGAACGTGCTTTAATAAGAAACTCCTATCCTAAAATGTTTCGTAATTCAAAACATCGCACTGTTTGTATCTACTCGACACACCATCGAGAATTACACCTTGATTGTAATACGTAATCTACATCATTTCTGAGGTCTCGCAAATTTATTTACATTTTTTGCTTTGTTTTTAAGACTTTTATATTGAAACACCTAAGGATGACCAGCTTCTGATCGAAACAGTGATTTCAGGCTTCCGCCGCGAAATTGATGAGACTGTGCTCTTCTGCGCTCTTCAACTGTTCATATAAACAAGCGTATTTCCGTCAGACGCAACCCTATATTATTCTCTTAAACCCTATGTGTTTCTGAGATCTGCGCACTTCTGGGATACTGCGTAGCGTCGAGCGGTAATCTTTTACCGACGTTTTGGTTCAAGCTATCGGTCCCATCAAGGGTCAAGTAGTCCACGTTTGGACTTGACCCTTGAAGACTGGACCGATACGTTGTACCGAAATGTCGGTAAAAGATTACCACTCGACGCTACGTAATACCCCAGAAGAGTGCAGATCTCAGAAACACATAGGGTTTAAGAGAATAATATAGGGTTGCGTCTGACGGAAATACGCTTGTTTATACGAACAGTGGATTTGAGATAAGTCGTACGATACCAGGAATTTTCGAGCGAGCGAGGCGGTAACTGTTCAGGCTTGCAGCATCCTGCACTGAGGCTCAAGCTGGACAATTAGCATTTGTTTCGTTGCCAGGAGGCTGTAACCAAGACACCACGTTTCAGATGGCCAGTGTTCGTACAACATTCTTTTTCTTGTAATGTAATGTAGATTCACACTCTGCAGGTACGGCCGTGCATTTTTCGTTCACCCCGTATAGGCATTACAGACTCAAGACAACTCCGCATGGGATTTGTGGTGGACAACGTGGCAGTAGGACAAGTTTTTCACCAAACACTTCGGTTTTCCCGTGTCCATCTCATTCCCGCCTTTCTTCGTACTAAAACTTCAGTCACCTGCCTCCAACACGATATAATATTAGCAACTGACAACGTCGTTACATGGAAGTACAACAGCAGGCTAAATCGAGGTCATCGCACGTGCCAGATAGCACGCATAATACGACCGTCCCATCATCCATATGCTGATATCCTTGTCTCCTTCAAAATCTCCTGTGACATAAAGTACGTGTAAGCAGAGTTTCCTATATGGACAAAAACCTGGGATTCCTTCATCTAGGTCTCCGCGATTTATGGGAAGGAGCTTTCCACTGTAAAGAGGTTATGTTACAATGAGAATCAAAATCTGGAAAGTGGATGTGGATTATTTTAAATAACCATCAAACGATTTGCAAGGACATAATGACAAGCAGGACAATACGGAATAGCCGGTACCCGAGCTGGGAATCCAGCCTGAGTCCCTCTGAATACGACAGAGCAGTGCTGAATGCGACTCAGCTAGATTCTTCGCGCTAATGTAGAGTGTCTACAAATGAAAGGTTTAGCTTCATGCTAGGAGAACTGTAACCTACAATTAGAGTGGTAGCCTACGTTAAGTTCCACCTGCCAGCTCCAAAGCATTGTCTTGCTATTAGGCATATCGTTCTTATTTATATTCTGACATTTTATTTCTTTGAACGTCAGCTTTCTCTTTAACCTCTCTTGACCTTACATAAAATTCCGATCCAGTTACAACATAAATAACCACCACAAATACTGAAAATTCGCCCAATTTGGTCTGTAGACATGCTTAATATGATATTAAATTTAGATTCACAACCAGAAGCGTTATAACCTATCAATTACATTGCAGGGCTTCAACTATCATGCATTTGTATCTGTTTATGAACTGTCTCTTGTACAATCAACAAACAAAATTCGATGGTGTACGTTCTATAAATAAACACGTCTTTCAATTCCATCCACGTAAAACAATGGTAGGTTATAAACACATTGTGAATGTACAGCCGTATGCACGATGCGCTACATTACCGTAGTCTCCAGACGATGAAGAGACACTCGTATCACGCACGGAGGAGCACGCAGTACTTACACATTTATGTTTAGAGAGGCACTCCTACGCGTCACGAAAGCTTTTATCAAGACTGTATGCACAGTAGTTCCGCAGTCTCGCTAATTAGGCGCACACTTTGCGTCTCGCTGCTTAGGGACGATGATCCCTGAGTTAAAGAACTGGGTTACCGTATTGTGCATCGGGCGCACTCTTCCTTTTGGAGGCAAGGCTGATCATTTAGGACAAAAGGGTATTTATTACATTCCTTTACGTCAGGGAGGGCTGGACTAAGTCTTGTGTTTGAATGCAGCTACTGGAAACACAGTTTATACATCCGGTCAGATCCTGCTTTCTGATGCAACATTCATCTGTAGCTGCACTATTCACTGTTTTGGACTGTTCGGTGCAAAGCATGTAACAAGTGCCGTCTTATGTAACCGTCCCTATTGACTCCATATTTCACTTTGAAGGTACAAACAAACTGAACAATATTTAATGAGAAGTACTTTGAGTTCAACGACTTGAAACTTCTGTAAAAGAACTGACATTCTTTATGTGTGTAAACAGTTTTAAGAGGACAGACAGACTTTGCTGAGAACTTCAGTAACTATTTCATGAAACTAGGATTTGCAGTTGGAGGTTTCAAACCCAGTAAGAAAGGCGAATTTGCGGGGAACGCATAATTACTAGCTGGACTTGATGGTTGCCCTGAGTTGGAACTGACGTATCGTTTTGGCCATCCGTGCGGAGTCTTGCCTCCCAACTGTGTCCCGGCATCAGGCACAGATATCGGTTTACTTACATTTTCATTCCTCTTAAGTGCAGTTTGGGGTTGTGGTATCTCTTGTTCAATACTGTTTAATTTGAATCCGGAAGGATGAGAACTGGCAGTCAAGACTGGCTCATGGAGTTGGGGAGCAACAGAAAAAGTTTGGTAGCGTCTATCTGGGACACCGACAGCATGGTCGTATGCAGGAAAAACAGATGGCTGTTGTGGATAACGATGTCTTCCAGCTGGCAAACCTTGGTATCCTCCAGTTTTAAAGCTTTTTTGAGGTACTGGATGTTGCTGTAGAATATTCACTCCAAATCCATTAGGATGTACATTTATTTGTGGTGTCAGACTATGTTGCTTGTTCACTTGTTGCTGCTGGTATGGGAAAGCACCCTGGAAGCTAGGCAAGTTCTTTCCCGCTGTCATGGTAATATGACGGCTTCCTTGTGCTTGTTGTTGCTGCCCAGCTGCTTGTAACTCAAATTGAAGCGCTGGCTCGTAATGTTCATGTGCAAGGTTGCTCTGATTTTCGGAGGCTAGTCCTCCACTTGATGACAAAAAGTGGTTACCTCCAAACAGCATTCCTCCACTTTGACCAGTATGTAGCGACGTCGTCCCTCCATGTAGACCTTGCATCCCAAGCATGTTTCCTTGAAGTAAATGCAACCCTCCAATTCCTGTATGTCCATACAGACCTCCGCTGATCAGTCCTAAGTAAGGCATTGGCGCTATGCTGATGATGCCTTCGCCTACATGAGAGTTGACCAGCACTGCAGGGCTCTGTTGAACCTGTCCTATATGCTGCCCACCAACGGTTCCTTTCTGAGCCTGGTAATTCCCGAGTACACTGCTACGAAAACCTGACATAGGAATGTAGACAGCCTGCATCGAGGCTCCATGTCCACCGACGTTTACCAACCCTTGTCCAGAAAGCAGGACATTATGATGTCCAGCGGGCAATCCATTGCCGAGAATGAGAGCCCCTGGAACTCCCTGAATAAGGCTTGGGTTGATTGTAAGGACGTTGTGATCGGTAGGAAGAAGAGAATAACTGGTTTGTGGTAACAGTGAATAGATCTGTGGCTGTTGTTGAGTAGGCTGCTGATTGTACTGGCCTCCAAGATTATACACGGCTTGCCCATTACCAGGACTCTCATTAATTCCCCCTAATGCAGTGTCCATATGCTTGTTGCTTCTACCAGCGTCTGGCAGTGAACTCTGGATAATATTATGATCACTACTTTTATATTTGGTATTCTCTTCCTGTTCACTTGCGGCCTGGCCTTGGGAGTGAGTGACGGAGTTTTCCTGATTTGCATGTTGAACTCCCGTATGTAAATGTGGAGGAAGAGATGCCATAGCGTCTCCGTAACCGAAATTAGCACTGTGTCCTAAAGCATTAGCGTGGTCAAAATTTGAAAGATGAACTCCTTGAACTTTTGTTCCGCTTTGACCTCCGACGTTACTTGTCGCACTGTTCCCAGACATGGAACTTTCCTGTTCTCCCTTCTTAAAGCCAGTGGCGCCAGGTTCTTGTGCTGCTGTGGGAATCTGATGTGATCCTACAGTGAGTTGAGGAGCGTTGCTGGAGATCTCCAATCCTGGGCTGAATTCACGCCAAACATAGTTATTACCAGTGCCTACTTCCTTTTGCTGAACATTGACACGGCTGCTAGCCTGATTTTGTGTTCTGATTGGCTCGGTGTGGACGAACGGGTTATTGCTTTGTTGCTGTTTATTGCTGTTCAAGCTGCTTACATTTTCTTCTGATAATCTGCTTCCTGACGTGGACACTTCCTTTTTTATGACGTTCAAAATTTGATTACTATTCGCAGAGGTACCTGCAGGGGTAATTAATTCCAAATTATATCCCGTATGCAAACCTGAAATAGGGGCTCTCGTCACTGGAATATTTTCTGAGGGTTCATTTACAGTCTCATGACCGTCATTCCCGGGAGCGATGCCTGATTGCTGATTTCCATTCGTGGTAATTAGATTAGGGAGTGGCTGCTTGAATTTACGTGCATCTGCTGTCTGAATAAATCCGTTATTCAACTGTCCACTTATGTTAGTGGCAGTTGCAGCTGCTTGGTGAGGTTTCTGTTGTGGATTTTGTTGTTGCACTGGGTGCTGTGGATGGATCAAGTTTCCTTGCTCATGATGTAACTGTTGACGCTGCTGTGGTTTATGATGATGAATAATCTGTTTATTGTACCGTTGGTGTTGCATGTGTTGCTGCTGCTTACCCCTGCTCTCATCGGGACGAGGAGCGATAATACCGGGAAGGTCCTTCGCCTCGTTTTCCGATATGTGGGAGTTGAAATTCACATGGACTTCACTGAAGGGCCAACCTTTGGGTGGGTCCTGAACCGTAAGTCCTCCTGGGCCGTCTACGGACGCGGGTTTGTGTACAACGGAGCTCCGGAAACCCTCTGCTCTCACATCGGCGCGGGTGCTTTCTGCTGCGGACTGTTCCTGTTGGAAGGCGTCTCTCATGAACAAAGGTGGCCTTCTTCGTGTCACACCCTGTTGTTCGGTGTTGTCTAGCACTATGATGGCGTATGACTCCAGTACAGCAGTGGCCAAAGTAACGACCAGCACCTTGAAGAGAATTGCATGTCAAATTGATTACTTGAGTAGCAGTACCAGGTGTAACTTGCGTATGTTTAGGACAAGTACTGAAATTACTAGCTTTGTCATGGCGACTTCAATTTTGTTTATGCAAAAATCTTGTATTCCCATGTGCAAACATTTGTCTGGTAGCCAGGGATGTGTGGTTTCGATTCCCGTGCATCTACAATTTTCAGATTATATTTATTTTGTGCCTATGAAGTTAAACTCCTATAATATGCAAGTTTATCCGCCGACTGTGTTTTATTACATTCTTCTACTCGTTAGGTCAGGCAAAGTTTCAAAATATACAGTAAATTGTCTCGTTTTACACAATTCGCATAAACATTACACCAAGAACAAATACTAATAATTCAAATTTGTAGGTGAAATGTGAACAACCTTATGAATTAATATTCTGATTACTTACGCCCAAGTGACAGAGGAATTTAACGATTTAGTTGAATAATATATACTGCCGAATATATACACACGTTACATTAATAAAATATGAGTATTAGTCAGTTTCCTTCCCTGAAAAGTAAAAAATCAGGCTTTTCAGATGACCATGGTGCGTGTCTGTATATCCCAGATGACAAATTTTCACGAAACTTCGCAAGATTATTATGCTACTGGATAGTCAATAGCGCTATACCTTCTATTTCCTAGACTAGTATGACGATACACAGACTTGTGAGGCGCCAGCGACGTTGATTTTTAAGTGTTGAAAAGTAACATATTTTGTAGGAGCTAAAACAACAAAGATGGGCGCAAATAGCCTCAGGATCGGACAAACCCAATATTACCACAATCAACAAAATAACCGCCATGCAAAAATGTTCTACAGAGATCGGTTTGATGGCGGTAAGGAGGTCTAATGAACCACTGGAGATTTGATACGGAGATAGGTCGCAAAAATACATTACGCATTAATGTTCTTAAGTCAAGGAATACAAACACACAGACATAAGAAAATGTGAGTTTAAATCAGTAAAATCTAACGTACTCATGTAACAGCTAACGCTCGGCCTACACATGCAAGCGCAGGCCCTTAGGGCTCCAGGAATTTGAGGCTCCCAGAATTTCTAGACAATCGGCACATGAAGGTGGTAAAGTTGTCAACCCACCCCACGGGGCGTCTTTACCCCCAGGAGACATCCCAGCTACTCATTTCTGTTAGAGGCTGAGTCGACCCCAGGGTTACAGCGCGGCCGGAAGGATGAAGTCAACGAAAAACCCCAGTATCCCCATCAAGAATCGAACCCGCGACCTGCCAGCTTGTAGCGCAATACCTAAACCAAATGCGTCACCACGTACCCCAAAACTAACAATTTATTTACAAAAATAAAATGAATACAATGAAAATAATAACACTAATAAATTTGTAGAATACGAAAACGAATTTAAGAAATACGAAAACGGGCTGCGTGACTGCTACGAAATTGTGTTTTAAATCGCAACACAGACAGGCGTTCTTTTATCGCGATTCCTCACTGGCGACAAAGGCAATCGCACAGACTTCATGACAGAAGAATTCCTGATGTTACAAGTTCACAAAAATTGGCAGTAAGGGATTTATATATCACGATCAACATAATGCCTAAAATCAAAACAACGTCATGTAATTTCATGTGATACGTTTTTTGTTATACTTGTCGTTCCAAATTAAATAACATGGATTTAATATCTGGCAGTTATCGCGATAAAGTACACGTACAGCAAATAATTGCTGTAACTCCAAAAGCTTACATAAATGTTACACTTAATTTCAGTGATAATACAGGCACACATACTCTAAAGGTAAAGCCACGTTACGCCCCCGTACCCACTGGTACGAACAACTGGACAAAGTGGATTACTTCAGCTATTTGGGTAGCACAATAAAAAAACGATGCAAGATGTACACGTCAAATGAAATCCAGGATTGCCATGGCAAAAGGGGCATTCAACAAGAAGACTCTTTTCATCACTAAATTGGAATTAAATTTAAGGAAGAAAACAGTGAAGTGGTACAACTGGAGCACAACTTTGTCTGGAGCTGGAACTTGGACACTTCGGCAAATAGATCAGAAATACCTAGGAAGTTTTAAAATGTGGTGCTGGAGAAGGATGGAGAAGATCAGTTGGACCGATCGTGTGAAAAGTATTACATACAGTCCAGGACGACAGGAATATCCTACATACAATAAAACGAAGGAAGGCTAACTGGATTGGACATATCTTCCACAGTAACTGCCTGCTGAAACACGTTACTGAAGGAAAGACAGAAGGAAGAACAGAAGTGACGGGAAGGCGAAAGCAGCTACTGGATGACATTACGAAAAGAGAGGATACTGGACGTTGAAAAAGGAAGCACTAGGTCGCACTCTTTGGAGAACTCGCTTTGGAAGAGACCATATAGCTGTCGTAAGACAGACTATGGAATGAATGAATTTAATACGGTTAGCACCATGTGGTAAGCATATAGGCTGGACCGGCATAAAGTGGTCCATTTTACAGTAACGTGACGTAAGAAACATGTGACTGCAGCATAATCTGAGCCTTCTTCTTTCTCTGCGAAATCACACTGACGACCACAGGGTATTGCACACCTGCCACGAAATGCACAATGAGAATGTCTGTGCGTCAGTCAGTGGAAGCTGTGTAAGGAATTTCGATTAGGTATGGTATTAGGGATATGCAGACTGTTGCAAATAAAGTTTGATCAGCGCCATTCCAAAATTAACTGCAACCGAAATTTGTAAGTAAAGGCAAACGGTTTATAGCAACAAAAGGGGAGAAACGAGACAATGTAGAGTTCTCATTACGGTCTCCTGGGCACTTCGACAAAATTAAAACTTAACCCTTTAAAGACGATGCTTATCTGTTTTATACAAGGACTCAGTGCGTACCGCGCTGTAAACACTCTCCACTTCGGTTACAAAAACCAATCTCTTAATGTTTTAGAAGGCAAAAGTTGCTGTTTGTTCTGAGATCCGTACAAAACACATAAACGCAATTTGGGCACCACGTAGAATTTTTTAATGTTAAACCTGGTGGTACGTAAAGTTACCGCTAGGCTTTAACAGGTTAATCAAAAACTCTATATTAGTTTTTTTAAATAAACGCATAAATAATTCCTGCATTTCCGTTTCATAATGAAAACACACAGCTCCCGACAGGGTCAGTATGTTGCAGGTTATAATCTCGAACCGGAGGGCGGAGACCCTATTTTTATGGCTATGCTCAGTCCCTCCAGAAAATCCCGGCAGAGTACCTCAATTTAATACCGGATTGCTTCCTTCTATAACCTTTTCAGTCCATTAGTCTTAAACCTAGGTTTGTATATCCTGTTGTGAAATCATACAATAAGGGGGTAAGGTCAGAAATCAATCATTATTATATTTAAATTTGTACTACATGTTTCGGCCCTATACCGTTGGGTACTACAATTAAAAAATGTTGAGGAAGAATGCCACTGCACAAGCAACATGTCAAAATTAAAGTGAGTTTTCATTTTTTGCGAGTAGGGGAAACGATAGAGTGGTTGGTACTGTGACTGTTATTGGCATCTTTTCGTTATTTTGCTCTGTAATAAGGATTTCAGCCACAAAGGCGCCATTTCTGAATAATATTCGTATTCACGGGCGTTTGGTCTTTCATGTTGTACCTGAGTTACCAGCCACAAGCGCTTTTTTTTTAGTGTCATGGCTGCCTGATCCGAGACGCTGTTAACAGTATGAGCAAATAAAGGCAACTTCTTAACGGAAGGGTTAAGTAATTCACTTTCCATTTTCTGGATTTTATTTTGCATGGTGCATGGCAGTTTTATGAAACTTATACGTATCTTTTCCTGAAGAGTTGCTCTGTATGATCCGATGTAAATTTGGATGTGTTAACCATTATTGTCAGAAAATGGCAGGGTGACAACTGTAATGAAAAAATACAAAATTTTAGTCGTTGACCCCCTGTGCCAATAACTGCATAAAACTGCCATATGTACTTACGATAAGTTTTTTTACTCTTTACATTTACCTCATTGATCAACCGATCACCAGTTTAATTCTCACGCGCCTAGAATAAAATCTGACAGTGTTGGCATGGGGTGCCAAAGCACTATGAGGTGTGCCAACAACTGTCAATTCTATAGCTACTGGCAGTGCCGAAAATGTTGCCTGATGACAGTCTCCTATTTTTTTATTCATCAACAAGAATAGGATTAAATCTAGGAGAATTATGCAGAGAGAGGGGAAAAATGATACCGGAAAAAATGTGTTTACAACTCTGTAGATTGAGAGGTGGCTTTAACACAGATTCGAGAGGGTACGGCTGAAAAAGTGGCAGCGAAATAGTACATTCCTTGGACATTCTTCAGGACGCAACAAGAATTTTCAACCGTGATAAACCAAGTTTCCACTTTTGCCCAAAAGCTGGAAAAGTTTTAAAATGCAAAGGGGACAAAAATCCTTGTGAAATTGATAGAGGCCTTGCAAAAGCGTCCGTAACAGATATGCTTGCCTGCTCTGCTTCTGGAATTATGTGCCCACCCGTGCTGATATATCGCTACGAAAGAATACCACCGAAATTACAAAAAGAGTTCCTGACGACTGGGGGGTAGGACAGAGCCCTGCTGGATGGATGACAGCAGGAGTCTTTTACGAATATACTGGAAACGTTTTCACTTCACATCTTCGAAAACATAATGTCAAGTTCCCTGCTAACATTTTTGTTAATGGACACTGCACCCATCTAACATATCAACTGAGTGAGCTCTGCTCTGAATTGGGCATAACCTTGCTCTCTATCCATCCAAACGCCACAAGACCCCTCCAACAGCTGGATGTTGCAACTTCCAGATCACGGAAATTGGGTTGGCAAACATCAGTTCCGGAGTGGCATAGGAAAATTTCTGACAAAATATTAAACAAGGAATGGTTCGCTCCTGTCCTGGATGGAGCTCTGAAGAAACATTCTCGGGATTGCTATACTGGGTTTTCGAACCTGTGGCTCGTACCCATGGGATCCAGAAGACACTGACTTCTCAAAATGTCTTGGGGAAAAAACGAAACAGAAATGAACCATCCAGAAGCCATTGCAAAAACGCAACATACAAAATGTTTAAAGAACTTGTGGCAAGTCAACTTATAACAAAGCTATAGATAAGAGGAGGACAAAAAAATGAGGCAGAATCTGCACTCAAGAGACTGACGTATGTATTAGAAGAAACATCACCAGAAGAGCCGGAACTTCCAGGTAGCAACCCGTGTGATAATGCACAGTCAAGAAATACAGATCAGAAACAAAGAGAAACAAAAAGTCAAACCTTGGATCTTGACGTGGCAGAGATTACTTCAAGTACTCTGAATCAAATTCTTTCACAAATAATGTTGTAGATACCGGATCTGATATCAGGTTTAACGATAAACACATTTCTGTCCTCCAAGAAGTTTTGCAATGGCCAAACACACCGAAAAGAACGTTTAAGGGAATTACAGACAGGGTGCCATTTATAATAACATGTAGAGCATGGAAAGCTTTATTTCAAGAGAAAGAAAATACGAACAAAGACGAAGAGCTTGCTAAACTGGAAAGAAAGACGGAAACAGCAAAGAGAAAAGAACTTAACAATCACAGCAGGTAAATATCGTATTGAAAAAAACTAATGATAAAAGGGGAATGTGTTTTAACTGCAATAAGAGTGTTAGAACTGACATACCTAGCGTGTTCATTATGCAAAAAACTTTTCCATAAGAAACGTGTTCCAAATCACAATAAAATGCACATACCTGACGGAAAAGAAGAAGATTCCTATGTTCGTCATATGACTTCAGTTTGCATGTAGTCCCTCTGACATGGCGCTGGCTGATTCTGAACAGCCATAACATCCTTAATTATGTTACTCTAGGAAATGCCAATAACTGTGCAGCTTGGTGACAACTATGCATATGAGTGCCAACGCCTGTATTTTTAGGTGTTTTTTATTCAACATTTTTTCATTTATTAAACAACTGTGACGGAAAATTTAAAAAATATATCCTTCTAATCCTTCAACTCTCCTTAATTTAATTCCATGGTCAGAATAAGTCATAATGTCACAGCTGAATGTACAGTGACGAAAGAAGGAAGGAAAGTGTCTTAATGGTGCCAACCAATGTATGGTTTCCCCTGTCTTACACAGTAAAAGCTGGGTCTCCAACGATTAGTACTACATAATCCAAACTACAGACAGTGCCATTCAATAAGCCACAATCAAATAAACCGCACGATGTGCCACAAAACACGTTTCCCAGCACAACGGGGCTCACACAGAGGCATGCACCCACATTTGTCCATTTACAAACCTTGGTCATGCATGGCTCAGGACTCAATGCCTTCTGTCGTCCACACTTTCTAAATTATTATGCTTTGTAGCGATTTATACGAGTCTGCGTTGAGTATTGGTCTACTGCAGAGTTCGGAAGATGGACATGTCGGATGAGTTGCAGGTAAGAAGAATGTCTGTGACAAGGTTACCACAGTCTGCTAGGATATGATAGCGTTTAGTTTGGCAGAGGGGTGCAGAGTTAAGGTCTCGCAAGAACCTGTTGTTTCCTGCCTGTCGAACTAAAACGGCGTCATACGTCAGATGGTAATCTTGTCATTCATGCACGTAGGAATTGTGAATCACACATGCAGGCACGAACACTCACAGAAACCCATCTCAGCTAATACAAATAGCTCACCCTCACAAACAGCAACCCACTATCACGAATTACTGCATTTGTTGTCCATTTTGCATGCATTATTTCCATTACATTAAGGATACTGAATACCGACCGTTGAAATTTCCATGGAAATACTTGAAATTTCCACCTCTAGCTATTATTTCCACTGATAAATATTTAATTTGCCAAGTCTTATACACCACAGCCCTTGAGAGACGTTATAAAATCACAGCCTGTAGGAAAAGGACGTACTACTACCTACAGACGACTTTTCATTGGCAAAGGTCGGGGCAGCGATACTGACTGAATAACAGACAGGCCTATATCTCGACAGCTTCACATTGCTGCAGTTGCTCCCGGCACTCACTGTCACCTGGCGAAGTATATTGTAACTATAAGAATAATTGGCCACATGGGAACAGGATGACAGAACTGCAAGGATTAGACTGTCTTTAAATGACGACCACAATTTTAACTTTCAACGCTATGAAATCTTCAAGTTCCAAGTCTGTTTGAAACGTCCCCACACAAAGTAGAGTTCTCCCCACGCACGCTATGAAGGCAAATGAGCTGTAAATTTTTAAGCACAGTACCAGATGGAGGTGACTGGTCAGATTCAAGCCTCGACTGCTTTACCCCAGGGGAATTCGCCTCCGGTACCAACTGAATAGGTGGGCCCCGGGGGCCGGTCTGGGTAATTACAAAAAAGAAAAATATCTTGCTCCTAGCAGAATCCAACCAAGATTCCTCGGTCTTCCAGCCCGTAGCCTAGCAACCACACAGGCTAGGTTACTCCGACTCACGTTTCCCCATATGATATACGTGAAAAAGGACATGTTACGTGCCCGGTAAGTAGAGCGCAGTTTATGAATGGTCCGTCGACTTTTTCGGTTACTTCCGTGAAGTTTTGTGTGTAGAGCTACAGCAGACGGACACCAAGACAAAGAGACAGGCAATGTACGTATAAAAGTAACATTGAGGCGCGTTCGCGTAACCATTGTTGCCATGGAAAAGCAATAAGTATTATATATTATGCGTGCGTGTCTGTAGCCTTTGGTATCCAGCATGCAACGCGCATGCGCCGTATTACATAGTAATCTGTGGCCTGTCCAGCTCTAACATATTTTGCCACATTATCTCATAAAAGGCAGGATTTGCGGGAAAAAAATTTATTGAACACAAAACGTGTTTTGATTTTCTCTACAACTTTTGTTTGAAACACTTCTCAGCCTATAAAGAATTCAGTGAGATATTATTATAAATGTTCATAGGTCTTCATGCAAAGTATCCGTTATTCTTGTCGGATTTTAATGAACCTTGAATTTTCCCGACAGATTTTCGAAAAATACTCAAATATTAAATTTCATGAAAATCCGTCCAGTGGGAGTCGAGTTGTTCCATGCGAAAAGACAGACAGACGGACATAACGACGCTAATAGTTGCTTTTCTCAATTTTGCGAAGGCTCGTAAAAAGGAATAAACAATGTTTCATACTGTACCTGGAGACCTAAGGGCGTGAACCACATTCTGCGTCCCTCTTGTCACTAAGTCAGTAAATCGCAAAGCTACTGTTTCCTATTTGACGGCGATATTAATTGCTAAGATTACATAGCAGAACTACCTTTAGCTGTGGTACTTACGGAGCGCTTCATGTCGCATTGGCACACGGTAAGTGCAGCTGGTAGTACTGAAATCACTGTTTAGAGTGGCACACGGGCGTGTGCTAATTGCTTTATATATGACACCCTCACTACCGACACGGCTGCGTACCAAAAACTTCACTTTCTCGCGTAAAAAATCACGCTCCACAAATTCACCAGCTCGTCCATACGTTACATTACGCAGGATGGAGATACGGAGCGCGAGTGAAAGACGGTTCTTAAATTTGGTACCTCCAAAGTAACAAATGTGAAATAAACTGAAACGAGAATTAGAAATAAAAAGAAGGAAATAAAAACATAAAGACAAAGTCATAGCAAGAACCAACTATACGAATGTTGCTTTGTATAGGCGCAAAATTCTCACTACAAGGGATGGAGAAAATTGTACAATGGTAAAGTTCGCCCTACAAGAGGTCACGATGGCCCAGCAACGACGCAGAGGTATAGCTCTGCTCTTTCTTTAACCTCGGCGCTAGATCGGGGTGGGTGGTCAACGCCACGCCCCGGCACCTTTACGTCTGGGAAAGAGATCCCGTACCCACTGTACAGCAGGCTGGGTGGGCCCCAGGGCCAGTCTGGACGGGTGCGGAAAACCTCGCCTCCACTGGGATTCGATCCCCGGACCGTCCAGCCCATAGCGAGTCGCTAGACCGACTGCGGTATAATTATGTAAAGAGGGGTACATACTTCGTACTGTGTACTTAACCTTTTAAAGCGTAGCGGTAACTTTACATACCACCAGGTTTAACATTAAAAAATTCTACGTGGTGCCCACATTGGGTTTATGTGTTTTGTACGGATCTCAGAACAAACAGCAACTTTTGCCTTATAAAACATTAAGAGACTGGTTTTTATAACCGAAGTGGAGAGTGTTTACAGCGCGGTACGCACTGAGTCCTTATATAAAACAGATACGCTTCGTCTTTAAAGGGTTAATACTGTTCAGGCGGTTAAATGAAGGAAGTTTAGTGACAATGATGTATTACTCTTGTGGTTTGTCTGTGGCCCAACAGCCCTATGGTGGGCTTAGGCCTCTTCATTTTTTGGTTCCACGGTCACACTCATTTAGGCACACCACAGTCGGTAGGACTCCTCTGGATGAGGGATCGGTCCGTCGCAGAGACCTCTACCTGACAACACACAACACTCACAAGAGACAAACATCCATGCCCCCGGTGGGATTCGAACCCACGATCCCAGCAAGCGCTCGGCCGCAGGCCCACGCCTTAGACCGCGCGGCCACCGGGTACAGCATGTATTACTCTTACTACGACAAACGATCTGAACTTCGTGCGTTGTATAGTTAAAATATGCCGATCCCGGTGCACATGCGGGCTAAGGAGCAGGTCTGCAGCTCTTTGAGTGCTTGGATCGCCAGTTCAAATCCCGCTGACGGCATGAATATTCGCCTCTTGTTGTTTTTGGTGTGCTGTGTAGGTAGCCGCCTTAGAGACGGGCTGATCACTCGTTCAGAGTCCTACCGGGTGTTTGTGTTTGCGGGTCTAATTGCGTGTGATCTAGAAATCTCAACGAGGCCGCCTAGGCCTGATCTGCGGTTGGGTGTAGCGCCACAGAAACAAAAAACATTGGACGTTGTGTTCTTATAAATTTGTAGGTATTTTAATAAACAATTTCAATAGGCGTGACACGGTAATAACGGAGATGAGTTGAGCATGCGTGGAAGAGAATTGCACACAAATTGGTGGCTGGAAAATATGATGAGAGGAGAGTACACGGAAACTCTGTGCCTGGACAGGTGTATATAATATTGAAATGGATCTGTAAGCCGCGTTCCCACTATTGGTATAACCTGCGTGACAAATGCGCCAACAACTGTCCATTTTACAAACACCCAAGTGAATAAACGTCGTACTGTTCCCACGTGTAGTTTGTGCGTGGCAGATCATGCGACTGGTACCTTGCCAGATGTTTCCTTGGTCACTGTGATGGAATTGGGATTGCATTGAATCATGTACTGCGCCGCACACAACCCCCACTCCCCGACGTATCGACTTACACTGACTGTGCGCCCAAGTCACTTGTCTGCGGGTGAAGTATGAACGAGTCGTGTGGCTGCAGTAAGCCACGACTTCTGTTACATCTGCCAACAGTCGGTGGGGAAACGTACAAGATTGTGTAATTGTTGCGAACTTTGGTCGAAGACATAAGAAACATTCATTTCAATCCGTGCTTCAGTCATTTAATTGTTACGATAGGGCACGCAGAATTAGGTAACAAAGTAAACTGAGAAAGAACGGAATTTTAAATATAGACACTAAAATGTTTTACAGACGGAACGAGACAAGACGGTCGTAAGGATTCTTCTTCTTCTTCTTCTTCTTCTTCTTCTGCTTAGCTGGGCCTACAGTACCAAGTGGACCTTCGCCTCCTCAATGGCCTCCTTCCATTCTTTCTTATCCCGTGGTATTTCACTCCAATTCGTTAATCCTCCCTTCTTAATATCTGTCCAAACACACTCCCACCATCAAGACCTTGACCTTCCTCTTGTCATTACATCCTCAGGTCGACTGTTGAAAATTTATTTGACTTTTCTGACTTCATCCATCCGACTGATGTGACCAATCCCAGTCAGTCTTCTCTCTCTTATGAGGGTGACACTGTCCATATCTTCATACTGAGTCTGTAAGTCATGGTGTTGTCGTAAGAATTAATTAAGGCAATTCAAACCAGACACTGTGGAAAGAAGGATTCAGAATTACACGTAAAAGACATTGAACGGGAGCTTTAATTGCCATCGGATACTGAATTAGAGGGCGGGGAATTTCTGAGAACTGGGAAGCCGTAACTTCGGTAATGAGTTTTATCGAAAACCAGTACGAGAATATGGAGTATCTGTACTCGAATGTACCACAATCGATACAAAGAAACTTAGAAGGCTCTCGCAACGGCTTTGTTGGAAAACTGACACTGTACGATTTTGAAACATGACTGATGTATCCTAGATACCTCACAGCCCGAACAGCTGTGGCGGTCCATTTCGTAAATTAAACGTTACAATTTCATATTTTAGAGAAGTTTCTTCCAGAAGCTGGGGTAGTTCAGTCAGCATAGTGACTAGACCACAAGATGGAAGACAGAGAAATCGTGGTTCGATTCCTGGCACGTGCAAAGTTTTCTTCTTCTCCATAGCGCCCAGGCCAGCTGTAAGAACTGGTACAGCGGGCCTTCTCCGGGGATAAGAGCCGTGGCTTGAAGGTCACCGCTCACCGCCACCCAGTGCAGAGGTTAAGAAGGAGGGAGCTACACCTCCACTCCTCCATATGCCCTCATGGCGTGCATAATGGAAACATTCACCTTTACCTAACCATAGCGCATCTGAAAACTGTAAAGTACAGCCAGTATTTTTTTGCAGTTCCTTAGAAGGAACCACATACTACCCTCTCTTTCCAGACGTAACATCGTCTACATTGCACACGTCATGAAGGCGGGTAGAATAATGTTTCAATTGTTTCGACGCTTCGAATTAACTTTAACCACAGTAATGACACGCAGTTTGTGAGGGAATATATGTTATGGTGAAATGTAATTCTGTATTCTTGGATTGGCTTGTACACAGGCGCTCTAATTTATCATGTGCACAGCACTCGTGTAACATTAAACACAGCCATCCGCCGTCTCCACTGTTCCGTGCAGACACACACATAAAATGATTGGACGTATTTATACAAGGACAGCAACAAATATATTATTAAAATTACAGCTGTGTACCATGTACATAGTACTGACCGTTAATCACAATTACAGTGTCTTGTGATAGAAATGCCAGTGCAACAGGCATTACGGCGTTACTGCCAAACTTAAACACCGCTACTACAAAGCCCAATTTCTGATTTTATTCCTTTATTGTGGCAACTCATTTATGGTGTTAAAGAAAAACACATTATTATTACTTTCATATACAAAATGCAGATACACTTAACGTCTGGCAACTTCTACATATTTTACATTAATTCTATCACGAATGTCTGTTTCAATCTTTCTTTTTTGTAAAAAACAATTGAATAGCTGCGTTAGCAGAGTTGTTCTGGGCCAGTGTCAGCGATCTTAAGAATGAACGTTTGTAAGAACACCAACAAAGCCGCTGTGCTGGCGAGTTAGCCTTACTGTTCTGACAGGGTAGAAGGCAGCCGATCAAAAAAACTGGGACATATCGTCTACATCGATATTCAGTTTTACTGAGGGTTACTGCACGACAATCTTTTAGGGAAAATTCAGTATCCCAAATTTTACAAATAAAATTAACTACTTTGTGTAATTGCACATTATTTTACGACGTAAAAACTTTTCATACCAACGGATCTGAAATTCAGCCGACTCCAATTTCTACTCAGAGGGTTGATTTCGCACTGTCCATCAGTGAAATTTCTATTCTGTAGCAGGCCTGGCTGAAATCTGGCTACTGACAGAAAAGAGTGCACAATGCCTAGTGATATATAAATTCGTCTTTGTGACAAATTACTGGGTTTGAAGTAAAAATTGCACTAAAATGATACGAATGTCACAACGTTTGAAACTCATAAATATTCATAAAGGTCCACGGCTTAAAGAATGTGATTCTTCCAGATTTTTTACAAACATACACATCTCGCGTGAGTCACGTTTCAGCAACCAAGTGACACCGCTGTCATGTTCATAATGCAGATGGTCACGACACTGAAGCGGTACGCTCTTACTGCAAAAGACAATCATTCAGCGACTCTTAGCTTATCACTGCCTTATGTGAAAGGTTGGAGCATGTGATTTGTAATTAATTTGGTTTTATGAAAATTCAGTTACCATTTTGTATGATGCGCATGAAAATAAACTGTTACGAAGTCAAAATAAAACGTAAGCACAGATTGCATTATATGCCGCTGTCCTATAATTTAGCCTTACTGATCCCCGCTTGTTAGCAAACCTCCCTCTGCTCCTACTGAATGGCACGTGCAAGGCTTGATTTGAAGTTCTCACAGCGGTGTTGCTGACGACATAAATCCTCCGTGTCGACTAGTAAATAGTCACCGAAGTTTCGTGAAGGCGTAATGCCTTCAAAGTCTTTTTATACTGCATCAGTATGAAGATGAGGGCACTACATCCCTCCGAAACGTCAGCAAGTATTTATCAGTCGACACGACGTAACAACCCAGAAGATTTGAATCTTAAAATCTTCTCACACATCAGACCACTGTCAACAATATTAAAGGTGAAAATAACATAAATATGAGGGCATGATCTCCTTCAGTTTACGATGTGAACAGAATTCACCATGCGCTCTGCACTTTGCGAATTCCAGATGGCTACTGAAACGCATTAAATGGCAGTAACACAGATTTAATTTGTTCAACCGGGCGCATGGGATGTGAAACATCTGGAATTCTTACCTGTCTTGAAAAGACGACAGAGACTGCATGGAAAGCAATATAGCAACTTTTATAGTGAGTTCAGACGAGCAATCAACAAACACCTTCAGAAGTCTCCATTTCTGAAAGCGTCAGTGGCTCCAAACTTATAAATACATTACAACATTCAGCTGCGTCGTGTGGACGGTAAGTTCTGGCATTCAGACTTTGTCTTTGTACTCGTATTTATACTGACTGTATCCACCGTTATTATGTTGATCCGTCTCAGCGATAACAATACTTTTCCTGGGTTTCTGTAGCGAATCAGGGGGAGGCGTAGGTACTAGCGGCTTCTTTTGATGGACGTAAGGTAGCTTCTGTTGTGAAGTCTGCGCTGTTGTGGCTGCAGGCGGCTGAATGTGCTGTGCCTTTGGAATCTGCCCGCTCGGAGGTCTCTCCTGGTACAGTAGCTGGTGTGGTTCTTCAGTTTGTGTGGTGTCAAAATGCGAAAACACCGGCTGCTGTGACACCTGGAACTGTTGAACAGGGTATAACAGCGATTGTAGGTTCAGTCCATGAAGGCCTGCCTGAATAATGTTGGGGGAGACACCGCCCTGGTGCTGTAAGACGTTACTACCACTTGGATCATTATGCACACGCAGGATTATCACTGGGAGAATTTGTGGTCCAAAATGACCTGAAGGATTCTGCAACAATGCCAGTAAGCTGCTACCAGCAAGCGGATGTACGAGTGGACCCCCATGGAAGCTTCCAGCACCGAAGAAAATATTCGGCAAGTTGCTTGATGTGACAGCAGGGAAATGATGATGTGGCGATGCCAGAGAGTGCCCAGTGAAGAATGATGGAGAATGTTGAGGTGGCCCTGAGAAAAGAGGTGCTGCATGAGGAGCCCCAGGGGAGTGGACTGGAGCCCCGTTGCTGGGTGACGGAAGAGCCGGAGATCCTCGGTAGGTAGGAACCTGCTGGTACGAAGACTTGGTGTAATAAACAGGTTCTTGAGAGTCGGTGTGGATGCCTGTGCGGTAGTTGTGGTTGCTCACACTCGACAAACGCGCCGTGCTGTACGGACGGTGGGCTATTTCAGCCTGTTGCTGCTGGTTGGCAATGTCTTGTGCAGATCGTAAAGTAGAGTACAGGCGCAGCTGCTGGTACGGGTACGCACGGAACTTGGCCTGGTTGTCGGCCTGTCCATGTAACCGAGTTGTAATATCGTTAAAGCCGTATCCAAAATGGCGTTCTACAGTTCTCTTGCTTTTACTGGACTCTTCCGTGTCATCTCCCCCATCTTCATCTGCTGTAGCGATGTCAAAGGGCATCTCTCTGTCATTATTATTATTCACAATTTCAGATTTCGTAGACACTTCAGTTGTCGCTGAACTTGTTGAACTGCTGGATTCGGGGTCAGTTAAACAACTGGATATAGACAGCAAGGACAGGAGTATCTGAAAGAGTAAATGAATATAAGGGAGCCATCCACATTTGTCATACAGGCCTAGCCATTATTACTTATGCTGTAATTATCACTGCCGATCCGTCAGAACTCATTAAAGTTGGTTGTTTGAACAATTCCTGACCTCCAACATGAGCAAGGATTTGACGCTGCCATCACGTTCACACTGACTCTGGCACTCGGCCATCCTTCTTGCTACCGAAGACGTTTTCGGGTACAGAACGCAGGAATGTGAATCTGGATCCAGTGTTTACGTCTCACTGGGACCAAATACTTTTATAAATGTCCACCCTGAATGAGCCTATAATGTGTTTCTTTTCCTCTCGACATGAAACAAATAGTTGCACGATGGTGAAGCAGAAACACACACGTACATACCTGGCTTCGGAATGGCGGCGGTGAAAGTGAGTGGGTAAATCAGAGTATACTTAAATGAACACTTGCTTCCAATTATTCCCAGATTCTGTTGTAATGACGGCGAGACTGCTACTTAAAACTTGAAAACCACAACTACAAAAAATTTCATTCGCGGATAGTTCATGAACGCCAGACTGCCGTTTAGGATAACAAGAATTACCACAGCAGCGATTTTTTTGTTGTTCTAGTACTGTAAGTGTAAACTTCCAGAAGTGCATACAGGATTTTGGTAGGGAGACCTGAGGGAAGGAGCACGCTTGATAGACCCAGGCGTAGAAGGAAGGATAATATTAAAGTGCATCTTCAAGAAGTGGGATGGGGCATGGACTGAATTGAGCTGGGTGAGGACAGGGACAGGTGGCGGGCTCTTGTAATACAGTAATGAACTCTCGGGTTCCATAAAATGCGAGTCATATCTTGAATGGCTGAGGACCTGTTAGCTTCTCAACGACTCTGCTCAATGGAGTTAGTTAACTGTTGTTAATCTCCACTTCAAGATACAGCCTGCTTATTAAGAGAACAGAGATGCAATATCCCCTGGCCTTTTCATTATAAGTAACACTATTATTCCATATCTCAACAACACACACTATCGATAATTCCAGTCTTCTGGGATGGAAATCCTCGATTACATCGTCGTGAAAACCTTAAACTTGCAAAACACACTCAATTTAAAAAATAACTTAAACGTAATCTGCCTTTTTGGCCTTTGTCAGTTACATACAATAAACATGGCCGTGCCATAGCTCAGGCGATTAGTCACCGCGGAGGCCCGGGTTCGATCCGGGCTCAATTCATGTGGGATTTATGGTGGACAATGTGGCACTGGGACAGGTTTTTCTTCGAGTACTTCGGTTTTCCCCTGTCAATTTCATTCCACCAGTGCTCAATTACTTGGAAAAATGAACAAAAAACTAATTTTCTTCATCAAAGGGTGGCACAATAAGACTTAAGACTGCGGCGTGTCCGTAGCATCTGCTGCGGGGTCCTTCACCACAAAAAAAAAAAAGCAGACCCTGTACGTTTCTTGTACCTGGTACACACCCATGTTATTGTTTACCCAATCGTATTAAATTTATTTTATTGATCATTGCTGTACTGTGATCTGCGCTTTTCTGGGATATTAACCCTTCAAAGACGAAGTGTGTTCGTTTTTATATAAGAACTCAGTGCGTACCGCGCTGTAAACACTCTCCACTTCGGTTATAAGAACCAGTCTCTTAATGTTTTATAAGGCAAAAGTTGCTGTTTGTTCTGAGATCCGTACAAAACACACAAACGCAATGTGGGCACCACGTAGAATTTTTTAATGTTAAACCTGGTGGTATGTAAAGTTACCGCTAGGCTTTAAAAGGTTAAGCAGCGTCGTGTGGTAACTGTTTACCGCAACATCGCGGCGTAAACCTTACATCAAGGTCACTGGCGCACTCTTTGTGTTCACTATACCACCTGTACGCTTAACCCTACTGCACTATAAACTGTTGCGTCTCACTGTGTTTACCCGTTTCTGCCCCTGCTGATGCTGCATGTACTGTTATACCACTTTGCTTTCCATTATTACAATAACAGGCCGCTGTCTCCGTTCCTGAATCCTCGTCTTACGGCACTTCACTTTTTTCCCCAGTGGCGCGACAGGCCCTAGTGGGGCAGGGCCTCCTCATTATCGAGGCTTCATGATCACACTCAGACACACCACATTTGGCACGACTCCTCTGGACGAGTGATCAGCCCGACACAGAGACCTCTACCTGACAAAAACACAACACTCACAAGACATCCATGAACCCGGCGGGATCCGAAACCGCAGTCCCAGCAAGCGAACGGCCGCAGACCTACGCCTTAGACCGCGCGGCCGCTGGGATCGGCGCACTTCATACTAGAGTTGCTTATAATCAAATGACAAGCTTTAATGCAATACAAAGCTTAAATTTCAGTCAGTGTAATGAGGTCCATCTAGTAACGACAGACAATAGTGCTACGAGAACAGTCTGACATTAATATTAACATTTTGTCAAATGCAAGTAACATAAATTAGCATAGGGGGCCACTATGGATGACGCGAATTTAAGTGTGAAAACGCGTGTGTCTGACAGAGAGTAACATAGGTGCATACAAGCTGTTCGACCTTCTGATAGTGTTGTTTGACCAAAGTTATGCGGAATTCAAAGCATCGAGTTCAAACTGGGCAAACGTGCGAGCGGATCAGCTATGTAAATTACAACGTGCTTAACATCACCAGCAATTACGTGTCCTAAGACGACTGTTACACCTACCCGCTACTCTTTAAAATAAAGTTTCATCTCAGCTTATTATTATTGAAATGATTCTAAGAGGCCAATGTTTCAGAATTATTTATTCTGGCTACTCAAAATACTGTACAAATCTGCAGTTAGATAAAGATTCTCCTTACCTGTCAATCTACTGCTGGTTGTTGTTAAACTAATAAACGCCTGCACACACGTTCTGATATCGCTGTTCTTACTGTCTACTCTGGGGCACGCTGTGGCGCAGTTAGTTGAGGCACTGCGCTACAAACCGGAAGGTAGCGGGTGCGAGTTCTGATGGTGTCATTGGAATTTTTCAGTCGCACTATGGCCCTGGAGTCGACTCAGCCTCTAACAGAAATGAGTAGCCTACCAGGAATATTTCCTGGGGTGTAAAGGCGGCCGGTGCGTAGGGCTGACAACCTTACCGCCTTAGTGTGCCGATTGTCTAAACATCTGGGAGCCTCAACCTCCTGAAGCCCTGCGGGCCTGTACAGGCCTGTTATGGGATTGCTTTACCTTACTCTATTCAACGTGCACAAAACTTTGTCTTTCATGGTATATGGGAAATAAGACTTGAACGCTGATGTCGCTATTATAATCTCCTAAAGAACACACTGCATGGTGTACGCGTGCGTAAACAACTGTCAGGTATCAAAAACTGAAGAGTCAACATCGCTAGCACCAAAGGCTAGCAGTGGACACGTTCCATCCACCCGCTGCCTTGTCTCCGGAAGATCCACATCGCATTCATATTGAATATTCATCAATAATTTGATACCAGAAACGCTGCCATGTACTATACTGCAATTAGAATATAGTTAATCTGTCATGTAATGTGCCAGTAAACATTATTTCGGACAGAATTTCACACTACGGTACAATTAGGTTACATTAATCTTTCAGATTCTAACAACGAAAATTCTGGTTTATATGCTGCTCCTTTCTGCTCTCAATACAGTATTTATTTCAGGACATCCAAGAAAATATACCGTTATCTTTACTTATTGAAATTATAAAATATTTTACATTTTTCAGCCAATGAAATTCTGAGCTACCACAGAAAAATATAAAAGGAAAAAGAAATATTACCAGGTTTTTCTAATCAGCATGAAAGTCTTAATGACCGCGTTTTAACCTTTTAAAGCCTAGCGGTAACTTTACGTACCACCAGGTTTAACGTTAAAAAATTCTACGTGGTGCCCACATTGCGTTTATGTGTTTTGTACGGATCTCAGAACAAACAGCAACTTTTGCCTTATAAAACATTAAGAGACTGGTTTTATATAACCGGAGTGGAGAGGTTTACAGCGCGGTACGCACTGAGTCCTTATAACAAACAGATAAGCTTCGTCTTTAAAGGGTTAAATTACATCGAAATATATCTGTGCTGAGCTAATACGTACAGACGAGCAGACAAAAGCTGATGAATGTTTAGACTGTGGTTGACTGGCTGTCAACCGGCCCATTCACTCGAACCGCATCCTAACCTTAATCACTTTAACCCTGAAGATGGAGGCAAAATTTCCCTCCAAATTCTGTATCCACCCACAAGAATACACGGTATCAAAACTCGGAAGGCCACACTCCCCGCCGTTCCAAACCGAAGACTTAAGAACTGTAATTGTAAATGTATAAATTTAATTAATTTCACACACGATGTCGTCATGTGTAACGTAATGGAAGCTGCTATGCAATCTTCATAAACCGACACTGACTTCACATGTTACGTCCTTCGACTTACCAAAATCCTCATAGTGTTTAGAGGAATTGCGCCGCGCTTTGTGTTTCTATCCGTGCAACAGGTCATGCGTACACTGACGCGATACTTACTGCATGTCGTGATTATATAGCGAGAAACAACTGTTTCTTTTTTGTTACATCTCGCGAGATCATGACGTGAGCATCCTGAGGATGCAGTCATCTCCGATGTACCTTGGATTCACTGTCAGCTTTCTATTCCAAACCCTGCATAAATCACCGCTCTCCCAACCACCTGACACATGGCGGACTTGAACGCAGGAAAGGCATATTATTTGTACTGCAAAGCACTAATTTGTCAGTGAAAGGGTCATTAAACAGTCCATTAAAATTACAGTGGGAAGTTGCTTCAAGCGAGAATTGATGAACAAGAGTGGAATGGAGCAATATGCTAAAAGCTCCATACAAATGAAACAGACGTTAAGAAATGTAATTAACAATGCGACATTTGAGGTTTTCACAGACGCGTTGCCGAAGAAACAAGTCCGATGCTGTGTTGACTGGCGTATGTAATTAAAGAGCACAAGTGATTTACCGCGTTTCGCCTGGAAAACGATTATTTTTCTTACGAAAACTTACAACTTTAAAGAAGGAACACCAGTGAAATATAAAAATTAATGAGGCTTCGAAAGCTCATCCAGAAATTATACCACAATAGTTACACATCGTTTTAACATTCGTCTCCACCGTACGTGTTGGAAACAGTAAGGAATAAACGTCATAATACAAAAAAAAAGTCACGCTATCCCATTACAGGCCTGGACAGGAACTGAGGGTTCCAGGAGGTTGAGGCTCCCAGATTTCAAGAACGTCGGCACATTAAGGTGGTAAGGTTGTCAGCCCTACGCACTGGCCGTCTTTACGCCCAGGAAATATTCCTGGTACTCATTTCTGCTACAGGCTGAGTCGACCCCACGGCCACAGTAGAGCCGGAAGGCCTATGTCAATGAAGAATTCCAACGACACCATCGGGAATCGAAGCCGCGACCTTCCAGCTTGTAGCGCCGTGCCTCAACCAACTGCGCCACCGCGCGTTCCAAACGTTATATTGCAGTTCGGTGTTTTCTTTCAGGCCCGTAGTAAGAAACAGGAAACTGACAGCAGAGTCCCCCTTCAAGCAAATGTTCGGATGGTTCCTCAAGTTCCAACTTATTCTGCATGCTTCTAGGAGTTTAAATTCATCATAATTAATCCTCTTGCTCTCAAGTCTACGAAGTTAAGTAACTTAGCGTTAGCCAGTAAATATAAATTCTTCTTCTCATCATTCTAGCGACTTCAGTTTAATTCCACTATCAGAAAGACGAGCAGATGCAGCTAATAATTCTTCTCCCCCAACGTGAAGTAAAGTCTTTCACTTCGTCCACGACTTTCCCTTTTGTCTACCCTTCTACTATCATCTCCGATGTCTTTCTCTTTCTGTTTTTCATGCCGCACCTACAGCTCATCCCGTGCCGACTGGAGACGTTATTTGGCTTCAAATTACGACGATAGCGTCAACGAGCTTGAAGGACATGTCGCCGAAAATTACTGTCGGTCGGGTAGCATCCTCCTTATTCCAGACGCCAAGTCTCCGGACAGGTCTTCTCTGAGCTTCCTCAGTGCCTCCGGGCAGGAGCTGGCATAGTTTCTCAAATCAGAAACAGCTTCTTTCCAAACCGTTTCAAATTCATTACTCACTAATTATCCTACATTTCGACGCCACAAAACCAAAGCTATTTATAGTGTTGTTAAATAAAAATAAATAAGCAAATAAAATCCCTTTTCATACTACAGCTGCGGAATTAGAAAGTGCATTAAGGACTGAAGCAAACTGAATGAAAGTCCACTCCCTCCCGCCGACAATCTTCGTGTTGTACTCGGCGCATTAGAAGTCGTTCTGATGCACGAACGGATGACAGCTACGGGTCATTCGCACCTCCAATTCAAAGTCGTCCATTTTATTGTTTTCTGAAAGAACAGGATGCTATGTGACCTATTAAAAATGAAAACGCGTTTGTTTTCGTGACGTGACCGTACAGACTGACTGCCCTCAGACCTTTCACGCCAATGCCTGTGTCACTTAATTAAACAGGATGATTGTGCTGGCATATCTTTGCAATCAACTTCACTTTGCATATAATTTATATGTTTCTCTTTTTGTATTATTGCAAACAGTCTGAAGATTGTTTCAATTATGCTAAAACATGTAGCTGTAATTGTGTATTTTTACAATAAATAGTTGTGTTTGACGGTTAATTTTTTACAGCTCTGCTTTGCTATTCCATACTCTACATCCAAATGCACCACATGCAAATTCAGTTACACGTGTATCGAAAATGTGTTTAAAATTTTTCGTTCTTGTATTTCATCCTACTGACAATATCTCAGACTATATTTCATTGAATAAATGGATGATTAGGGCAAAAGTAACTCAAAAGGGTGTGAAAATAAGTAATCGTGACATAATCTGAGGCACTAGCCTGGAATTTGTTTACAGGAACTGAGAAAAACCGTAGGAAATCTCAGCCATGGACACCTTCTATGGCGTCGCGAATTTTTATGGAAGCAAACTATGTGTGAAAAGAATGATTGACAGAACTCGTACCTTAGCAATGTGTCCATGTAATGAACAGTACGGACCTCTGTCATTATTCACTTGTTGAAGTACGGTACACAGACAATGTTGTACTGGCAACAAGAAGTAATGGGAAGAACACATCACGTCTACTTACTCCAAAATACAGCACTCCATACAGTAAAGCCAGAAACGAACATATAATTAAATAAATCTGTGACAATTGCAGTGTACTATTCACACTATAATGGATTGAAACTGTATTGTCTCACAGCTCCGCAGGTCGGTCCTTGTACTAACGCGGAAGCAAATATGGCTCTCAAGTCTTCATTTATTTAATGATGCATTCTACAATTTTCGTGCGTCATTTACAACATCCTATATTAAAATCTTCCGTCTTAACTGGTCCTCTTTGCATGCTAACATCTGCCACCTTGTCCCCACAGTTGCCGTTAAGATCCACACTGATGGATCTGCTACGTCTGCGTTCACCTCGACCGCAATTCTTCTTCTTCTTCTTCGTCTTCGTCTTCTTCTCCTTCCTCTTCTTGATCTTCTTCGTTAAAGTCCTGCAAACTTATTAAACTCCTGTCTCATCAGCAGCCACCGTTGCTGTTTCCGCGCGACTTCCAACTTGTGTCTCCTGACAAGAGACTAAAAAATGAAGGTTGGGTGAACCATTCTCACTGCCGCTACAGGCAAGTCTTGGTGCTAAGCCCGAATCATAAGCCAAGCACACCCACGGACTGCCCTGTCCGGAACCCAGACGGTGCAGAAACAATTCTGTTCCTGGCAACCTTCAGTATGGCTGTGCCGTTCTGATGTGTTAGCGCTGAATGGAAGCACCCTGAACCACATTAGACCTATATACACGACGAACACACGAAATGCAGACGAGTTTAATGTACTCATATACTGTTCAAGGAGTACGAAGCGAAGTAACGAAAACTGAACGTATTTTCTTAGGTTGCATGATCAAATTTTTGTGACCTACACTCGACAGTTTACAGATGTACAATGAGGGCACCGTGAGTAGCCCGAGACGTATCACATCTGTATCCAAGTTCAGTCCACAAATCTATAAGCATGGCGGGTGCAAGTGCAACCGTAGCAGCTCGTATCCTCCCAGCGAGTTCCGGCAAATTGATGGGCAATGGTGTGACGTCAACAAGCATTTTTATGCACCTTCAGAAGAAATAAAGCAGTGTAACGTCAGGCACACGCGGTGGCCAAGTGAGGGCCGCCTCTATGGATCCTTTTCCGTGGAACTTCCGGTCCGAAGTCCTCCACTGCAATGTAAAAACGAACAGGCGCTCTGCTCCGTCTTGCTGGAAAAAATGTCGCTAAGACCTTCTTCTTTCAACTGGCATGAGAAATACTTCCAACATGCCTAGATACACTACATCAGTCACAGCCCATTCGGTAAAACAGAAGAGCCCGAACACATATTGTTTGGATACAGTGCAAAAGACACTGAACTTATGACTGTTCCTTGTAACTTCAATCACTGCATGCGGACTATTGCTCCTCCAAATTCTGACGTCAAGCTGGTTAATATGCCCGGACAGATGGAAAATAGCTTCGTCACTAAACACAATTTTGGCTTTAGAAAGTTTGTTCGTTGTCTTTAAGTTCTGAAAGAATATCACAGCCAAATGTGTAGCAAACTTCTGTCCTGGATTGTTACATGCTGCAAGAACTCTTAGCCTACTTATAAGTTTCAAATCCCAAATGAATTCGCAGAATTTTGTGCACAATACATTTTGGCGTCCTTAATTGGCAGGCTGCTTGTCTTGTTGATTTTCTTGAACTAACAAAAGAAGAGGTTCGAACTTTATCTCAACGTCAGTGATCGGTTGCTTACCGGGACTTTTCCCTTACAGACATGGATCTGAACAACTTTACCACTTTTTTTTTTTTTTAGTGGTGAAGGGCCCCGCAACAGACGCTACGGACGCACTGCAGCCTTGAGGCTTATTGTGCAACCCTGTGATGAAGATGATGATCATTATTTTTTATCCTTTTCCTAGTAATGGAGCACCGGTGGAATGAAATTGAGAGGGGAAAACCGAAGTACTCGGAGAAAAACCTGCCCCAGTGCCACTTTGTCCACCACAAATCCCACATAGACTAACCCGGGATCGAACCCGGGCCTCCGCGGTGGGAGGCCGGCGACTAACCGCCTGAGCCATGGCACGGCCCTCAACTTTACCTCTTGCAGATGGACATTTTCGGTGGCGACGACGAAAGACGTCTCCTTTGCTCCGTAACCACAGATTTCGATACATGATACGCGAGCAGACACTTAGCTCTCCGCCCTTGGGACGCCATTTTCTATAACTGCGATGTCAGCGCCACTGGGATGTTACGCAGCGTAGATTGGTAGCTAGTTACCGAAGTTTCGAGACAACTTATCGGTCTGTGCCGCCTAACATCCCAGGAGAGCGAAGACCTCTCACAATTACCTTACTGCCATCACAGTGAAGTGTTGTAGCACATACGCACTTGTCACCATTACTTTTATGTAAATTAATCCCGTATATTCCCCGAGATAAAGATCTTCAACATGACTGGAACCCAAGAAGAACTGGCACAGCGACTCAAAATACCGCGGCCAGCCACAGCCCGTATATTATTTTGATCTTCTTTACTCAGCGTCAGTGTCTTACTGGAATAGATGAGGGGTGCTACTGCCACTTGTGTCTCACTTCTTCACTTGTTCCTTCAATTATGATTTGTTATGAACATGAAAACACAGCGTGTGCACAGTTGGGTAAAGTCAAGATGAAGTTCACTTGTTGAAAGATATCTGACTCGCACCCACTTAACCTTGGATAATGAGGTCACGTTTACGTCTCAAACTGAACGCTTAACGAAAGACACGTCCTCTACGCTTCTGTAGCAAATCCAGTTTGAAATCTCGGGTCATAGCCCAGGTCAACGGCGGATAGTAAGAAAGTGTTACTGACCTACTGGTCACCGCACTGAACTGCCAGTTCTTCAAAAAATGCCCCGCCTTTCTCCACTTGCTGATGGAGTCGTCACGTGTAGTGAAAACCAGGGCGTTATTAAAGAAAGTCAAGTTAAAGCTGTTTTGTACGGAGTTTAGCTAAGTTATTTCAGCAGTCCGATTAGTTTCCGCGATCTTACAGCTCGGCCCCATTACACGAGTTACACCGTTTAAATACCTTATATTTGTCCGTTTATTGTTTCTTGGAGCAGCACTTGCTCACTCGATATAGTGTCTAGGATACGTGGTGCGCGGCCGAGGAATCGTATTCCGATTCCCGACACAGGCCATAAGGTTTTCTCTATTCCAAATCGTCCAGATAAGCTCTGGAGACCACCCAGCCTGCTACTCAATGGACTCGGGGGATCAAGCAGCTGTGACCTAAAGCTGGCCACTCTGCATCTAGTGCTGATGTTAAGAATGAGTGGAGCTATTATCTCCACTCCCCTTATGCCTTCATAGCGTTAATAGGCATACCTCTACTGTTACAGTACCAAAATATTCACACGAAGCTTAACACTGTAACTTAATGCAAAATGTCCGTATAATATATAATACAACATGTAAACAAATAATAATACATAATACATATAATATATGTAACAATAAATAATATATAAATATACTGAATTTGTGTTGTGCTATACGGACATTATTTTACCACTAAATCAGAGTGAATGCACAACGGGATGAGCCCAGGTAAACTTAACAATGTACCATGTACACTGCTGTCCTCTGGGACATGACTGTGTAGTTTCGTAGACATGTAACAAGGTTTCGGAGGAATATGCTGCCGCTATTATCAGGGCAGAAGACTACTCATCCGATTATTCACTTGCGAGACTGTACGTCGTATATTACATTGGCAGAAAGCTTTGAACGTCGTTTCTTATGTTGTTGTGCGACACGATGTAGGATAAGATTGTGCAGCTCCATTACATTATTTCCGAAATCAACAAATTCATTTTTTCAGGCCAGGCGCATCCCCGCCGTGTGGTTACTAAAATCTCCCCATCAGCCTGTCCGTACGCATGTAACTGCAGAACTTTCAGTTTTCGTTTACGTAGATCAGACCAAATTTAACGACATTTTATGTCGACTTTGTGGGCACCGCAAGCTTAACCCGCCTAATGCTAAGTGAAGGCGACATGGTTTCTAACAGAAGCCGTAAAGAAGGATGAAACACATTTTATAATAAACAAATTTCTACGTATATCTTATGGATTTCGAGATAATTAAACAAAATGGAGGCCAGGCAAGTATTTCCGATCCTGTATGTCGAACGAACAACGGTCTTCCAAACACACACATCCTGCCACTTGAACAACGTAAGAAAGCCTTGATTGTCTTTAGATTGTGCTGGAAACAGATTCCTCTTCTTATTTTAATGTAGTGTTCATCAATCCGAAGCATATACTAAACATGTCAGGCACATAGAAATACATAGGTTTTTCCCAAGCAAAGGTGATGTTATTCCTGTCGTATACGCCACGAAGGAATATGGGGAAGTGGAGGCATAACTCCATTCACTAATATCGGCACTAGACAGAGGTGAGTGTTCAGATTCACGCCCTGGCAAATTTATCCCAAAGGAAAGAGCCTCCGCTACGCACTTAATCGGAGGGTGGGTGAACTCCAGACTCCTTGGAAACGATATCACTTGCCACTGAATATTTAATATACTGCCTTATCCATACAATACAGCGTTCTGACAAATCCCATATCATATCCATTAAAGAACAGCTGCATGTGAATTTAACATAGACATAAACCCTACAGGCACAAAACGCTGTATTATTAATTGGTCAGTTCACTGAACAGCGTTATTTCCATGGATTCAGAGCATATTTAAGTGTAGGCCTGCATCTCACATTTTTACTATCTAGTTACAAATTCCCCCCCCCCCCTCCCGAAAGTATCATCACTTTGACGTAGTGGTGGGGCTTACGTGGTCAAATGATCCTGAGAGTTACGTGGCTACTGGTAGGGCCTCCCACGGCAGACAGGTCAAAGGTGATGGACCCAGACAAAAAGGGAAACCCCAGTCCTCCAGGCTGAGCGGCTAACAACCCCACCCCGTAAAAAATGTTCTGTTGAGAAGCTTCTAAATGTTCTGTTGAGAAGCTTCTAAAGTTGGAAGCCGAACGACAGTTTTGGGAGAGGCTAAGGTCCACCAAGGACTGTAATGCCGGAAGAACAAGAAAAAGGAGGAGGTGGATAAGAAGAAGACGAAGAAGAAGTTATAAATCTCCAGTCGCGTAATCTTAACGTCACTGTAGGTATACAAAACTCTGGGCATGGTCACCGCGAGTGACAGGATAACGGGTAGGCCCTACGTGAACCCGGTGGGACAGTGGGGCTGAGGTAACGTGCACATCAGCTTAAGACGTGTCGGCGTGTTACGCCGATGAGACCAAAATATTCTACCGGACGTGCTGTCTTCGGTATGTATGCGCCGGATGCCGAAGGTTGCTCTGCTGACCGGCGACGCCACAGTGATCCAAGGCCAATATGTGATACATCACAGCCGTCGTATTAACTGGGTTCCACTGAAGCTGTGTAGCTGCAGTAGCAGCCGACACACTTTGAAGAGGTAATGATGGTTTACTAAACAGTAACACAACTGGATTTGTATAGAAGTCGCAAACCCGTTACTCAGCAGTTGAGACAAAACTACAGTTACAGTACGTTCAAGCCTAATGTAGAGCCCTTGGTTCACCAATTCTTTGCGATTATAAACGTAGCCGCTGCGCTGCGACCAGATGTTAGTACTTGGAACAAGACACGTACTGTACGTATGACGTAACACTGTGGCGCGTTCGCATAACGTTTATACCTCCTCAGCTATCGCAACACCCTGATACCACTTCACTCGAAAAGGGCGTTTTATGGCGATTTAGTGTCGCCAGCAACAATAAAACCTAGATAGGTCTTCATGTAAAGTGGCCCATATTTTTGTCCGATTTTAACCAAACTGGATTTTCTCGACAGATTTTCATAAAAGTCCTCAATACCAAATTTCATGGAAATCCATCCAGTGGGAGCTGCGGTGACACATCACGGACAGATGGACGGATAGGACAAAGTTAATAAGCGCTTTTTGTGATTACGCGAACGCGACTAATAAAATCAACCAGAATAACTCTTGATAATACATCAGATGGTGCAGGTCCGAAACTAGCATCGAACATAGTCACATGAATAACTAAACCAAATAACCGAAATCACACACAGATGGACGTGCGGCAAGCAATTTTAGACAATTAGACAGCTCTGTGTGTAAGCTGGGTCTCTGATCCCCTGCAGACAATGCAGCCACTCAGGCCATTGCACTAGCACCTTCTGTGTAGGGCGTTAACCAGTCAGCAAATAAAAGCGTTCCATTTACCTATGGGACGCCTAATTAAATGCAGTTCATTATAAAACAAATGGAGACGCGAACAATCACTGATGCTAGAGCGCCCATCGGGTAAATCGGAATTTCCTAGCAGCTCCCATAAAGTACAACTGTAAGTACATTGCAGACAGCCATACTCCTGCGCATCTAACATTAATATTATAGATATTTAGTTTCTCTTCTGTCACGGACTCTTCATTTAAGTACAAATTCCACTAAAGTTAAATTTGTCGTATAACATTCAAGCTTCGCATCGTCGCTATGTTCGTTGTTGTCGACTTACGAAAATGTCATACAAAATGTAGGGACGTTTACGCTTCATTTGCGCACCAGATTCCACTTGCCTAGCTCCGACAGTCCACGCGTCATCTCCAACACAACGAAAGCTAACACATTTGCACGGCGGCAATATTATTACTTGACATCGCATAAAAAAGATACCTGAACGCATATTATTCAAAGAACAGGATTAAATTTGGCACCAGTCCCACCCACAGGTTTTCTCGGCCACCAAGCGTAGTCGATATAGAGACTAGGTTACGAGTCTGACGGTCCGGGGTTCGAATCCTGGCAAGGACAAGAGAGTTGTCCCTTCTCAAAAACATCCAGACCGGCTCTGGGGCCCGCCCAGCCTCCTATTCAATGGGAACCAGGGCACATTCACCGGGAGTAAAGTGGCCGGGGCGTGATGTTGATCGCTAACATTCATATAGCACCCAGGTTAAGAATGAGTGGAGCTATACCTCTACTCCCCCTGTATAACTTCATGGCGTGGACAGGGGACAACTTTACTTACTAAGTCCTTGAGTAATGTACTATCCTAGTGCGAACAACTTCACGTGGTACACTCCAGTAACAAACAAGGCTCGGGCTACCGTGACGTCGATATAACTCACAGATGTGCTAGTAATTAATCCCAGAAAATTCAGTGTACAGCGATGTATTCAAAATGTCCAGTCCCCTTGATTTAATTGGTACAAACTTTCGTATTGATTTCTCACATGCGTGCTATATGCCTAGCCCCTCTTACTCTGTTTCATCACTTGATAACAACAGCAGATGACGAGTTAATATTGTGAAGCTCCTCTCTAGATTTCCGCTTCTCTGGTCAGAGCATTTTGCGCGCACTTACACAACACTTTGATCCGAACTACCCACGCGCATGTTCTTACTACCCTCGCGCAATTTCTGAGTACCCTCCCGTAGGTTCTTAATACCCTCGCGCAGCTACCTACTTCAGAATGACACCGCATTCAAACACCTCTTGTTAGTCATACCGTGCAACATTCCGGTAGAACAGGCAGCGCAGACCTAAGGAAAAATGTGCAGTTAACATCTGTTTTGCGTTAGAAAGAACTGGAATATTTAATTTTCTTTACATCGGTTGTGATATTATCGATCAACCCATACTTTGTGAGTCTTTGCGTGAGGATTAACCCGAATTTCTAATCCACTTGTGTTCCCGGGCAAAGACATCAAAGTGTAGTACTCGGGTTTCGATACGTTAGGGCTAGGAAAAATGTGCAAGGAGAAGTTTCAAAATCTACGTTCTTCAGCAGCAAACACTCGTGGTTACAGTCCTCAGACGGAAACAGGAATAAACTGGGCACACACTATACCTGGGAAGGGTGGAGCGCTACACACTTCAGTCGAAGAATTCCATGGAAGAAGCCACTTCGGAGAAAACTGTGTAGGTGGGAAGAATAAATCATACGTAATTGTGAATTTGAGAAATGGCGAACGGAGTTGACTGCAATAAAGTTGCTCAGGATAGGGCCAATTGGCGGGGATTTTAACATGGTAAGGTACCTTCGAACTCCATAGGTAAAGGAACAGTTGTGTCTGTGCACGCCATGAAGGCGCATGGCCGAGTGGAGTTATAGCGCCAATCAGTCTTAATTTCGGCACTACATAGATTGAGGAGGCAGCGTCACGCCTCGGCCGCTTTACCTCCGGGAAAATAGTCCCCGGTACCCACTGCGCCCCAGAGCCGGTCCAGTGGCCTTGGGGACGAAAAGTCAAGTGGTCCATCTGACCCTTTAGAATGAAGGCGACATGTTCCTTCGAAACGTCGGGAACCACTCGCCCAAGAATGCAGCGTCACATCCCAGAAGACCGGAATATTCAATTACACAGCTGTAAAAACCTCACAACTACCCTTCACAAGTAAGAACACCATAATTTTGACTCCTCATGTTCTTTCCCCTGATAGTTGATATCTAGTACTTTCTCGCCAGGTGTTCTGTTCGGTCAGTTACTGTTACTTGGTTCTTGGAGAGGGAAGACTAAAATCGTAAGAAGGGGTGGATGTACAGCTTGGCGTTCGATAAAAATTAGCAGTCCACTTCACATCCAAACTGTTTTACCCCGGGAGAAAGAGCCCCGTGTCCATTCCAGGCTAGGTGAGCCCCAGATCCGGTCTGGACGTGGAGGGCAAAGAGGGGAATCAGGAATCGAAACCTGATACTCCAGTCATCCTTAATTCATAGCCTCGTGTCTATACTGCCTGCGCTACGCCGGCTGTGACCCGTACTTCGTTCTCACGCAAAAGCGTATATTGATATTTCTAACCTGGAAGGCTTTTGGGAACACGTTGTAAACTTATAACAAAATATATGAGTAATTCAGCATCAAGACACGTATTAAGGCCTCGACCCCTCTTTAGAAATACAGAAACTGCTGTGTTTTTGTATCGCACATAACCTAACATCTGTTGTCAGAACTACAATGCGGTAACCACCATTAAAAGCGGATGACCGCAATTCCATATACTTCCTGTTTCCCGTGTTATGACTTTACAAAGCAGCAATATGCGTAAGTATGGCTGCTCTTTAATTCTTTATTGTCCTGATGCGGTGACCCAAAATCTTGCCTTCGATTTGCAAACAACAGTCCAGTGTAGCGCCCTCACAGATCAGCATGACGCGTCATGTTACAAACGAATGAAGGCGTCTATCAGCAGCACACCGTGACTTCGTTTGTCGCCATCTCGACAAGATCCCTGAAGACGTAAAAATACGGACTGAATGAATAAAACTCCTCACTTACGAAGACAATCTTACGAATACACTAACCCTAATAAAAATAGGGAAACTCACTACAATGGAATTTATAAAGATAATGTTGATATTTCTTTGAAATTCGTCTGTAACACCCCTTCGTAGCCGACAGAATAAAGCTGGGTGGATACCAAACAGCCCACACTCGGCAAACAAATGTGTACAATATGTGCAGTATACATCATAACATACTGTACAGGCGCATTCCATAGCACAGTGCACAGTTACCACATGCGTTCTTTGCATTCTGGCATTCTGAATATTTGTTCGAGGGTATGAAGCGCCAGCAGTCATTGACAAAGGTTTGTACTGTTACCACTCCTGTTAACCTTTTAAAGCCTATCTGTAACTTTACATACTACCAGGTTTAACATTAAAAAATTCTACATGGTGCCCACATTACGTTTATGTGTTTTGTACGGATCTCAGAACAAACAGCAACTTTTGCCTTATAAAACATTAAGAGACTGGTTTTTATAACTGAGGTGGAGTGTTTACAGCGCGGTTCGCACTGAGTCCTTATATAAAACAGATAGGCTTCGTCTCTAAAGGGTTAATATGCTTCCTGCGGTAACCGTGGTCACTTAATTATTCTCATGGTACTGCACTTCAGTGAAAAGTGAGATGTAAAGTTGCCCCTGTGCATGCGACAAAGGCGTATCTACGAGTGGAGGCACAGTTCCACTCATTCTTAACCTCAGCAATATATGGAAGCATGGCGCTATGTTGAGGCACTGTGCTACAAACCGGCAGGTCGCGGGTTCGATTCCCGATGGTGTCAGTGGAATTTTTCATTGGCATAATCCTGTCGGTCGCACTATGGCCCTGGGGTCGACTCAGCCTCTAACGGAAATGAGTACCAGGAATATTTCCTGGGGGGTAAACGCGGCCGGTGCGTAGGGCTGACAACCTTACCACCTTCAAGCGCCGATTGTCTAGAAATCTGGGAGCCTCAACCTCCTGGAACCCTCTGGGCCTGTCCAGGCCTGTAATGGGACTGCTTTTTTTTTTAAATGGCGCTATCGCTCCCATCTCACAAGATGGTACGTTTTCCACACCGTCATTCCTGATTTTAGGGAATAAAAAAAGCTACTGATTTGGACTGGTCTCCAGTGGAATAACGTACATAGTATTTCTAACGCGAGACTGAGAATTGCAGAACGGGCGGTGTCACTGGTCGTTTTGCAGCAACGGTGTCGTCCGCTCTACGGCGAGCAGCACCACGACCAGAAAAAAAAAGCATACATAATACAAATTGTTAATGTACACTCTATGGGCGACTTTTCAGATTCTGATGAGCGGGTTCCGCCTTCATTTGGACACTTGTATAAAATGTAATCAACATCCACTCTGCGATCTCGTGTTGAAATATGAGCCATCCACAATCCCACACGCGTTCTTTTCCTGCACGTTGTGCAGGGAATATACTACTTGAAATCTTTAAGTTCTAGAGGTCACGAAAAGCGATAAAAACCTTCACGGACAATAGCTCCATCAAATCGGGACAGAAGATACGGTCTCTGTATTGAAATGTTCGCCCTGCATCGTATCACACCAACAGGTTACGTCACCCGCTTGATCAACACACCAGTGCCAGTCGACTGCGAGAAACAATAAGTTTATTGTTACTGGTCACTCGGTGTCAGTCGTACGCCGTTTTAACATTGTCGACAAACTGCATCCGAAAGCTTTATTTTGGTCCGAAAGCGCATTTATGAAACAAATCAAGGCACGAGCTTAAGAGTCTGACATGAGTCTCCTTCAGTACGCACCCTGGAAACTACTTCGGTAAGATCCGGTGTTAGCCCACGTATCTTAGTTCAGAAAAAAATGCGGTTATAAGATTGCGGCATCTGTGTGTGTACGTGAGTGTGACTGTGTGTGTGTGTGTCCACTTGAGTCTTCGAAATAACTGACCAGTTTTCATGAAATATCGCAGGGAAGTTACACCACTTGAAACGACCCCAAAATTGCATAATCGGGTGCCAGTTCTTTCTGCTTCTTTTTTTTATGTAGTACTATGAGTTGCATTTTACCTGAAATTTAAGCCTGTATTTAGCCTGATGGCTTATTAAATACGCAACATGTAGCGTTTTCTCATAATGCATACTTGTGTTGGACCGATGATGTGACGTTTTGATTCCTTCGGTTCGTGTAGGTCTATCATATTAATGGAGCCGACTCACAGATCGCCCACACACACACACACGCGCGCGCGCGCGCGCACGCACTCACGCAGGGTACAGGAAGTGATAAATTATAGTTGCAAGCTAAAATAATACCCAGCAGAAAAACTAAAACTATGCAAAAACATTTGTAGGCCCATAAACTTAAGGACACATTCTAGTCCTTGGGTTTTCGCGGATGGCGTTTCAAAGTGTGGAATCGGCTTTAGGGGTTAGGCCGTGTAGAGGGATGAGGTTCATAATGAAGAGGCAGCTCCTCTGTCTAAAGCGACGGATTATTATACCCAGTCTCTGAGCTGCCTTCTTTTAAACGTGCTTGAGTTAGCCGACCAGGTCAGCGGAGTATCAACGTTTACCCTCAGATAGCACTGCATCTACCAACACTACAGGCTCTCCAAAGAGGTGGCCTTGCCTGGACCTGTCTCCCCCATTTTCAGTGAACACGATTTGAGAATGAAGTCAGAACGTTACTCCAAACTGCTGTACGCCTGCCTGTCCATCGGACTATGCAACGTCACATCCCTGAAGACCGTAATATTATCGGAGCCCTGCGAACCTCAGATCTCTCTCATGTCTTTTTTCTTTCAGAGGAGATAATATCTGGCAGGAAGCCTGTTGTTGAGGTTAACACATGCAGTGTCATGGAAGTGGAAGTGTAAATTTTATTATCAAAAATTCAATTAAGAAACAAATCAACACAAGTTTGGCAACAATCAATATATGTATATAAACATGACCAGATTCACAAAAATTGCATATGCACAACTGGAATACAAACATCGCTTCCACTTCGCTTCAGTTCTATATACTGCAATAAAGGTAAAAACGTTAATATTGTCCCGCTGCTTAATTACACATTACGCCATGAAGACGTATGGGGGAATGGGGGTATAGCTCCACCCTTTTTTTAATTTCAGTACTCGATGGAGGTGAGTGGTCACCTTCAAGCCCCAAGTGCTTTACGCCGGGAAGTACACACAATTACAAAAGCTCTTTTTGAGTGACACTTTTTCTTGCATGAAATACAAATCTAATATTCCAAACTGGCTTCAGTCAAGTGAAATTCCGTGAACGGCGTATAAACATTGCTGCGCAATGTGTTCAAATCTCTGTTCTGTGAAGGTACATCGGTTTGCTTAAATCCCAAAACGGCAAAGCGAAGTCAAGCGCCGTCGTACTCCAGCCTTAATAGTTCAGACACTAAAATGTGCCGGGACCTTGTCTGTAACCGCTAAAACTGACACCAATACCCGGGAAGTGACGTGTGGGGACGAAGAAGCTGCCACCACTTGAGAAAGCTTTGAGAGAGGGCGGGCCACTTGATTTCACACCTGGACTGAAGATCGGCCTCTGAGGCTTCGGCTGCTGGTACAGTGCGTTGTGCGGTACGAATCCATCATTTGTTAGAGAAACAGACAGCTGTTGATCGTCTACAAAGTCAGGTTCCTTTCCTTCGTACACGGCTCGTGGAATGGTTGTGTAGCTTTGTAGTTCCTTCGGGATTGGGTTGTAGGCTTGTTGCGATGTGTAAATAAAGTTGGGGTCAGCATTTACAGCTACAGGTATAGGGACCCGCAAATGCTGATAGGCAGACTGCGGCGCCCTGGAACTGTGTTGAGTTTGTGGTTTTGCTTCTGTGGGAACAGAGGGAGCTTCTTTATGAATGACGGGCTGCACAAAATGATATGGTTGTGGAGATGTTACAGGCTGATTGTTGTAGATCAAAGGAGAAGGTGGCGCCTGAAGGAACTGCAAACCGGTGTAGCCGCCCTGATGGAGGTAGACCGGTGTGCCTGTCGGTAGGCCCTGATGGTGAGGGGTGACGTACGCGACGTCTGGTACAATTCCAGGAAGGTTCCCAGCAAGGCCGCTGCCTGGCAGGTACAGCGCTACAACGCTACCTGTTGGTGGAGTCTGGAACTGCAACTGTGGCTGATACGATTGCAGTTGCTGCTGTACCGGATAGTTCTGCTGTTGATGGTCTGTGAAATCTGGAACGTTCGGTTGCTGTTGGGGTTTGATTTGCTGCTGCACTTCTGGTTGTTGTTGTTGCACCTCTTTTGCGCGTAGGTTGTCCCGCTCGATGTCTTCAAGTTTTACTCGTTTTTCTACTCCCAGCGTGAGATCCGCAGAGAGGAGGATAACAAGCAGTGCTGTTGGCGCAATCTGGAACAAATCAGCATGATAACAGACAAACATTTTGCGCGGCCCCAGAACAGAATGAGAATTTCCTCAAGCTGCACCTAAGCATCGACTGTCGTAAAAGAAGTTTACATGGTAAATGCCCGATTAATACTTTAAAAAAACATGAATTCCTTCCTAGCTGTCTTCGCGTTTGAGTTTTTAAAACAACATGCACCCCTTTCAAATGTCAAGCTAAAACCCTACCACACAAAGCCGCTAAATGAACACACAGTCGCACAGAAAACTCCAAATGTCGTGGAAGACAAATTTTACATATAATACGGTAATATCATCCTCTGCACGTGGTCCTGACGCTAAACCGAGTGAAAATGTGTACTATACTGCTACGACAATGTAAGCGTTAACGTGCCAGGCTGCAGAAGGGCCCGACACTCTAATCCTAAAAACCAAGCAAAACGCATGGCAAGGCCACGAAAGATGAATTTCCGAAATGGCATAAAGTTATCACTTAAAACATGCTGTAAATCTCAAATATTTTTAACGCATATCAGATCTGACACACTACAACGAACGCCTCCAGTTTCAAAACCGTATGATTTACAGAACACATTGCCTGGGCACAAAATTTGCACGTTGTGAGGCAAAAAAGTTACAGGATCGAAAGAGATTTTTATACTATGTCGTCTCGTAACTGCGAAATCGGACTGATTTCATAACTGCTCGTCTGCTCCTTCCGCTTGCTTCGCGCATCAAAAGCCAGCACTCATGAATTTACAGTCCAGAGGGAGCAACAGAGCGAATGGGCCACACAATGGTACGTCATACACGTATTTCCTAACTTGAAGCCTCCGCGGCGGTTGGTAACCATCCACCAATGCACGCCGCGCAACATCATACAGGAGCAAAACCCTCAACTACTCCGCAGTGGAAGACTGAAATCTCACATTTCCTAACTTGTCTGATTAGAAAGCAACCTTCAATAACTCCCGGTACTCGTTACAGTAATTCAAGAACTCACGAAATAACAAAGAACGCCAGATTTCAGCTTGAAGAAATATCAGCAGTAATCCGGTATAGCCGACATGTCCCTTGAAAAAGGCGGAAGAAGGGGCAAGTCCGTCGCCCTCAGAACTGCAGCTTTTCACGTAGAAAGAAAGCTTCTATTCCTTTCACTTCCGCCGCTTACTCCCCACCAAACCCACTGTGTGTACGCTGAAATGTATTTATGTATTACACGTTTATAATGTCAGCACGGGTTATGGTGGAAGAATCTGACGCACCTCCCATCAAGCCGGGCCAACTCACAACCCCAAGCTCGTTTGACTGCTGCAATATCCAGAAAACAATGACAGAGTCACTGCATTTCAGACAGCATACTAGGGTTCCTGCGAAGGGCATATGAAAAGTGATTTCCTCCAAAAGCGCCAGTACATACGGACAGTCAGTCAAGGTTCTATGTTTGCAGTCTTAATGCATCGCTATTCGTTTGTATTTATTAAAATATTCAACTCCGCTACACGTTTCGGCAACGACTTAGTCATCAACACATGCAGTCCACGTAGAATGACAGCGCAATGCACTTATTTTAAATTATAAAATACCATAACATAAAATTTAAAAAAATCCTTTAAAATTCATTCGAATAATTTGTTCGTATGATAGCCACATTATTACATCGCTGTCGGATGTTCTTGTTTTGTTACAAACACTCGTGACACTTTTGTTATAAACACCTGTGATTGTTCATTTGCACCATCATCAGATTCAAATACAAGACGAGGCGGTGGAATGCTAATTGTAAAAACTTTTTATTTTGAACGCGTATTGTAGGCATAATGACGTGCTGGTCTCCTATAAACCTGCTTATACTTGCACTGATGTCATGATGCAACTGTTCTAATTCTGTGTGCGTTTCTTTTCTGAACTGAAACATGTAACGGTACACTTATTGTCTAAAATGTTTAACGACGAACAAAGTACCAGAAAGAACACATATTCCACCATAATGTAGGTGTACATATCCGTTACTTACACATCAATTGTTTAGTTCATAAGATACAACATGACGCAAAAATATTTAATGCAACAGATGGAGAGGTAAAGTTCAGCGTTAGGTGTTCACTAACACACTTTCTGAATACGTTACGTCTGCCCGGTATAATTTAAAAAATCCGCGTCGTCGCTGTGATTACAGTTCATGACACAGGCGCTACAGGAAATAAATTTCATAACAGTTTCGACCTCAAGCAAACACACTGTTTCACACGTTCCATAGAAACGGCCCGAACACACACACACTAAATATGCTATATTTCGAAGATGCAGTACCTCACATTTCACCTGATGGCGATAGTGTCCCTCCCACCTCAGAACTTGTCTTTGCAATCACGCAAATCTACGTATTATTGAAGGCTGGGTATTAGGAATAAGAAGGCTGGAGTAACGCAACTGTTTCAAAGGTGACTAACAGGTTAATTATAAAACTTACTACTCAAGACGGCCGATCACAGTGGCCACGCCGTCTGAGGCGTAGGTCTGCGGCCGAGCGCTTGCTGGGATCGTTGGTTCGAATCCCACCGGAGGCATGGATATTTGTCTGTTGTGAGTGTTTGTGTTGTCAGGTAGAGGTCTCTGCGACCGGCCGATCCCTCGTCCAGAGGAGTCATACCGACTGTGGTGTGTGTCTGAGTGTAATCAAGTGAAAATAAAAACAAACTCGACAACTACTGTGGGTAGAAGAGGAAAGGACTACGAAACGGAACTACTCAAGACGTCGGTACTTTGTAAACCTATCCTCGACAAGGCAATGACGGGTAAAGCAAAAAGCAGTCCCATTACAGGCCTGGACAGGCCCACAGGGTTCCAGGAGGTTGAGGCTCCCAGATTTCTAGACAATCGGCACATGAAGGTGGTAAGGTTGTCAGCCCTACGCACCGACCGCGTTTACCCCCCAGGAAATATTCCTGTTACTCATTTCCGTTAGAGGCTGAGTCGACCCCAGGGCCATAGAGCGGCCGACAGGATTATGCCAATGAAAAATTCCACTGACACCATCGGGAATCGAACCCGCGACCTGCCGGTTTGTAGCACAGTGCCTCACCCAACTGCGCCACCGCGGCAATGACGCGTAGGTCCATTTAGTTAACGCATGACGTCGGTCTGCTGCCTAGGCACTAAAACTCCTTACACGTTTCATTTTATTACATCCTTATGCCTTATACCAAGTTTTATCAAAACGTGCCTAAGAACACGAAATATACACGCAGGCACATGTAAATGAAACTCAAAGAACGTAAACAAAAAGCCAAATCGTTCAAGAAAATTTGACTTAGTCGTCAGTCATCAGCCGTCAGCGCGCAGAAACGACATACTTGTATCTAACGTAAGTCCTACGTGCGCGGCATTCACAGCACGAACTGACAAAATCGCTTCCGGTTATTACTCGCCGGATTCCAAGAGAAAAGCACACTGCCTTCTACAAAGTGACGCCGTGTAGTTTGGTAGGTGGGTCAGAAAGCTTCGAAGGGACATGGTGCCTCTGTCTTAAAAATGTTGGTACTGTCTTCTACCATGTGATGCCGTGTAGTTTGGTAGGTGGGTCTGGAAGTTTCAAAGGGAAGTGGTGTCTCCATCTTAAAAATGTTGGTACCCACCTACTAAAACACACGGCGTCACATCCCAGAAGTCAGTAACCTTCACACTAACAGCCATGAGAACGACTTCACCTGTTCACACCAGGGCTGCGGCGTCTGTACACAAAACCTCCCACTCCTACGCCTTCATAGAAGCTCAATATGTAGTAACAACGGCAAAACTACTGAAATGGTAAATGTTATCATAAGACATTTCATCGCTACCACGTGAATCATCATGCTACTTTTTAGACTTATAACCTACATTTAAGCATAAGTCTAATGGTTTTGTAGCTAGTATCTATTTAAGGTTTTATATGGAGGTCGGAGTCGGTACATTTTTACCGACTCCGACTCCACAGCCCTGGTTCACACCGCAAAAAATAATTTTGTTCTAATCGCTATATTCTTGTTCAAATTGGACAGTAAAACACGTGAGTGGTAAAACTAACTCCATGGTGCAATATTTCTTGAGAAACTGACAGTTGCTTTGCTAGTCCAGAAATTCCCCGCATTTTATACAATACGAAGGTTCATTGCCCTGTTCACAATTGTCCCTATTCTAAGCCAGATCAATCCAGCCCATATCATCCCACGTCTTTAAGACCTATTTTCACATCATCCTCCCCAACCATGTCTGGGTCTTCCAAGTGGTTGTTTTCCTTTAGGTTTCCCCGCCAAAACCCTACATGCATTTCATCACAATACGCGCCACATGCCCCTCCCACCTCATTTTTCTTGATCTGATCGCCAGAACGTCTGGCGACGGGTCAAATCATCCGGCTCATCACTCTGCTATTCGGCTTCCTGTTAATTCTTCCCATTTAGGCCCAAATATCTTCCTCAGCACCCTATTCTCGAACACCCTCAACCTATGTTCTTCCCTTAATGCGACATACCAAGTTTCACACCCATATAAGACAGCCAAAATTAAAATTCTGGGTGTTTAATCTTTATAGCTTTAGCAAACGAGGGACAAAATATTATGAGGTGAATGGTATAAGCCTACGTATACTGATTCTTTTTGTGTACATGGCCATATTGCTGCCAAGCAAATCACACTGAAAATGTGAGTTCGAACGCAAAGGAGAGCATGCCATGAATAAATCGCGACTGCTGCAGCAACGGTACGTTTATGGGGGCATCATCTGCTGGGCGTATTCGCACCTGTCTACCGGTTACGTTATATACACTTATATCACACTCACAGCTGTATGTGACAACAGTTATAACCTATTAGACAAAGTGTCAGTGGCTCATAACAGGGACAAAACTCGGCTTAATACATAAGTGACATCAGACACGCTTTCATTCATGTTATGAGTATGTGGCCTGCGAAACCGATCGAGTCTCGTTACGTACCCCTGACAAACAAATCGAACTGACCCAAACACGAAGGCATATACTGCAGGGTGTAAACACGGGAGGTAGGTGACGTTACAAGTATCCCAAACATCCACATTTAACATACTCCGAGATGTGTTTCCAAAACACCACCAGGGCCTTAAAATCTGTGTTTTCCACAGACCAGTCAACACAGCCATCACAGAATATACTGTAATACACTAACCCCTCGCTATACAAGCAGTCAGATCACGCGACGCACGAATTAATACCTGTCTTGCAATTTACGGGCCGATTTTCGCTTAACGAGCTCCTTCCACTTGCAAACCGATTGTTGTTCCCGGCACATATTCTGGACTGTAGTTGGTTTACGAACCTTTTCGCATGCGCAGAATGTACATCAGTGAGCGACCTGCGCAGAAGCAACAGCATCTGCAGTACAGCAGCGTCTTTAATTGTTCTCGGATCTTTTTGTAAAGCTTGCTATTCTCGGTGTTATAATTTTGCACTGACTAAATCTTAAATAATTTTTGTGTTTCATATTTATAATTAGGATTGTAGCTGATGTTGCTGCACAGGGTAATGATTAAGTATGTTATTTAAATGTAGTAAATGACCAACGGTCAAATTTTCTTTATTCAAGTACTGTTCTGTTGTATTAAGGTGAACTCTGCAGGCTACGTTTGGGAGAGAAATTTTTGACTTCTGAAACCGATAAAAATTTGTAAAATGAAAAGTAATGGGAAAGTCATTTTCGGTTAATGCCTTATGAGCAGTTTTCGAGGAACGACTTTAGGTGACAAACCGAGGAATTACTGCATCCTATCTAACCACATTTTACATATACTCTGCTACAGTTTCGTGCCTACGCACGCCATGAAGACCTAGGGGGAAGCAAGGGTGTAACCGCGCTCATTCTTAACATAAGCAGAAGACAGAGGTGAGTGATCAACCTCACACCCCTGCCGCTTTCTCTCCGGGGAAAGCGTCCCAGGTACCCGTTGAATAGGAAGCTGGGCGGGTCCCAGAGCCGGTCTGTCCGCTTTGCAGCAGAGAAAACCTCTTGCCCTGCCGGGAGTCGAAAGACACCTCTTCGGTCTTCCAGCCCGTAACATAGTCACTATACCAACTACCCTGTCCCTTTCTCTGTACATTCAAACATTAAAACCCTTTCCACAACCGTCGCTAAGATGTTAATTTTTCGAAAATTTACCACCATTTAAAATACGATCATAAGAGGCTAGGAAGTGCATGCATTGCATGACAATTCGGTACCCGGTTACCTGGTAAGTCGCAATACTCTGTCAAAAAGATGTATTAGGTACCAAGTACGATTCTTTTTCTCTGCAACCATTCTTCTAGAGATTTTCCAGATCCGGAAAAAATACGCTGCGTAACATCCTAGAAGAGCGAAAGCCCGGAGTTTAATGTTAGTTTCAATTCTATTTACTATATGGTGAAATTCCAATCCAACTCAGTTATGTCATGAAAGGGATTGAATATTTTGTGTTGTTATAACCGAGGAATGTAATGTTACGATTAACAGTGACGAATTAAATGGTATCACAGCATATCTGATGCTACAGACGAGGTGTCGCATAAACCGATGTCGTTATAACCGGGTTCAACTGTAATTTCTTTCTGAGAGGTAAGACGCTTTTTTTTACCCGAGTCTTCTAAGCCTATTACAAGATTCAGAAGGCAGCTACAATCTGGACGTGCCTCTAATAACAATATGTACTGTTAACGTTACGTTGTGTCATGCGGTTTCCCAGTCACAATTTGAACCTGTTTTCCTCACTAAAGATAGGTGCCCTGCTCATTTAATTTCATTCCTCTACGAGAATTGAGAGTTCAGTGCAAGCTGTGCAGACACATCGACAGGTCTGTTATCTCTATTAGGCCCGAGCATTACCGACGTGTCCTAAAAATTCCTTACTTTCTACGTGTCTATCACACTCTTGACAGATCAGTTCTGCATTCATAGCTAGAATCAGAGTTCCTACGCTTTTCTGAGTTTAAATTCTTCGAAAAGAATGCGAAAAAAAAATTAAAAATATCTGTATCGAAAGAACACGTACCATTGCAGGATGTCTGTAACGGCTGTCTCACTGCTGAACTACAGCTTCTTCACTCCGACACGAAATATATAGAGCAGTGAGGACCGGTTCTGCCCCACCTCATATGAACTGGCGCACATCTCGGATCGCCTTTCTTAGCAATTCGCCATCATGTGATTCCGACTAAATACAATGGAAGGGGGAAGATTAACTTACACCTTGTCTCATACCGTAGCTGAAACTACTCATACTCGACTATGATGTATAAACAAGAATCACGGAATTCAAGTCTTAATACTGAAAAAAGAAACTTCATGTGCTTCAAATACGTGCCAGAACTCTTCGATTAAACCTGGTAACATGGGCCTTCAGCTGAAGGGTACATGTGACACATAGCCAGACAAGTAGGTAGGTAGGTAGGTAGGTAGGTAGGTAGGTAGGTAGGTAGGTAGGTAGGTAGGTAGGTAGGTAGGTAGATACATCCCATAGATCCAAACGAAGAAGGGTACAGGGCAAGCCAGAATGAAATATATATGTGTCACACATGTATATATGTATAACACATATAAAAAAATACACTAGAATAGACAGAATTGCAAACGTAATTACATTATTCACAGTTGCATGGCAAATGTATACTATATCTAGAGCTAGGGTTATATAAATTACATAAATGCGCGCGCGCAGGTATACATATAGATATATTTATCTACATACATATATGCACACAATATGCACAAATGGACATTATTACAGAGCAGAAAGTGTGACTTTAAAATGAATTCTTTCAGTTGGTACTTCCCACTATTATCCCTCGTTTGTCTTAGTGTTAATAACGACAAAAGCCTATCGCCAGAAGTGAACACACAAGCTGCATGTTTGGCTGTTGGTGAAGCTACTTGACAGGTCACAGCAGCAAGTGTGGTTGCACACAGCATCGGAAATCACTACACAAACTCCCCAGCACCACTATTTGCAGTCTACTACGGTTCCTTGCACGCGGTGGCGTTGTTGCTACAAACCGGAAGGCCACAGGTTCGCTTCCCGATGGTATCACTGGAATTTTTCATTGACATAAACCTTCCGGCCACACTGCGGCCCTGGGGTCGACTCAGCCTGTAACAGAAATGAGTACCAGGAATATTTCCTGGGGGGGGGGGGGGGGGTAAAGACGGCCGGTGCATAGGGCTGACAACCTTACCACCTTCATGTGCCGACTGTCTAGAAGTCTGGGAGCCTCAACCTCCTGGAACCCCAAGCGGCCTGTCCAGGCCTGTAATGGGACTGCTTACTAAGGTTCCTTGCAGTCTGTTCATAAAATCGGATTAACGATGTATACGATACACATGAAAAAGCCCGTTTATGCCCTTAGGTGAAGTAGGTGTTATTACGGGTCAGTATAGCTGCAAACTCGCAGGCAGTTCGCCCATATCGAATTAAAATTACTTGTACATTTGATGTTTTCACGGCTGTGAACAGTGCAGCTTCCTGGGACAAGTCCTTGTAGCCACTAGATGACGGGAGGCAGCAGGTTCCATCGAAACATCAGTGAAGTTATACCAGACTAAACGGCCTCACACGTAAGACAGACGCAGCAGGTTCCGCCATTAGTAAATTTATACCAGACTACATGGCATCACATACCTCATGCAAGTATTCTTCAAAAAGACTTCAATAGTTTAGGCTCTGATAGCAGCTACTGGAGGTCAATGACAGAGGCACATGTTCTACAGATTCGAAAGTTTGTACAGGACTTCTGTTAAACCGTATCGAAAAACATAACGGCGTTATCTAGACTGTAACGATTTGTGCAGCAATGGACGCCTTCGACGTTTCGACACAAACTACTGCCTGCATCTTGACGGTAAACACACACTAATTTGGTCTAGTATACCGAAAGAACACACTAAAATCAACAAAACCTGTTGACCTAATTTCTCCGTAATGCGTACCGCATATCTGCGATGTCCTATCGGGTCGCCATCAAGTTTTGGCATTGCCTGCATATATTCATTTCCACTGTCTTCGACACTTTGTTTTCCGTTAGCTTCCCTGCCTCATTCAGGACTTGTTTTCACTGCGTCGCCAGCTGAATGACCTGCTCGAAGTAGCCACTGTAGTACTGCCGATTACGACAGAGCTGAATGGCGCGGCGTTCAAAGCAAACTAGATCAGCTAGCCGACCAAAAGAAAACAGCCCACAAAACGTATGTTCTTCTCAAACTTCGACAGAACAGGGAATAAATCTGCAACTCTAAAAGCCGGAAAGAAGGAGACACCTAGCAGTCTGGGCCAGCCAGGTCCGAGATTAGCAGTGAATAGCAGAACGCTCAACGCCATCCCACAACGTCGCGCTTGCCCTCTAATGCGGACGACACGACTCTCGTAATCGCGTCCGATAAGACGCCGTTGCTCGTCATTCATATAAGAGACCTACCTCGTACATCAGCAGAATGGTGCGCACTGGCTCCGGGACTGCAGGACTGCAATCAGCGTCTCCAGCAGCTATGCCGTGTTTATTGTTAAAACTGCCAGGCGCATCCGAAGTGCCTAGGCCAGTCCAGCCTTTTGGAGAGCCAATATAATGGGTCAGTACAACACGATATGCAGGGGTAACCCCTGAATACACAGGTGACAAGGTCGGCTCTCAGCCAAGCTGACAAGTACACAGCTGAGAGACTGGGCATGCTACGCCCTCGAAGCACTGCGTCCGTCATTAACGGTGTGGTCATCATCACGTAGCCTGTCTTAACGACAGGTCCCTTTCCTCCTCCAAAGTGGGTTCTGCACCGAGTGCAATCTAGGGCTTCCGCTTTCAAATTCCAGTATATTCTCGCTGCCTTCAAGTCATCCAGTAGCTGCTTACCTCTTCTTCCTCGTCTTACCGTCCCTTCTATCTTCCCTTAAATAACGTGTTCTAGAAGGCACTTCCTACGCAAGCTGTGACCAATCCAATTAGCCCCCTTCATTTTATTGTATGTAGGATGTTCCTTTCCTCCTTGCCTTTATATAATACTTACTCATTTTTCACATGATCAGTCCAAATGATTTCCATCTTTCTTTCAGAACTTCCAAGGTACTTCTGATATGCCTTCCAAAGTGTCCAGGCTGCACCACCAGACAAAGCTATGCTCCTAATGTAGCATTTTGCTAGTTTCTTTCTTAAATTTCGCTAGTTTCTTCCTCAAATTTAAGTCCAATTTGCTGGTGAAAACAGCCATATTCTTGTTGAATGCTGATTTTGCCATGGCAATAATAAATGTGTATGGCTTTATAAGCAGTTCATGCATCTGATGATTGATTATGTCTGCTCAGTGTGGAAGTCCACTGCCTCCAGTCACGTTCAGAAGCTGCAGCAAGTACTGCAATCCAAATATCTTCTCAGTGTGACTACCGAACCCCAGTACATTAGTAACAAGCAAGTTTACAATGATGTGAAAGTTCCAATTTTTTGCCGAACAATGACTGACTGTATGGATTCCAATTTAGCAGCTGGGGGAAACCCCACTTGGCAACTTGGAATAAACGACTTAAAGCTTAACATCTTCATATGCGTCACTACAGGTGCCACCCAAATATCTGTGAACAGCTGGAAGTACAATTTCACTTTTTCCACTTGAAACGGAGACCTCTGTGGCCTCTGTTGAAATAACAGGAGGTAGGCCTGCAGGATTAAGGTTAACGTAATTGCTAAATGCAAAGGACGCTCTACCTTTTGCACCTGGGAAGGCGACTATCTGATAAATGTGGTACTTTGGAATAGTCAAAAACCCTTCGTTAAGCTGAAGATGTGATTCTGAGAGCAAGGCCTCATCTGTTTTTGGTTCTTACAGCTGCTTACTGTGCTCACAGTGCTGCATCCCAATGCCATTTTCAGTTTGTTTCAGGGGACTATGAACTCTAGCAACCACTGTGTTTCTTCAGATCAAGTACGAGTTCTGTATTGGTTACTGCGTTTTCTTCTAATGCAGAACCATTTACCTCTATCGGATGCTGCTTTACATAGCACACGTAGAAGTACCTTTCTCATTTAAACCACTCCTGTGTACAAACCGCACAGCTGGAATATGAAAACTGCGCCTTTTAAATTTTAACTGGGGATGAGTCTATGCTAATGGGTTTGGCTTGGCTGTAAGCTTTGACTTGTTCATACTGAGGACTGCTCCTGCTGCCGGGAGAGACTCCTACTGGTAAATAGGCCTTCGGGAGGAAAGCTGTGGATGAATGATATCAAGGGATTAAACCCAGACTGGCAGTGATCGCACTCGCTGATGGGCAATGTGATGTGACGGTGGGGGGGAGGGAAGCCAGCCATGCCTGGTCTTTTATTATATCCTGTCATTTACCTCCTAAGGCAAACTTTGGGGTATCTGATTACTATTTCAGGCACTCACTGCGGAGTCAACTTGCCCACCTTATTACTGGTAGCCTCCACTGGCCTGCTGCCCTTTGGTCACTTTCTACTGTTACTGCTAAGTGACTTCAGCCACAACTTGGTCTGAATAAGCAGCAACACTGTAACAGTGCAGTGACAAAGCATTCAGGTGTGTAATTACTGAATCTGACAGAAGTGAAATTTACATTGAACAGATGGAAAATTCCTTTTGTAAGTCATGTAAAACACCATGCTGTAATCTTTGACAGAGATATTACATGAAGGATAAGTGTAGAAATTAAGGAAATCTACGTGATTAAGCACTGTATTACTACAACATGCTCATTAGGTCCAAGGGGAGTTATGGCAAGTCCAGCTGGAATTTGCAGCAGATACATCTCTGGTGAAATAGTAGCGCCACCAGAAAATGGTCCTGGCACAGCTCACAATTTGCCTAAGGCTTTCAAGATATCACATATATATATCACACAGGAATGCAGGCAACAAAGTCATATGAATGCTAATGTCTGTAACAGAGGACAAGGGAATGTCTAACAAAGAAAAATATAAGAGGCTTAAAATTGGTGGCAGTTAAACATACAGCTGTTAAAGTGACTACGCTGCCATTATAAAACCTAAGATAATGCACAACGAGCTCTACAAAACCTGGACTGTCAGTGGTCATACATACAGAGTAAGCATTAACAGTGAATGATATTTCACATACTTAGTATACTCCAGTTATATGACAGTCAAATACACACATACAAGCCTACTTGACACAGACAGGCACAAAACACACAACAGATTCTTCCTCTCATCAACTTCATATGCTCTGATTATGAGCCCCAGGAGGCTCACAACCACAATGGACTATGTATCAGCTGCTAACGGACACGGACTTGACATTCACCCTGACCAGTATACTGTCGTCACTGCCTTCTCTACACAGAACATAATCATTCTCCGAAGAAACTTCAATGTCACCACCAACATTTATTTCTCTGAAGTTTATAGGAAAACGCCCTTGAAAATGCCTTTCTCCAATCAAAGCATCAGCATTGCTTCAGGTATCACTGCACTGAAAAGGCCATTTATTCTGCCCATCTGTGCATGTGCACATGCATCAATTTGTTTACCCATTTTTACTGCACAAGCATAGATATTATAACTTTCTAGTCATTAGGTAGATTTATGTCTTGGTAAGGATATGGCAGATCAGTTTATACTGGGGTTCATGAGTTCTGAGTCTACTGATGTCACTGCATATGTCAAGGGATCTGTGTAGGTCTGGCAGGATGCAGACACATTGGCGTCTACCAGTACACTGTCACTACTATCCGCTCTATGCAGCATGTGGTCATTCAGCGAAACTTCCATGTCAGTGCCAGTTTAGGAAATGATACACAGCAAGTTGCCACACGAGCATCTCTAATGGAGGCTCCAAATGTACGTAGCACTTTCTATTGCACTGCAATGTGAATGCCTTCACAGATGAACACATGGGTCACCAGCAAGTTGAGAATTCTATCATTAAGGAACAGTGCCACTACACTGAGGTAAACATCAATCAATTTTTTACAAAATGCAATGTCAGTGTTGAGTTTACACAGTTCACTTTGTATGCATGTAGTGCAAAGAAGGTAAACCATTGACACCCACAGATTCTGGTTCGCACCACTGATGTGCACATACAGAGAAACTCACTTAAGAAAAACCTGGTTAAGAAAACTTCCCGCCTAAGAAGTCAGGACAAAAAAGCACCAAAATTCTCCCATTTCATTAAAATTACCCTTTTAAGAAATTTTCCGCTTAAGAAGTAGGATTTTCTTGGCATTATCAAAATTTTCTTAACAGGGTTTCACTGTATAAGTGAATTCAATTTTTCAGGCTAAATTTCAGATACAAATAACTCTTACTAAACAACAAAAACATTCATTCCCATGAGTGTGAATCACTGAAACAAAAATTGTTAATTCCAATGAACACAGTGTGTTGACTGCTAATTTGAGAATAACACAAAATGTCACAGGGTACAAAAACAGTGACTAGATTTTGTCAGTGCCACAGAAGACACATTCTGAAAGAGTCATGTACTTACTCCCACCTGCCATCTATTCCAAATATTGGTTAACTTCTTAAATTTGACTAACATAACATAAATGTTTAGATGTAACATGCTTAAGGCTCACAGACATAATCGACCCTCTGTTTGCTACGGAATATATTAATAGAAAATAATGTGTTTCGTACATACGATATCCAGAGTCAAAAAAACAAATGATGCAGTAAGCAAATCAAAAAATGTTGAAACTGATCCTTCTATGCTTATGACACCAGTACTTGCACACTTATAATGAAGTGATACCTACACACTTGTTTTGATATTTTATGTCCTTAAGAAGAGGTGGCTCTTCAAGCACATGTTTCTAGTACAGAAAGCATAAAAAATCACATAAATTATGGAGTAAGAAAACACTCCTGATAGCATGAATGGTAAACCCATTACTTTCATCTGTTCACTGTGCGTTCATCAAGGAAAATATTCTTCAACAATGGCACTGTAACCAAGAATGCAAAAGAAAAATTATGCTATTTTAAGCAATTCAGAATGGTAGTCTGCAGTATAGCTGTTTTGAAAGTACACATTTAAGCCACCTGACACTACGTGACATACTTTTGAAAACTGCCCATTTCTGCAACCACTCATAGCACTCTGTACAAAGTAAAGGCTTCTTCCATAAACAGATCAACTTCTATGTCCAGTCCATCTTTCCTTTCCTTTACTTAGGACCTCTTGCATTTTTAGTGAAAGGAATCCTACTCATATCTGCATTGCAACATTTCACAAGTGACTGCAATACGGCCAAAACCTCTAATGCCAAATTTCTTTCTTTCTTTCTTTCTTTCTTTCCATTTCCACTACCTTCACTTTTGTACAGAACACTGACTTCGTGGAATAGAAGTATGACAAATATGTTTCTGCTAATTTTCAAGAATTTCTTCAATATACTGGTAGACTACGTGAAGAGAGAAAAAAAATTCACCAAAGCAAATATCTGCAATAACCCTTCTGCAGCAGGGAAGAGTGATCCCATCTTGTTCTGCTATGTGACAATACACGTCTGTAATTTACATCACTGAATTCACAATAAATCTTGAAGATTTACTGTTCTTCCTGTATCTGTATATGCAGGAAAGAAAATAGGTACACCAACCCTGAGAGACCATATCTCCGCAGAGCAAACTTCTTGTTAACAGATGTAAAACTTCCAAGATAGGTGTAATAATAGCTACAATTAAGCCCAGATAAGATAAGTCACATCTAAATTTTCTCTCATTGTAATGGACTTTAAATGTGGAAGCTTCTTTGGCATACCAGCTAAACATCAATTCAAAATGCTGTTCACTAAAAGTGAAAGAATATGCATAACACAATTTCCTTTTCCCTTCATGTGATTTACCACAATAACATGACATGATTTATTAAAATTTCAGTTTAAGGTGTAATATTACCATAACACTTGACACAGCACTAAAAGATGAAAACAAGTACATACAAATGCTCAATATCATAAACCGTTATCACCCTAAATCACCGTAAACCACTGTATGTTGTCTCTTAAAAAGTACTGGCAAGTGACCTAGTGAACTATATATGTTTGCTTAGTTATGCACTGCAGGAAACATAGCAAAATAAACCCTTGTTACCTAATGTTTCGTCAAGATGTTTTGCGATTCAGAAAACTTGCCACCATCCGTTAATATGTCACAGTTTCAGTTCTGTCTAGCAGTCTTTGGAACAATCACATTACAATTCTTGCGCTTGACTTGAACTCACTTTCTATTCCCCATGCTGAACAGGTGCAGCAATATACTTTGGAGGATGGAAATGGCCAATGACTAGTAAAGTTTATCCGAAGACATGTAATATGCTTCTCTGAAACACAGGGCTTGTCCTGGGGTCAACGCAGGTGAGGTAAACTCCCAGCCCTTTCTATCAAGTTACAAAAAAAAAAAGTCAGAAGTCTTTGCAAGTCACTTTGGCCCCACACGCAATAAACAGAAGAAGACTGCCTAAAAATGTCATGTCTAAGGAGGGCAAAAATAGTTTTCCTTGTCCTTTTCCATGTCGATCACTATATCCAACAACTGTTTATCATCCTATCCCCCAAGTCAACATAACCCATATGTTTTTTGGCTTTACAGGACATCCACGTTCATCACACATATTACCACTTTTTTGTGGAACGTGCATATTTGTCAGCACAGACTGATAGATTCAGTAATCACACCCTCATATAAAAATTACACAATAAATCTTCAAAATATATTTTTCATTTGAACCACAACGATCTAAACTGTAATTTATACGATTCATTTCTGAATTGCTGCAGTTCAGAAATTTAAATTTCCATGCCAAGTGAGAAAGCTCTGGCTGTGACAATGTACACTTCTTAAACCTGGGGGCTAAATCTTAAAAATAACATAAGCTGCTTTTCAATCCTTAAAATCCCAGTGGTAATTATACGCAACATTAAGAAACTGTACATTTTGTCATGCACTGTACTTGTGTATTTCATAAAATTCTCAGAATCAACACCAATTATTTCCCCAAACAGCATTAACTTACTGGCCATTACAATGGACACAGAGTACATTCCCTGTGAGGAAGGAATTCAGTTTTTATGTACAGTTTAGAAGAATGTCAATCTTCGTGCATTAATCGGCTTATTAATCTGAAAAAAAGACCACTTTGCGTTCAGTAACCATTACCATCCAGCAATCAAGAGGAAGTAAAGACATCAATGTGTGTGCCATAAAGGCATATGGGGAGTGGGCATATAGCTCTACTCATTCTTAACCTCAGCACTGGAAATGAGTGGTCAGCTTCACATCCTGGTCCTGAGGCACTAGTACCCACTGCACTGGTCCCACAGAAATATTTTGATATTCTATATGGCAGGCATGCACAAATCCCTGGTGTCAGGATGCCACGGCACCTAAACTTTGTATGGTGGTGCCAAATACTTGTGAATATCCAGTATGGCAGTTGCTTTATGTCACCTTTTTGGTACCTAGAATTTTCAGGTGCCTCCCACATTTTTGGAAACTTTACGCTTCCCTGCTATATGGATACGCGAGGTTCAAAGTATGCCGCAGTTTTACGGTTGGGCAAATATGGCAATACAGAACTGTCGCTGCTCCCTACCTTGTACAGCATGATGCCACAGATAATGCACTCATGGCCGATGAACTTGCCCCTTAATTCGCTGCTTTCGTTGCTTCTCCATGCTGCATGCCAATTCCCAAGTTTCCTTCGACAAGGACTGTTCACCTTGACTCAGTGACATCAACCTTAACCAAAAAGATTATAATGTCCAATTTTAGCATCATTAAAACATATGTTTCAAATAGAAACTGCCACTAAATACAAGAAAACATTTTATGTTGTCTGAAACACAAACACCTTACTGTGTGTGAATGCTCATCACAGTCTATGAGGGCCACACATGTCATTTCATCTATAACACAACTGTAGTGCCCACAGTAAATCTTGTCTATGGTGAAATTACCAGTATGTTAGGCAGACATAAGTTTACTATCACAAATTATGCAAAAGAGGGCTGTGTTCCATGAACGTTTATAGACACATATAGTTTTATTGCTTTACTGTAATTAGTTTGGTTTTCATTCTTGTAAACACATCTTATGCAGCCTGCTGAAGCCTATCACCATAAAATTCAGTGATTAGGATACAAAACAGTCCAAGTCCAGTGATCAAGATTACTAAGGTATTTATAACTGTGGTTGACTCAAAAGTAAGCAACAGAAAGGATTTCAGCTCTTCAGTAACATCAATTCTCCACCATAACGTTCAGAGTTTAAGCAATAAATTATTGGAATTAGCTATTTTATTACAATCTGACCTAAAAGATGTTGATATTTTTTGCTTTACTGAACACTGGTTAAAGGAAGACCAATTAAGGTTGACAAACATCAATCATTTTAAATTAGCAACCAATTTCAGTAGAATCAGTAATGGACATGGAGGATCATGTATATATGCAAGAAAATATTTACAACCTAAAGAAGTAGGCTGTTTGCAAGTATTAAGCAAGGAAGAAGATTTTGAAATGTCTACAGTTGAAAAAGTGGACTATAAATTCATTCTTGTGTGTATCTATAGATCATCTGATGGAAACTTTCATACATTTCTAAATAAGCTGGAATTAGTAATACAAAAAGTGCATTCAATAAATGAACAGTTAATCTTATGTGGGGAATGGAATACAGATTTTATGAAAGACAGTGAAAGACTGCAAGAATTAAGAAACTTGTTAGTGATGTATAATTTGATAAATACAGTAACATCCCCAACTAGGATTACTAAGAACACTATATCATTGATAGAGGTCATTGTAACAAACAAGCAAACTAACAAAATCTCATCAGCTGTATTGGATTTGGGTTTCTCAGATCACCTAGCACAAACACTATACATAAATGCTGAGGGCCAGTAAAGACCAGGAAAAGGCAGTTTACCAAAGAAAATATTGAGGAATTTAAGTATTTATTACAAAAAGAGTTATGGCAGGAAATTTTTTTAACACTGATGTACACACCACTTTCAATGCTTTTACAGATACGATCCTTTATCATTATAACAGAGCATTTCCACTGAAAACAGTTTATCTGGGTAACCAAAACAAATAAATGGATCACACAAGGAATAAGGATTTCCAGTAAAAAAAATGTGATTTTTAAACAGACTGAAAAGACATTCAAATCTATCAACGGAAACACAAGACTATATCAGTAGGTATTATATCAGTTATAAAACAGTTATAAAAGGAGTCAAAAGCAGGGAAAACGATAGGTACATTTTAAGGGCAAAGAACAAAACAAAAGCAATATGGCATATCATAAACAAAGAAGTACGGAAATCTTTGCAATTTGATCAAAAAATTGAATTGAGCAATGGAACTGAAAAAATATCTGATCCCCAAAATGTAGCAGATACGATAAACTCCTTTCTTGTAGGAATCATATGTGATCTCTTAAATCAAAACAGCTGTCAAACAGCTAAGCACAGGATAAACTACTGTCCTAATACCACATTTCTTTTTCCAGTAACTGAAAATTAGATAGAGTGTGCAACTAAAAGTTTAAAGGGCAAATTCTCTGCTGGTGTCGATGAAATTCCATAATACCTAGTTAAACAGTGCATACAACACATTAAAAAACCATTACCTCATATTTATAATGCTTCTTTTAATGCACGCACTTTTCCAGACAGGTTAAAAATAGCTAACGTAAATCCTCTTTATAAAAAGGGGGACATTCATGATGTTCAGAACTACAGACCTATATCTATATTGTCGGTTTTTTCAAAATTACTGGGAAAGTTAATGTACAATAGGGTAATATTTTTGTAGTAAAAAATAATATATTAACTGAAGCCCAGAAAGGTTGTGGAGAAAACAAAATCAACTTAGACAGCAAGTCAGACTTTTACAGAAACTATACAAGAGGCCATGGATAAAGGCCTACATGCAATAGGACTATTCTTTGACTTAACAAAAGCATATGATGTTATAAATCATGATATATTACTAGATAAACTAAATTCATATGATATAAGATGTAGAACAAATTTGTGGTTTAAGTCACTTTTGACACCCCAAGTACAGTTTGTCAAAATAAACCAAACTGATCATAGTAACGCTACACAGAAAAGATATTTTTCCTCATACATGGAAGTAAAGCAAGGCGCAGCCCAGGGATCAGTCTTGGGGCCTCTTTTGTTCTGACTGTTTATAAATGATTTTCCATAAAATATTCAAGAAGCAAAATTAGTTTTATTTGCAGATGATGCCAATTTGTTAATTACTGGAAAAGGTGAATGTGTTCTGCAACATAAAATAACAAAAGTTACGAGAGGTAGGAACCTGGTTTCAAAAAAATAATCTTATCATAAACACTGGGAAAACAATAGCAATGTCATTTCACTCTAAACAAATGTGACTTCCTTCAAGACATAAAGAAACTTTTAAAAATTTGGAAATTGCCAACAAATGAGAATTGACATTCTTAGGACTCTGTATTACAAAAAACCTAAAATGGGACACCCATATATGATCATTAAGTTCCCAGTTATGCAAAGTAATATACATTGTTAAGTCCTTAAAAAAATAATTAGCCCCTACATGACAAAAAGTATTTGTTATTCAAATTTTCAGTGAAGTTTGAGATAGGGTATAATTTCTTCGAGTGGGGGCAATGACAGTAAATCAATCTTTAAATTGCAAAAAAAAAAATCATTCAAATAATTAGTGATGTCAGCAAATATACGTCGTGTAGACAGATATTTAAAGACTATAATATACTCACAGTATCTTCGCTATATGTACTTGAAGTGATATGCTTCATTAAAATGTACAAAGACCCTTTGGAACAAAACATACACATTCATAATCACAACACACGAAGAAAACTGGATTTACATGTTCAGTATTGCAATACAGTTCTCTTCAGAAAAAGTGTAGTAAATATGGGAATCAGATTGTATAACAACGTTCCAGATTACATAAAAATATGAGATAATTTTAAATCTTTTAAAAGGATTTAAAATCCATTCTGTTGCAACATTCCTTTTATTCAGTGGATGAATTTATGGAGTTTTGATTTCTAGGATTGTAAAAGGACAAGAATTGCTTATACATATTTGTTTTGATTAAATTTAAATTAATTTAATTTAATATTCAGGCAGGGAATTATAGTCTATTGCATTTTGTTCACTTTATTTAATATTATGTATTTAGTTGCTGTTATTATTTATTTATTCTTGTGTTGTGGAATTTTAGAGGATAGATGGTGGAGTGTACACCAAGCTTTTATAGATTTGTAAGATTGCCACACAAGTGACAAGTATGGATTTAATAAATTGAACACTGAACACTTTGTTTATAGTACAAAGAGAATAACAACAGTACAGGACTTCTGCATTTTTGCAGTAGCGTAATAGGCTGTATATGGGCTGCACTGTTCTCATAGCAGAAGTCTTACAACACTGCAAAAATATCTCTCTCCTTCTGCATGAAAAATTTCGCTCACCCACCTTCATTCCTGAATTTTACAATAGGATATGTTAAGCGCTTTTTGAGATGGTACACGGTGGTACGAGAGACATCACCCATCACATGTTCATTTTAAGTACTGTATGCAAGGAAAACATATTCACACAAGGAAACTCACACCTTTGAACTTTCCATTAGCAGCACAGGGGTCAAAGCAAACAATATGATCCTTTATGAACATCCACAAAATCCATCCCACAAAATTATTCTGACAAGTCGTCAGGTACAAAACCTGTTTCTTGAGTGGCCCATTTACTGTCTTGATGGACTGTGCATGTCATATCACAGCCGAAGTAGAGCAACTGACCAGCAAACATAATTTCCATATTTATCTTCCAATAACAAAACAAATAAAAACTGTTTGTTTAAATACACCACCTGGCAAAAACCAGCAGCAGATGTAGATCAGAAGGAGAAGTTTTGGTCTCAGTCTCTTTTCTCAGCCTCACAAAGTCATCCTGTATCACCTGCATGAAACAACAAACAAGCAGCTGACATCTCAGCACTAGATACTTTGCACTGTCACCCTATGTCATTCCACACCATGCAATATGTGCAGTTGATATAGCATCCTTATATAACCTAAGAATCACATATGCTTTACAAACTCCTCCGAAGCTGTGCCAAGGATGAATGTTTCCTATCATTCTTGTTTGAAATTATCTTGCTTTTATTCTTAAATGACAACACTATTCAGAAATAAACTGATATAATGAATATACATACAATGGTGCTCGAAGTATTCTATTTCCATTCCACATCCAGAATATATAATAGCAATGCCTTACTCATTTCATGTTGTACTTACATTACAAACATATCATACAGAGTGTGTCTTTGGTCAATTTACTCAGCACAGGGAAATACTAGCTGGCTGATGCATGGCCAGTCTGCTGAGCGCTGCATCACCATATTGGTGCTAGATTGTGATGCATACCTTACCTGTTGTGTCTCCTATAGAGTAGTTCTGTGTGTGTTCAAAATGTTTTCTGTGGAAAAGAGTGCTCATTTGCTATACTCATACAAAGCCTGCATTGTGGGAAAAGGTCACTGAAAGTTTCATAAAAAGCACCCCATCAATAGCACCATACCACAAAAAAATATACAGAGTATTATAAACATTATGAATAACAGGGCGAGTACTAGACAGAAAGAAAATATGAAAATGTCACATTTTAACTGACGGGGAGTGTCAAAATCCACAGTTCATGGGGCAACAAAATTTTTAAATCAATACAAAATTACAGTCATACAATTCTCTCCCTAAACTGGAAATCAAGAAGCCAGTACTGGAGGTGGTCTCAAGAATCAGCGGCCAATGGACTTCATGACCCACTAGTTTATTATTTTGTGGAAGGGGGGGGGGGCACAAGGCATGGTTTACATTCAATGGGTACATATATGGCCAGGACAATAAATACTGGTATTAAAAAATTCCCCATGCAGTTCATAATTTTCCTTTGCATAACCTTAAAGTTAGAGTCAAGTTTACAGTAAGCGGCCACAAGATCACATGGCCAGTGTTTGTCAATGAAACAAATTCCTACAGCTGTGTTCTAATTCTGACATCATAAAAGGTAAAGTAGTCCCTGTCAATGCCAAGGAGGAGCACGGGTGCAGCTCCACTCATCAGCCCTGGCACTAGGTGGAGGGGAGCGGTCAAGTTCACACCCGAGTTCATTTACCCCTGGGGAAAGAACTCCCAGTATGCATTGAATAGGAGGCCGGGAGGACAACAAAGTATCTAGTAATTTTTCAGAAGAGAAAAATGTCTTGCCGCTGCTGGGAATCACAACTCGTACTAACATCTGCACAGTAAAACCTTATTAACATAAGGCTGAGACCACAATACATAAACTTCAACAAAATTATCTCATTTTCCCTGCAGATACCACAGAAGATACAAGCACTTCCAACTGGTAAAACACTTCCGTCACATGTCGATTCTGCCAGTACTGTTAACCTACAAGAAAAAAAGTCTTTAGCAGTAGTTGCCATTCTTCACAGTGGATGTCTCCATGAATGACCGCAGCATGCCACTTAAACGTACGGACGACACAAAACTGTAGAACACAAACCTGCTCCAAGTGCTGTGGCAAGGAATACTCCAAAAAGCGCACAGCTGTAAGATACTTCCGTATCCTCTGCAACACTGGCTCCTGAAGATAGTGGTTCACAGCTTCAAAAATCTCATTCCTAGTTTCCAAACAACTAGAATCTGGTTCCAGTGGGACAGACACATCACTCTGGAACAAACAAGCAACCTCAGCCTAAAGCTACACCTAGATTCTAATTTTAATATTCCCCCAGGGAGGTAGGGTTACTATTACACATCCACATGTGTGTGTTTGAGAATGTGCTGAAGACAGTTTTGTGACCTAAGAAAGAAAAAGTAAAAAGATGATGGAGAACAACTGCATAATGACTTTCATAACTTGCACCCTTAACCTAATATTAACAAGTTGATTAAAGGACAAAATCTGAAGTGCAGTGACACAGACGTAACACAGTTGATGAAGATGAAAAATGACTAAAAAAATATTAACTGGAAAATATTAAAGGACGAGACCAGTGGGAATACGTAGATGGACAGAAAAAATGAAAACTAATTCCAGAAGAACGAGATGTGAGGGATTGGCATGGACTAAGCTGACTTAGGACAATGTCAAATCAAGACTGTTGTAAACACTGTAAAGATAGTTTGGTTTCATAAAAGCAGAATTTATTTACCAGTTATGCAACTATGAACTTTGAAGAAGTACCTTGCACCAAGTGTGTGCATGTATGGTGCTAGAACTGAGCCCACCAAATAATGTCTATGAAATACCCATCACTAAGCAGTGCTACCCTGGGTCATAATAATTTTAAGCACTAACCAAAGAAAACTTTAAACAAAAGGAATTAACTAATGAGGAAATGAGGCTGTAACCAAAAAACTGAACAAATAAGAGTTCATTTTACAAGACCAACAACCTGCACATAAAAATACATACACATGACATTAGTCCACTCCTACATGTTTCTGCGGCTGACTGCCATCTTCAGGGAGCCACACCAATACCTGATATCACGGATATATATTTGTACGTGAAAATTGTTGGTCTTATAAAATAAATTATATCCTATCACATGGTATGAATAACATCACAATAATAACAAATAAGAATGTCTTCAAAAACATGGAAATTACTGCAGTTTTTCCTATAATTCCACAGAATCAACAGCACTAACATGGCAAACTTGCCAGGCTCCAAGACAGAGGCAACACTAGCACCATTAATGTACTGATCTTTTAACTGTGTATAAAACCACAGGTGTTAGAAAATACATTTTCAGAAGGCTAATTTTTGACAAGCCCAAATAGCATATCATGAAGATATACAGGAGCTGTGGAAGCAAGACTGTCACAAGGGACAATGGAAAAGGCTAGATGGATTACTAATTGCATTAAAAAAATTTACTGTTGGTTCCATCAGTAATCTATTAAGATAAGCATTGAAATTTATAATGTTATTTCAATGTCATGAAAAGGTATTGATATGTACAACATTCTGATACTATTCGATTAACACTGCCATGTTATTAATGCTAACCATTGTCCGTCTAGCCCGTTTATCCCACCCAATGACTGCCTACAACAGCAGAGGCATGTAGTGGAAACTTGTGCCAGTTGTGTACAAAGACCATACAGTTTGTGGGAATGTGTATTTAATAGCACTATCAATAGTTAATATTATATAACATCAAATTACAAGATAATTAGTGAACAGTAGGTTCCAAAGGATGCAAATGATGTCATGGTTTAATTTGAGGTATTCCTCAGGCCTGGAAGTACTGTGGTAAACCTATGAAAACCTCAGCCAAGATTCAGACAGGACACCTACAACCCATAAGCAGAATAACTTCCTGAGTCAAATTGGTCAGCTTCACAACATGCTACCTACCAGTTCCACAATAGTAACACAATTGTGTCCCAGAATATAGAGATTAATACAGCACTGTATGTACTTCAATTCTGGAAATGTATACATTTTCCTAGATTCAGAAATCACATAGTCATTCTCTTGATAACATGGCAAAGATAAAAATACCTAAGAGTAAGCTGGAAAAAATGTTATTTCCATGTGTTCCTAATTCCCCAGCTGTTTCCATACTTCTAATTTGTTGGCATACTTCAAAAATCTGCATTCCACTTCCCTACACGATCCCACACTGAAGGCAGAAGCTAAAAAACCAGAATACTGACCCTTATCACTTTCACATTATATTAATACAGGAAGCAGTAACACCAATATGTTTACTTTTGAATTTGACACCAATGACTACTATGTTTTAAACCATCACTATAATTATTACTGAGTTACAAACCACTACACAATAACCTAAATATTCTCTCAGAAAACATCCCAACACAAAACTGCAGGAGAGACAACATGATGAAAGGGAGAGAAAAAAAAAAAGAGGCAGTACCAGACAGGAAAAGCAGAAGAAATGAAATATACAAACAGAAGCTAGAGGAAGAGTGGAAAACCAGATTTTTTTAAAATTTATTTGCCAGTGTGCCCTCAACTGCAAATAATATGTGTCCACAAAGTAACTTCTGTGATTTCAAACTGCTCTATATTCATAATCATGATACCCAGTTGAATGAAACAAACATGAATCTCAACAGAAAAAAAAAGAGCTAGAGAGAGAGTCTCTCTCAGAATTTGTGTTAGTAAAGACACTCGTGTGCATCTCTTACGATGGAGCCGACATCAAAGTGATGCTCTTTCTTTTACTACACAAAAATCAGTACTTGCTGCAATTCAACAGGTGCACAGGTGAAATTTACTAATGTAAATTCTAAGTTGGTGTAATCACTTTAGTTCACTTCTTTCATTATGTATCTTGGTTATACACAGGTGGGTCAAACAAAAACTTTAACAGTTTTTTACTCCTAAGTTAGTGCTGACAGGTTTACCAAAAACTATGTTAACCTTTATCCTACCAAGGTGTGTGTCTTAATTTTAGTGCATGGTCCATGAAAAAGTGAATATTATTAGAACAGAGAAAAATAAAATCAGGAAATAAACAGCATTTTCTGGAAAATAAAACAGAGATTAGGCAGCATGTCTTAAAAATGCAGTAAACTGCCTTCTTGCCTACATATACAAAATAAATTTCTAGGGGTGGTTTCCTATGGTGAATGCAGGTCCTTAAAAGGTTAATTTTGAAGACCACTAAAACCTACCGGCAAGAGAGATTTTCCTTCAGAGAGCACCAGAACTGGTATATCAGTCTGGAACTCCAACTTATAAAACTGGAAGTCATAATCAAGCTTCTGCTGAGAGATGAGTGTGCCCAGTGCTGCTACATTATGCACACCTTTGGAGTCCAGTTGCCCTGGTTCCAAGCAAGTCTCATCAAGCACAAGATGTGTCTGTGCACTCAGTTGAAGTATACCACTCAGCAGTCTGTTGGCATCATAATCCTTCCTGCAATCATTTGCATTAGCAAGCTTGGCTCAATGTTCAATATACTAATATTATGCAGGACTTGGAATGCTATATTAGGTGGCCTGTGCTGGTATTTATTCACACTCATCGTAGATGTTTAATTGTATTCTGTACTACGTGTTCCAACTCCTCGTAAGTCACATTCTTAATTCTATAAGAAAGCAACATTCAACAACTGTCCACAATACCACATGAAAATTAACCTTGGATCTTTGGTTTTACATATAATTAGTGTTTATATAGTCGAATGTAACTACAGATAACAAGACAGGCAACATACATATAAACATAACACTGAGGCACATTCATGAAACCACTGTTGCCACGGACAAATAATAAGTATCACATATTTTGAGTGTGTGCCTGTAGCCTTAGTTGTACAGCAGGCAAAATGCATGCCCCATATTATATTGTCATCCATGGCCTATCTCGCTCTCCCGTATTTTCCTACATTATCTCATAAACAGCACAATATCCAGGAAAAAGTTATTGAACGTAGAATATGTGTTTTTATTTTCTCTACAACTTTTGCCTGGAACACTTCTCATTCTACAAGGAATCAAACAAAATACTATCACAAATGTACATATGTCTTCATGTAACGTACCAATTATTCTTGTCATTCTTTAATGAAACTTGTATTTTCTTGACAGATTTTCAAAAAATACTCAAATATCAAATTTCATGAAAATCTTATCCACTACGAGCCAAGTTGCTCCATGTTGACACACAGATGGATGGACAAACGGATGGACAGACAGACAGACATGACAAGCTAACAGTAGCTTCTCGCAATTTGGCAAATGACCTTTTCACCCTCATCAGTAAGTTTATTTATGTGCATCACTGTTTTATTACTGATGGCCCTGTTTGGACCCATAGCTCAGGATGTTTATTATTCTACATTAATGTAAAAAACAGCTACTTCTGGAAACTAATGACCACTTATGGACGCCTGAATTTCTGAAAAATCTTGAGTAATGAAACATCCCCAGCTTTGCTTAAGCACAAATAAACCTGTACACAAAGAGACAAAGGCCTAACGTCAATTTTTATCTGTACTTACATTTTAACATGCAAACATGTAACACAAAACATACACTAAGCTTATGTGTCAATAGACTGGTGCAGAGATGAAATACATTAAACACTAGTCCAAGCACATACAGTGCAAAGAGGTGCATCACATATAAGTTGTGCTGACACTGGCCATTGTCTCAGGTATATTTTAAATACGTAACACTTCATGAGTTGGTGCAACTCCCATCTTCCAGCAACTGGTGGCAACTATACAATTATACATGAATTTAAACACATCACCAGTTCAGTCATTAACCTAAAAGCAAGAGCACACCCAATACCTGAAAATTCATATATATCGACACACACATCAGACAACACACAATGTCCAATATATGCACTAAATGAAATAAAAAATGTCACAAACTTTTGGACAGAGATCAATATTCATTAATTTCAGGAATTTAAACAAGCGCTTTGAATAAACGAGAACTCAAGCCTTCGGTACCTGACATCAAGTGTACCCATCATGCAGTGTGATGTTCAAAAGGCCTAACATCAGATTAAGAGGATGGCATTTAATCAACTTCCTCATGCTGATCTCACATAAATTCTGGTCTTCTGCAGCTGTCACAAGGCACTTAACTCTGGTGCCAGAAGCTTAAATCTGTATGGAAAGGTGAAGCCATTCTTATGTACAAGCACCATGCTGTGAATGTACACACGCAATAAAGGTAAAGCTCCATGGATTCCCAACCTTGGCATTACATGCAGGTGTAATATATCATATTTTTGTTGTGGTTTTTTTGTCTCTGTTAAAATAACCTGTTGTAGTCAGTGAATGGGAGAATGGGCGGGACTCAAAAGGGAAATAAAATCATGCAATTCAGCTCAATTTCATGACTGTACTGTTTCAGCTCTAGTTTGCTTAATGGAGCAAAACTCCATTTTTCAAATGTTTGGAGGATGAGTGTAGAGGTTTGCATTTATTGTAGGCTGCTAAATCCTTGGATTTACTGCCATAAACCCAGAAACAAATGGCAGGCACTGGAGACGATGCAAAACCTCATCCTCAATGCAGGCAAAATTTGCAATTGTGACATAAGCTGCTTGTAGCAACCAATGTGTTCATGGACACGGTGGCTATAAGAAAAGTTCCTGGTCTTGCTGGGAACAGCCCCCCCCCCCCCCCCAACATGCAGCCCATACCTAGCCACTTTTTTGAATGACCTATCCCAACACATTTACCATGCACGCATAATAGCAGTTTCTTACAATTACTTTTGCTTGATCTTCTGGAATGTGATCCTGTGTAGTTTGGCAGATGGGTACCTGTATTTCAGAGGAGCCTGCTGCCACTATCTTCATGGTAGAAGATAGAGGCTACAGGTTACTCTGACATATAATTCATTTACCAATGACATGCTGTCACAACCCACAGCACTGAACAAAACTGTACGGAACTATACCATGTAACATCCCACAAGACCATAACATGATACTCACTACCAAGAAAACCCAGATGTGTAATTTTTATTGCTTGGACTTCCTTGGCTCTATTTTCCATTTGTTCATTACCATGACTAAAATCCCTCCACAGCACACCCAAATGTAGCGCATGGTTGGAATGCATTACAGGTGATAAAAAGCACCTTATAGTAAGGCAAATTTTAAAATTCTAAACCAAATATTAGAATTAAAGACAGACTTGCATGCTATTATGGAATACAAATGTATAAGAATTTTCAACAACTACTAAATATAGCACTCATAATTAGGCTTACTTACACTGGTACAAAGGTGCACTTGTTCAGGTTCTCAAGTGTGAGAGGCAAATAGTGGCTTTTTGTCACCAGCTGTTCGAGCACTGCATACAGCTTCCTTGTGTAACTGTCACCACACACGATATTGGAGATGTTCAAGCTGAACTGGCCCAGAGCTAGGAGGTCACTGCGCTGAAACCTGAAAAAGCAATTAGTTTAACTGTGAGCCACTTTTATCATAGCACAGTACGTGAAAAGTTCTGTGACCTAACAGGTGGCCCACTATTCCCTTTTCTGTTAATTTTGGAGCACTATTTTCACTGGGTATGCAATAAATATGTCTATGATACGCTAATATTATCTACGGAAAGACAGCCAAACACACCATTGAATTGCTGACAAAGAACAACATGTGCACCTGCTCATGTACAAACAACGCAACAAATGGGCAAAGAACGTAAACTTACCATTACTGGACCCGTCACAGGGTAGCTCCTTCCATAGGAGCTGAATGAGCAAGTGCCCTCCCACTCTTTTACAAGGAGCAGAAAACAGCTAGTTTTCAAACTGACATGTTCATTTGCCAATACGAGGCAATGAACCAGTCAAAAATTAAGTAATCTGAAGTGTCACAGTCCATCTTCAGAAACCTCCACAAAACTAAGAGAAGTCACTAATACAGTACTATCTAGTCAATGCCTCTCTTAGTCTACTCCAAAGTCGAGCCAATTATAATGGCTCAGCTTCCACATGCAGAACAAGAAACACTGCCACCACCACCAAAGCAAGTTCAAATATCACAGATGGTGCTCCCTGATATGAAGTCATGTAGTTCCATACAGAGGTATCAACATCTCAGAGAAATCTGCTACCTCCAGGTTCAGAATAGAAGACATGTCTCTACCCTGAAGATGCAGGGAACAGGATCTTCTGAAACACTGGAATGCAGCTACTAAACTACAAGAAGTTACATCCAAAAAAACAGTGACCTTAACATTCACTAATGTGAGAATCTCAGATCTCAGTAATTTCAAAATATATACTTTTAGGTATGTTTATTCCACCCCTACTGCCCATTATAGCACACAGAACTCAATATCAGGCCACACAAATCAGGAACTGGCCAGTAAGTTAAAGGAATGTTCCTTCCAAACATCGCATTATCAAAGCAGCAGGATGCATATTCAACGAACATCAAGATTTATATTCTGGAGGTCCTTGGTTGAATTTCAAACAAAATACCACCTACTGTCAAAGGTTTCTAGGGGGTTCTCTTAGTTCTTCCATGACTGCACCTTAAATTAGGTCAAAACAACGGCTTTCCACATTCTGTCACACATTTCATCAGTCAGCCTATCATTCAATGCTACATATTCTGGCCTACAAACAGCACTGCTAAATAAATCACAACTAAATAGAAATTAATACAGAAGTTAATTAACTGTCGAATATATGACAACACACTGCATAACTACTCATATAAGCCAAGAAAAAATAGATAACTTTCCTGAAGCCTAGGCCACTAACAAGAACTTACACATGCTTATATCAAATTGCTAAAGTTGGGAGAGGATTAACTAATGACAGATTTTACTTAATATGTGCACACATGTATATGATATGTATGAGGTATAAAAAAAGCACTAGAGCTTCAAACTTACACTGTGGAAATGAGGTGACAAATGAAGTAGCCAGCGACCAGGTTGTCTCCCAGCAGCACCTGACTCAGAACCAGATGCAGATCCTGCCGTGCCAGTTTGGCCAACTGCAAGACTTCATCTGTACAAACAGTTCCTTCAAATTATATTAAATTATGCATATAATACCAGACAAAATCTCACATAACCTACACAGCTAATACACATCCACTAACATGTTTCTGCTATAAAACATGGGTCTCCAACATTACATTAAATTAACTGCATTCTCACACATATTATTATACTAATATTTACAAGAAGTACATATCTAAACACCTGTGAAATACCATATTTACCTGAATATAAGACAAGAACTTTTTCCTACTTTACTAGCTGAAAAATGGGGGGGGGGGGGGCCTCATCTTATAATTGTGTACAAAGTTAAACATCATGTTTTACTGAAAACTGATGACTGGAAAGCGGGGCCATCTTATCTTATATGTAGGGTTGCTGTCCTATTGTTTGAGGAAATACAGCATCACATCAGCGGAACTAAACAACATAATCTGCACCCTAATGACCACTACACAACTTTCACAACCTCAGCTTCAAAGTACTATCACACCTATAGTACGAATGTGGCAGCATTCAACCACATGCCCTAAAAATAACACGGCTAGGACTGCAGTCTGTGACAACCACAAAACTGACATGCTGACCACATTATAGAGAATCAGGTAAATGCACAAAACACAATAATGCAAGCTATTCATAACTGCCAACAGACAATACCTAAATAGTATGTTTAACAAAACATTATTATAAAAACTACATTCTTCAGCAGTCCATGACATATAACAAGCTACAGTGCTATGACAGAATAAACAACCAGTGATCAGTTTGTCAGTAAGATGAAAGACAACAAACAATATCATCAATGCTGCATATACATAAGAAAGTGAATAATCAGGTTTAGGTGGTTAAGTACAATACACCCCCACACTTTAATAATAGCTAAAATTAAAAAATAACCAAATTTATGATCTTTTACACACAAATCTTTGATATGGTACAAATCACCTAAATACAAGTGGCAGAGATTTAATTAACGATAAAAATTCCTGTCAAATACATTAATATAATACTTTTACTTCTTAAACAACAAACATTACACACAATTTGATTTTGAAGATACAAACAAAATGATTGAGAATTTTCTAATTTAGGAAACTAACAGTGAAGGTGAGTCTTTTTTAGGACTACCCTGTCAATAAAAAAAGCTGTTGTGTGTAAAAGACAGTCCACTGAACCCAACATTTATCACCATTATACAAGAATGTTATGCTTCAACATTCTGCACACAGAACACATAAAATAAAAATTACACAAAGTATGTACCTGAACTGCAGAGAGTAGGGTGCAAGAGAGGGTTGTTATGTTGAAGTTTCCGGACATTCACGGCATGCAGCCTTGGAACCAGAGACGCAGGCTGACTGTGAAGACACATCTCCTCATCCTCTTCCATTTCATTAGAAAAGACACAGAGTGTTGGAGTCGCAGACAAGAACCCCACCACTTCGATTATATCATTCAGGGCAAATGTTGAGTCACCATCATACACCTATACATTGACATGTCTGTATACTCTCAGATTGCAGTGAAATTCCTTTAAGCCAATGTCCAATAAAAATCCTGATAATCCAGCATGTCAAAAGAGTAGTCTGAAGTTCAGAAGTTTTGCTTTTTACTAGAACAAAGCTTCAACAGTGAAACAGGCAGAACTCAGGGACAAGACCTCCAAGAGTGTACAACAATCGTTACAGTATCTGTTGACTCTTGTTTCCTACCCCGTCAACTTTTTCGGCTACAAAGACCCTAGCAAACACAGAAGAGGACCCTGACGACCCTGAACCAGCACATGAAGAAGATATGCGAATGGAATATTTCTCTGTTTAGTTGTACAGCCCAAGTATAGCAGCAATAACAAAAATTACCTGTAAGAACTTAGGTCAGTATAGGTGCTGTCTATTAATCTGGAATATTTGCTAATTTGGCACCTGTCTGGTCCTGTGAAAGACTGATTAATGGAATTTTGCTGTATTTACTTCTGGTCAGTACTGTGAAAGTTAAAAACCCTTAAAATGCACAAAATATTCAAGCTTCTTAACACAGCGCAACAAACCAGATTAGCATTGACAATAAAGTGTTAATTGTTTCAGTATTATGTGTAGCATGACCTTGTCAATGGATTCATACATTTTGATAAGGGAAGGAAGTCAAATTATAATGGTCAACAGTATCAACTCACAGCCATTCAGATGGTCACAAAATTATGTGTTTTTAAGGAACCTACAGGTAAATAAAACAAGTTCTTCCGCTCAATTTAAGTAACATGCCTTGAAGACATATAAGGGAGTGGACACATATCTCCACATTCTTCAGCCTGGCCAATGGCAAGCTCACATATCACTCTCCATCCCCCCCCCCGACAATAGAGGGGCTTCCCTATAATTTTTGGTGAAGCTACTCCCAGATCTCACAAGGACCCAGAATACTGCCCGTCTGTCAGAAGAATGGAATCCAGTCCAAAAGAACCTGCAACACATTTTAGTATTCTATAGATTTTGGAAGTCCCTGTGCCACATGGTCTGTGACAGCCTTAATATGCCACTAACCTTGACACTAGTTCCATGTAAGTAGCCAGCTTTATGATACAACCATTTCACCCCAGTACTCATTGGACAGGTAGACAAGTAAATCCCAGAGCTGATCTGGACAGTATGGGGTGAGAAAACTCTCTGCCACAACCTTGAATCCCACACTGCCCATCCATACTCTAAACTGCAGAGACACATTCCATAATTTTTACTACAAACATTCCAGATCCTTGGGACTGTAAAGGTTGTCCGCTCAAGACAGGTTTAGGTTATGCCCACGTTCCATTTAAGATAGATTTTACTGATACATATATTTATATTTCTCTTGTTAGAAATTAAAGTTCATTGAGGATACCACACCTACAGATTATGAAACACTCTAGAATGTTTTTCATTAAAACTGAGCATATATGTACTTTGTTTCATTCCATTTCATCCAACAGATCCTACCATATTAATGTTTTTATAAAACTATTCCCAATTTTTTAAAAGCCCCATAATAAACACTGCCTTTTAGAACTGCCCAAGTGGGTTTCAATTTCTCAGAGAAGGCTTATGGAACTGACATATTTACCCAAGGCTATGACACTCCAAAACCCAAAATGGATACACAACTGTGCCTCAACAACCTTCTTCCCCAGAAACACTTAATATTAATTTCTCATGTGTCTCATTTAACGATTTTTAGGGACTGTTATTTAAAATTCCCGCTTCTGGAAACTATTGTGACCTGAAAAAAAGTATGGATTAAGATGATACTAGACTTGGAGTGGCCATAATTTAGTTTTATGCAAGGCTCAGAAACAGAAACTGGGATCGCAACAAAACAATGTTCACCATTAAGAGTAAGTGCTTAGCAAGATGCCAGTGGACATAGCATTCCAGGGTGACACATGGATAAATTAGGCCCCAGACTGCCTTCACAAATTTTTAATTTTAGCATAAATCTATGTCAATTACATCCTCATTTTCAATTAAGTTCATCAGAGCAAATTCCGTGTACTGACTGGAGACTCCTTACCTTAACCAAACAAGCCTTAGCTTCAGAATCTGACACTGGCAGGCAGTGTTCAATATTACATGTTGACTTGCTTGAGACAAGTTGATTATTTGAACATATGCGTTTTGCACATGTTCCTGGTGAGGTGACACTACTGCAAAGCATTTCATCACTATTAGTACACTCATCTGGATGACTCCGCTTATTCTGCTGATGATGAAGTGGTTTGCTCTCAGACTGTCTATGTCTGTCTGTGACGAGGTACTGCTTCACCCAAGACGTGAGAGCAGGAACAGATATACAGTATAATAACTGTCGTTCCTTCTTCACACTGTTTGATGAATCTTCCACAAACACCTCATTTGGCTGAAAAAATGTGTAATTATTACTTGCAACAATATTCATTTGGAGGCATGATTTTTTTAACCTGATTTCTCATATTCCCATGCTCACCTTGCAGGCTGGTATATCACGGTATTTGCCCATCTTGATTGTTGTCTGCCCACTAATGCTGTCCCTCACCTCATACTGCTCAAGGAACAGCTCTGGGTTTTGCATGTCCTGGATCATCCCCACGAACCGAACAAGCTGCTGATCCATTACATCTTGAAGTGCAACTGAATTCAAGGATGGAATCTGAAGTTACAGAATGGACACAACCTGTTGGTGATGATTTAACCATTTGGTACCAGGACTGAATTCCTGGTACAATCTGCAAAACCAATTTTAATTACACTCTAATTTTTTCATGCAAACTATTTACTAATTATTTAAAAAAAAGCAAAAGCAAAACAAACGAACCCCAACAGGGTTGTACAAGAATGGCCAAAAACGGCCAACGCATATGCTGTCATTCAGATCTAAAGGTTTAATGTAACACTTCCCTCTAAATTTGCTACCACACTGACAAGGCAAAATATTTTCACCATGCGTTATTGTTTATGTATGCTGTGTATCAAACACATAAAATTAAAACACAAACGAGAGGTCATGTCAGTTGAACCATCTGCTTCGTCCTGTAACTACCCAAAGCACGTCAATGAAGTTTAGTGTTAGGAGTTCTACACTATAAAGGTTAAAGCAGCATTCCGCAGGACAAACCAATAACCACAAACTACAAAACACATTAGCAGATAATATACAAGATTGCAAATATTTCTTGAATAAACTGTTGTGTCATTTCTCCATTTTTAGGCACGTTCACAAAGCTGCAAAAAGCGACTTCACCATTGCTGTCTGTCCACACGGAACTCAGTTCCCACTGGAAAGATTTTCATGAAGTTTGATATTAGAGGCTCTTTTAAAATCTGCCAAAATAATTCACGTTTGATTAAAATCTGACAAGAATAACAGGTACTTTACATGAAGACCTACGTACATTTATGGTAACACCTCACTGAATTCTTCATGGAATTAAAAATGTTTCACACAAAAGTTGTAGAGTAAATAAAACACATTTTATGTTCAGTAACTTTTTCCTGAAAATTGTGCTGCTTATGAGACAATATGGAAAAATACAGCCAAGCCAGACAGGCCACAGATGACAACATAACACAGGGCCGAATAGATGCAAGAATACAGACACACACTCAAGACACAAACTCATAATATTTAATACTTATTTCTTTCCCATGACAACAACAGTTACACAAATATGCCTCAATGTTACATTATATGTACAGTGCCTGCCTTGTATTTCTTGTCCCTGATTTCAGGGATTAACTTAACATTTCATACCACCTTGGATTTGTATAAATATGGCCATACAGCCTGCTTAAACCCTTTGGAGTCACAATGCAATACTTGGACCTTCACAGTGCTTCTGACAGGTCACAATATATTATGTGTTGTGTGATAACTTAAAATGTCATGCTCATTCCCTAGGCCCTTTATCAAAGAGCATCAACAACCCTAAATAAATAAATAAGTAAATAAATGATCAATTAATTAAATAAAGCCATGACATCCCCAGTATAACCACACATATTTTATGGAAAAGGTTTATGTCTGTCTACAATCCAAAGAAAGTCCAAGTGACCATGTTTACATACAGAGTAGCTGCCCTGAACTGATTTCAAGTGAAGCATGTTGTGACCAACTTTGGTTTGTGAACCACAATGGAAATACCTTATTTCAGTTCATTTTTCGAATCCTGTGTAGAGGTTTCATACATACAGCTTACTATAAGCAGGACCAAACCAATGGAACACACAACAAAGCAACTTCCTAATTCTCTTAAGGACACATTATTTATCCAGCAATTCTGTAACATTAAAGATCTGTCATCTGAGAAGGTATTTATTTACAAACCACCATGAAAACCTGCATGTGGCATGTGTTGGGTCTACAGCATTCTGTTTGTGATAAATATTACGTTAAATCAACACCCTGAAGTACCATCTTCAAACTTATGCCATCAGGTTTTAATGAAGTTTGGTGTACGTGCTGGCACAATTATAAATGAATGTACACAAAATGTCTGACATGTATGTGATATTACTGTCATCTCAAAATTTAAAATAACAGTAAAATATGACTCACAAATGATCACCATCATTCATCACCGGTTAAAATCAGGGCTGTGAAGTAGGTACACAAGACCTCTGACTCTGACTCCTCAATTTTTACATCTCCAACCCCGACTCCTTCACAAAAGCTCTTCTTCTTCATCTTCTTCCCTTCTTCTCTTGCAAAGGGCCTGTTGGCTAATGCTCCAGATGCACCGCAGCCTTAGGCTTCTTGTACAACCCTAGGTACTCCATTCAGCGTAAGTTCATTAGTCCTGTGTTTCTTATGAAGAGACACAGGTCATTTAATGAAGCTGTGCTTATATCTTTTGGTTTAGCAAACAGCTTCCCAAAGCAATTATAGCACTCATGAGACAGCACCTTGCAGCAGCAAATAATATGCTGCACTATTTCAGTCTCCAGCCTGCAAAATCTGCAGGTTGGGTCCCCATCAAGGAGGCCCATAATATGCAGTTGCTTCCTCAGAGTATTAATAAAGGTAAACCTACTAAATGGTAAATAGTATCATAAGACCTTTCATCACCACCACGTGAATCATCACACTACTTTTAGACTTATAACCTATATTTAAGTATAAGTCTAATGGTTATTGTAGCTAGTATCTATTTAAGACTTTATATCAAGGTCGGAGTCAGAGCCAGTACTTTTTGCCAACTCCGACTCCACTAAAATTCCCTGCGACTCCAACTGTGACTCCACAGCCCTGGGTAAAATCAAGCTACCAATGCCACATTTCCTCTATTACTGCACCATAAAGTCACCTCTCTGTTCTGGAATACAGTAATTACCATGTGCCAGTTGCCTGGGTCATCCAGCTCTTGTTTACACTGTGCCTCATGTGTTTCCCAGTATTGCAGGAAACACGACTCCAGCTTGTTATCTGAAACAGACACAAACCCAGAATGTGTAACAATCACAATTAAAAAATGTGTTCAAATACTACATAGATCTCTACATAGGCAACAAACAAAGTGCCTGGAAGGCTACAAGAGAGTCTCTCTTTCTGACCCTGTTCAGACTCATTTGAAGCCTTGCCCCACCCTCTGCCCAATGGTTACCAGGGACTCCTTCCTTCGGTTTATAATGGCTGAACCACTCAGTTCCACCTTCCCAAGGTCCAAAATGTGTGAAGTCTCATATACACAAAATCACGTTTTTCGGTTTCTATCTTAGTTTATTTAATGTTGTTTAACTATGTAACTAATGTGGCCACAGAATACGTACAGTGTTTTCAGAGTACTATATTTTCATAACCATGACAAGTAACTAAGAAAAAAACAAATGCAAAAATGACTGCACACATGCATCTTGTCATTGTCATTTTCCCTGAGGCTACATTAACACAGACCATTTGCCTTAGCCTGACATGCTAAAAATTTCTTTCTTCTACAACCAAAAGAAAGGAATTTGAAGTTTTCCAGCAAGACAGAATAAAAGCACACAAAATGGAAAACAATAACAGAAGGGACAAAAGAAGTTCGATCTTAACTGCATAAAATACAGAGAGTTCAACAAATATGTTTCTTAAATGCTCATAACCACAATACCAAACTGAATGACATAAGAACACAAACAATGAATTATTTACAATTAAAGCTTATTTCAATTTAAATATGTTAATAACCCTATACTGGATCCAATGTCAGAATTAACATTTCCACTTCCCTATTCTATCACTCTAATTTTTATTATTGGTATCATTTATTTCGGATCTATTTTTTGTTCTTCACCCAAAACAGAATTCATAAATAAGACTCTGTAAAATTACAGATTGAAATTTATATGTTTTTCTTTGAACAGATGCAAAACTAAACACAGTTAGACTTTGGCCTGGCACGTATAAACCAGTGGAGCAGCTCAGTAGGTGTGCATAAAGCAACATGTGCAGACCAAAGTCAGGTTAGGTTAGGTTTGGTTATGTCTTTCTGTGTGCATTAAGCAATCTGCAAACCAGTGCACTAGTCAATTCACACACTCTTAGGCTAACTCCAAAACACGCAATACACAAACTGTATTAAATGTCATCCCAACACTTACGTATTATGTATATGGCCTCATATGCTCTCTTAAATGAGATCTTAAAAAGTATGAATAATAATTGTATTGTGGGTGGGGTTTTCTGTGACCTCGAAAAGGTCTTTGATTGTGTAAATCATAAAATTTTACTTAAAAAATTGGAAATTTATGGGATAACAGGAAAATTTCATGCTCTGATTGCATCCTACTTAAGTGGTAGATACCAAAAAGTAGTTCTAGAAGACATACCATCTAATTGGGAGCCGAATAAATATGGGGTCCCTCAGGGTTCTATACTTGGCCCTCTCCTTTTTCTGGTATATATAAATGATTTACCTAACATGTTTCCAAAGATGACAACAATCTTGTATGCTGACGATACCAGTATAATAATAAATGACAAAAATCCAGATGATTTTAAAGCCCTTATGAATAGCACATATCAAAATTTAAATAATTGGTTTAAACAAAATTTGTTATCCTTGAATCCTGAAAAAACGCACTTTATACATTTTAATATAAAAATACTAATACTATTGATATAAATACTGACCATATAAAAGAGCCCATATCAAAAGTACAACACATTAAATTTTTAGGCTTAATGTTACATGATACATTGTCATGGAAACCACATATAGATAATTTAATATGTAAATTAAGTTCAGCGTGTTTTGCCATACGAACAATGCAGCCTCTCGTATCAGAAGCTACATTAAGGTCAGTCTATTTTTCTTTTATACATTCAGTCTTGAGTTATGGTATAATCTTTTGGGCAAATTGTTCTGACAGTAATAAAATTTTTAAGCTTCAAAAAAGGGCAATAAGAATTATCACTCGGTCTAAAAGTAAGGCATCATGTAGGGAACTGTTTAAGAAATTAAACATACTGCCACTATATTCACAATATATATTATCAATTTCAATACATGTTGCACAAAATAAACATTTGTACGTTACAAATCAGGAAATACATAATATCAATACTAGATACAAAACCAATCTTCACCCACCAATTTCTAATACAACTAAGTACCAAAAAGGCCCATATTTTCTGGAATAAAGATCTTCAACCATTTGCCAGAAAACATAAAAAAACTATCAAACAACATAGTACTATTTAGGTCAGTCTTTAAAAGGATTTCTTTATGCAAACTCATTTTATACTGTTGATGAGTTCTTTAATCGTGGTTGAATCTGCATTTGTATGCATGGAGTTTTGTAATCCTTATATAGTTAATTCTTGTGCAATGTATTATATTTTGTTTTGTCTATGTCTTTACATGTATTACTGTATTTTGTCCTTGTACATTTATCCAAGCATTATTTTTAATGTCATTATTATTTTACCTAATGATTTATTTTATTATTGTTATGCTTTTTATTATATTTAGTGACTTGTTACCAAGAAGATTGGAGCACTTTTGAATATGTGACACATTCTATATCCAGTGGTTGTTGTGACCTGTTGACTTGGATTTGCTTGAAGATGAAATAAAGATGAAAGATGAAAGATGTAAGCAGAACTTCCTGCCTTATTTTTCCATGAATTAAAACGAAAAACACTTTCTAGTTCTATAAACCCATGTTGCGTTTTGGTTTGTGTGTGGATCTTGGCAGTAATGTCCCATCATGTCTTTTAATTACACTGTGTTAATGACACACCTACCCGATAGTTTCCTTTACATGAGGTGTAACAGCAGGGCACTAATTCACATATATCATTGTGCTGGCATGTTCATTCCAGGGCTGTGGAGTTGGAGTCAGTAAAAATGTACAGATTCTGACTCCGACCTTGATATAAAATCTTAAATAGGTACTAGCTAAAATAACCATTAGACTTATACTTAAATATAGGTTATAAGTCTAAAAAGTAGCCTGATGATTCAAGTGGTGGTGATGAAATGTCTTATGATACCACTTACCATTTTTGTGGGTTTACAATTATTAATAATACATATTGAGCTTTTATGAACAAGTCGGAGTTGGAGATTTAAAACCTGACGAGTCAGAGTCAGAGGTTTTGTGTACCAACTCCACAGCCCTGGTTCATTCTTATGTGCTGCTTGTGTTATTCCTGACTGTTCTTCAACGCATGTGTTAATAAAGAACTGCAAACAGTGTGGTTTTCACCACAGAAATAATCTTTTAATGCTGTTATACAACAAAAGTGCTCACTTTTGTATGTTAATATGGTTCTCATAATTCTAACCTTTATGTGCGGCTTGTTTATTGAGCATGAAGTGACAAAAGCACACATCAAAAGGATTACGTATATGTGAAGTAATAACCGTCTACAGCCAATATTATATGGTTTTTACTGAAGAATAAGAGCGACTAGTTTTGGTCCTTTTGGACCATCTTCAGGCTCTGTTCTTATCCTATTACTACAGAAACTCTACATATAAAAGTATATATATACATATAAGTATATCTCTACATATATAAGCATATGTGTAATAATAGGATAAGAACAGAGCCTGAAGATGGTCCAATAGGACCGAAACTAGTCGCTCTTATTCTTCAATAAAAACCATATAACGTTGGCCGTAGACGGTTATTACTTCACATACAGATATACGCCAACTGGGACAATGAATGTCAAAAAAAAAAGGATTAAGATTTACATATTCCAACAGTAGGAATATATTTACTATGCTCACTTTAACAGACTCAGAATTGGGAGATATGGATCACCAGTCCACAGCAGATAGCGGCACATCTGAAACGTCTACTAAGGCTGCCTACCTACTTAATCCAAATCATGCGTTACGAAGACTCAATGGCATCTCTCTCTAGTGAAATTACCTCGTGCACAAAACAAATGAAACTGACCCTCTTAAAACGGATTCACGGTAACTCAACCCACAGCATATCATGACTCCCCTATCTCAAAGTTGAATTTTTACATCCAGACTACTAAACCGTGTACAAAATAATATTTCCCATACAAAACGTAATGGTTTTTAAGAGGGGCTGAATGGTTAAGACGGCGCACAATCTACGTTTTCCATCGCCGTCAAAACCTCAGATTTAATACAGTGATGTGTACGTTATTTAACTTCACTTTTCATATACCCTACCTTCCATAATTCTTACTGAAGGTGTGAAACACAAGTGAACTACAGCTTCAGCTTTTCTTCAATTCGTCAGCTGCAAAATTAACAACGTAATGTTCTTCGCACAACATACACAGACGACAATATTGGCGCCAAAAGTGCGATCATGACAGTCTCACACATCCTGATCTGTGCCACGCATGGCCGTCAGCACGGATTACTTGCCGAAGGGAAAGGTAACACAGAACTTTTTTAACAGCAGTTGCACCGAAAAAATAGACACCGAACTTGATTTGAAACTACCTGCATATAAAAATGAACACAAAAGAGAACGAATAAATGCGTCCTGTCATCAGATCCGTAATGTTTTATTGTTCCATTTTAAGATATTGTCCATTATGTCAAATTCCATCCCGTTGTTAATGGGACTACGATTATAAATACTGAGAGCAAACGAAAGCTAAGTGACGCGCAGAATACTTGACTATTTAGTGGTTCTAGGGAAAACACAATATTGTACAGTTGGCTACTCTGTAACTTTTGCGTCTGAGTGTTGGTGTCATGTATACTGTGGGGTTGGTGGTCTGTTTAATTTTTGCACGTGTATGCTGCAGCTTCAATTATAGACGTCGCTAACTAATCTGACGTGTATCTGCTTTATATTTAATTATTATCTTAATTGTAAGACACTTTCCACATCCTCATGTTGTATGTAACTGTATGGATCTGTGAAAAAGAAAGAACAAGTTACAAGTGTCACGTGGGAACGCATCACGGCGAGCGAACGCAGTTGGCGCGAATTACAAGGTACCGACAGGAGCAATGTTAATAAGGACTGTGACAAAAACTGCGTTTACAAGCAGAATGATTAATGAACTCGTTTGAACGCAACCGCAGTTAAGAACACGTTAAGTATATGCAACAACCTAATTACCTCCACAACGCACACTCCTTAAGAAGGTAATAGTTTCTCTACTAGCCAAGCCCCCTATGCAATATGTTACATTAATGCAGTCCACACTACTACTATTTGTAGTATAAACGAGATCTGTTCATTACAATCCCTTTTATTACAAATGTATGCTGTTGCGTTAAAATCCCCACTTACCTGATTCTCAGTTATGTATAACGCCCAAATTTATTGCATATATAGTGTCATTCTCCTCAGTATGTTGATGCTGAATATAACTGTTTTAAATACCACCCTTTTACATATTTTTTCACCTGATGGTGACCGTTTGGGGTTCAAACATGTAGAATTTTTTTAAAAGAAGTATTATTTTTATAATAAGCAATAGCTGTGTTGACTGTATTAATATATTGAGTTAATGGCAAACAGGATATCATGGGCTAAAATCGCATTTTCCACATTCTATGGACCCTGATATTTATTAGTGTTCCTATTCCCCCCCATCATGTGTCCCTGTTATGAGCAAAATGAATCCACTCCACACCCTCCCATCCGATATTTTTAACAATAAATATATTGGAGTAAATATGTGTCTGCTATGACAAAACAGCAAGTACATTTTGAAAACTTACTCATCTCTAGTCACTCACTAAGTTCTACGTGTACTCACAGACTGCACACATGTATCTTGCCTCAACGTCCAACAGCAATAACCACAGTAGAAGAAAGAAGTTGAGCTACTTCATTGATGTTTTTCTCTCAAATACTTCAAATGGTGATGCTCAGTACATTAACCCTTCATTTACATAACAATAACAGATTGGTCATGGAACAATGTAACTTGAGGACAGGCATGTCTATTCAGAAAGATGTCTTCAAGCTAATAGGTAGTGTATTCAGATGTATTAATCAGAAAAGGCATGTTGAGGAATTTACTGCAATTAGGTCAAGTGTTTTGACTGTGTAATGAAATCTTTCGGCTAAACTACATGTTTACAGCATTCAAATAAGAGTACACTTTCATTCAGAATGTATCTACCAAACAGAAAAAAAAAGATGGAGATAAAAACCAGTGGAACAAGAAGAAAGTTCCTGAAGGTATATTCTAGGAACCTGTTTCCATAATATACTATGGAAGCAACCTACCACCACAAATAAGTACCTTATCAGAACCCATCATGCTGAACGATAACACTACAGTCATGTTTGCATTTCACGTCAGATGCCTCAATACCTTTTGTCTGCTTTCACTGCAAAACGAAATAAAGAACGTAATTGTGAAGTAATTTGTCTAACAATAAAAGATATGTGTTTACTCCACTACAAAAAATTATTAGAATTACAGTTGCTGCAAAACATATAAATTCAAGTAGAAGTCTATTTAAGTAACTAGACATTTTACCTCTTCAAACTAAACACGTATTTGCATTAATGAACTTCACTGTAAATAACCATGAACAATTTCAAACATATTCAGCTGTACATTGTATTAATACACAACGAATATGTAATTTCTTCATAGATCAGTTGCCAAACTTTCATGTTTACTATGATGGCATCAGAATTTTCAAGCTTATCATGCAGACGCATGAGAATTATGAATGAAAAAGTTCTGTCGATGAATTTCTGTTTAAAAATGACTTACAGACTTACTACCTCCTACATAGAATGGATTTAATGTAACATATGAGTACTTGATGTGAAATCCTTTTAATATACTGTATTTCTATTGTATGAATTCTGTATGCAGCCAAATTCCATTAATTCAACTTGCACGGGACCAGACAGGTACGGAATTATTTCATATTGTAGATTTTCAGATGGTACCTATACTGGCGTAAGTTCTTACATGTAACTTTTCATACTGCCCTTATATTTTGGCTGCATGACTAATCAGAGGATTATTCCATTTGGATAACTCCTTCATCTGCTGGTTCAGGGTCAGCAGGGTCCTCTTCTGTTTTGTGAAGTCTTCACAGTTGAAGAAGTTAATGGAGTAAGGGATAACACAAAGGTTGATGTACAGACACTCTCGGAGGCTTTTTTGAACCTGTCCGTGAGATCTTCCCATTTCATTCATGAGGCTTTTTCTAGTAAAAAGCAAAACTTGTGACCTTGGGACTACTCTGCTCAAGTGCTGCATTGTCAGGTTTTCTGTATTAAGACAGCAGATCAAAAGCATTCTGCTGTACTTTGTACTGTCTGTGACACCTTCAACAACCTACTGTCATTCTCACTAAATTCTGGATCCATGCAATGCATTTCCCTGCTCCCTCATGCATGTCACATGCCTCTCCATTTCATCCTCCCTGGTTTGATCACCTGAATAATACGGTATTCTGTGAGTAAAAATCATGAAGCTCATCACTAGCAATTTGCTGCAGCCTGCTACTTCCTCTCTCGTGGCTGCAATATTGTCCTCAGCCCCCTGTTCTTGAAGACTGTCAGCCTATGTTCTTACCCTAATGTGAAAGACCAAGGTTCACACACATATAAGACAATAGCCAAAATTATAGTTCTATATACCTTACTCTTTAGTTTTGGGAAAACAAATTTTTAAGCAAGTGACAGCAACCATTCCTCAAATCCGATCTTTTCTTAACTTCTTTGTGCATGCAATTTCCATTTGTGTCATTCCCAAATATTTGAATTTTTCCGTATATTTAAAAGACTTATTAGCCATGCTTATGTTCAGATCATGTAGCGCGTTCTGTTGATAAGACATTAACATAGCTTTTGCATCATTTAATTGCAAGACTAACCTCCTAACAAGTAACTAATAAAGCTGTTGTTTCTCTTTACAGTATTTAGGTTTCCAACTGTTACATTAATGTCACTAGGTGGCAGGGATGACATAGTTGGTATAGCAACTCACTACAGGCCTGACGGTCTGGCAATCGAAACTCAGTAGGGGTGAGATCTTCCATGCTGTACAGCCCAGCCCTGATGCCCAGTCAGCCTCCTTCTGGTGCCAGATTGCAAACAGGTTGCAATTACATCTCTGCCTCTCCTCTGTGCCTGTACAGGCATGTCATGGGGTGACGTTACCCATTACATTAATGTCATTAAAACAGACCTGGTTTGCTAGGAACCTTCATAATGGCATATTCTAAATGCAAGTTCAAAATCAATGGGCATAAAGCATCTACTTGTTTCAGACCAGACAAACTAGGAAATATATCAGACCAATATTTGCCTATCTGGGCTTTACTGTAGTTTCATTAAAGCACATTTTTATCAACCTAACTAGTTTCATGGGTGTACCACACTCCATGAGGTTATACAAAATCTCCTTCACAACTGAATCATAGGCATTGCTTTAATCTGACCTGACCTCCCTGTACTACATAGCACACAACCTAGATGATAGCCTGAATGTGACAATATTGATACATACAAAATGTTATTAAATTTGTGAAGGCTAGTATTAAACTGTGAAAAAAATGTCAATATGTGAGACCTTGTTAAACAAACAGGACTTCTCTTTGATAACACTGCCTAATCATGCTATAATGTATCATCAAAGATGTTAGAGTTTAGTAATAGTGTTTCAGTACCACTAGTGTCTACAATCGTGAGTGGATCAGAGCCTGTATGATCTTCCCCGGCAGTAAGACACCATAATTGAAAGCTCTATAAATTAACAGAAAGTCATTATTATTTCATATAAAAATAAACTTTTTATCCACTTAACCACTTCCTTGTGAACAGTAGTGTTAACCCCTGTACTTCTGTAAGTGAAAGTCCACTCTTAGATGCAGTGATGTTTCCAACTTGGCTTGGTAATAATGGAATTCTAATACTGGTGCCAAAACATGGTGGGCAACAATGTGAAACAGGAAGTGTTCATGGTGAAGGAGCATTACAAAAAATGGAAATTCTTTGGCAACAGTATGGAGCAAATACTGAATAAGGATTGCTTTATATCTAAGTGTGATGAAGATCACCATTTGATGTTTCGTCCAGCAGTCTGAATAAATGGATGGTGGCCAGAAAATTGTGTTGGGCATTCATACTGCTGTGGCATCAAAAGAGGAGCTTACTATGTCTATGACAACAGAAATAAATGACGTACAATGCAATGAGAAAAGGTATACTGCTCTAACTTACCACCATACCTATGCCAGATAATTACATCAACGTTTAAATAACATTAGAAAAGCAGATATTTTGCTCCTTGGAATGAGTGATCAATGAAGCCTAGAAACAAAATCAGATGTTTTAAAACTTACCTGATTAGCTTATTTTCATTTGAACAGTAACAACAGCAAACTTTATTGTGGGATTTGCAAACTCCAACATTTGTTACAGACAATCCCAACAAGCTAACCCTTTTTGTGGGCATTTAAATGACCTGATGTACTCCTAAGGTGGTAATTAAAATTTGCCTTATGGCTTTTCTCACTTGCCATTTTCTGTGGAATCAAAGAACATGAAAACAAAGAAATAATTTACTGCTAGCTCACAGCTGCTCAGAGATTATTAAATGATACAGAAAGGCTACCTCTGAAAACATCAGTAAATGACAAGCAGCTTGACAACTTATGGGTGACAGACACCACTTTACTGGTCACTACTCTCACATGACATTTCCACGTAGTGAGTTAAAGTTTGGTGGTCTCAGCAGACTAAAGTTCATCAGCTTCTTGGTAAATTTTGAAGTCATCCTTCATGTTCTTCAAAAAATTTCTTCCCTTTCTTGCAGGCTACTGTTTTATGCATTATGACATGAGCTGGATTCAACAAGGTGATACTAGCAGCACCTGACCTCTGGCCCTCCAAGCAGGCCTTGTGTCAGATTATTTTTGATGATAGCACTCAAGGTTGTGCTTTGCAATTCGATTTAAACTTAAAACTAGGGCATTTGAATGACAAAGTATTCGCTGACAGCCACTACCCTCTTAGTGAATTGAATGCCATTAGGCAAAAAGAAATCTGTTCTATTTCTGAAAATGTCTTGCATGCAAAACTTCGAAATTTGTTTGCATTCAGCACATTATTTCACATAAAACAATATATGTTGACTATGTTCATAATAAGGTGGGAATTTCTTGTGTTTAACCTTGCAATAATGAATTTCAAAAAATAATAATAAACAGTGCCTGTACACTTCTGACTTTACTAAACATACTGTGAACCTGATGTTATATGTCACTCTTATTTCAAGGCAGTTAGTGAACACTTTAACTTGAGTTAGTGTTTGTACAGAACAAATTTCAAGGCATCTTTCGCAACTGAAGATAAAAAAAAGAATGGAGATAAAATGACTCCTCTATGATAAAGAAAACTGAAAATATGGCACATTTCAAAACACACAACTCTAAAAATTGTTAGCTTGACATGAAAATTTGAATGTTTGCAAACCCTGGAAAGAAAACACTTTTGATGTGTCATGTGAACTCTACACTACAGTGATTAATTACTCTGGTACATTACTATAGCTGTGACACTGTCACAAGATCTCAGTGGCACAGAATCATTAAGCTTAAAACTCAAAAACTGTCTTTAACAAAATTCACAAGTCCCACAGAATGTCACATTTAAAAATATAAAAATATTTAGCAAAATGACCACAGATTTGGAAGTCAGGTATGAGATTCCACAGGCAAGTTTATCAAATGGTATGTGGTTTGTCTTCATTAAGCAACCCCTGACACTACTTCCCCAGTGTGTGTGCTAACGTTTCACTAGATAACTGTGCTGAAAATAACTTCCCACAAACATCACACTTAATGGTTTCTCACCAGTATGTCTTTGAAGATGTTCTACAAGCTTCTAAAATGTACCTACTGGTTCTAATAAGCAGCATATGCTCTCAAAATGGATGAAAACAATGACGAAAATGACAACAACAACAACAACAACAACAACAGCAGCAGCAGCAACTAACTAACTAAACTAACTCCATGCAGCAGAGTCCCCCTGAGAAGCTTACAGATCCTCAGCTAGTCAAGAAATTCCACGCATTTTATGGAATGCAAAAGTTCTTTACTGCATTCAGCAGAATCCGCCACCTGTCCCTATCCTGAGCCAGATAAATCCAGTCCATCCAACTTTCTGATGATCCATTTTATTATTATCCTCCCATCTATGCCTAGGTCTTCCACGTGGTCTTTTTCCCTCAGGTCTCCCCACCAAAACCCTGCATGCACCTCTCCTGTCTCCCATATGTGTCCCGTGCCCCGTCCATCTTATTCTACTTGATTTGATCACCCAAATGATATTTGGTGAGGAGTACAGATCATAAAGCTCCTTGTTATGCAGTCTTCTCCGCTCCCCTGTATCCTTGTCCTTCTTAGGCCCAAATATCCTCCTCAGCACCCTATTCTCAAACACCTTCAGCCTATGTTCCTCCCTCAATGAGAGACTAAGTTTCACACCCATACAAAACAACAGGCAAAATTATAGTCCTGTGTACTTTAACCGTTATATTTCTGGATAGCAAACACAACAACAACAATAATAATAATAATAATAATAATAATAATAATAATACTCTTGCTCCAATTAGGAGCTGGTTACCAGAATGTTGGACAAGAAGTAACTGTTAGTTTCTCACTGCAGGTTGCCTTTGCAAGCCTTACTGTCTGCTCACATGCATGATCTTTCTCATCATTTGAAATTTATTTGGAAACTTGCTGATGTTCCTCTTTTCACCCATTGCCAAATAATACAGTTTCTTGAACTGTGATCAGCTGCTCTGCGCAACAAGCTGTTCTATATCTCAGAGACTCTTAGAAAATTGAGAGCCAGTTTTCCATCACCCCTTCAGGATGTAGACAGACGTATATTATATTAGGATTTGCCTGAGCGGCAATGGGAAAACATGACCTCAGGATTGCACCCAGATCATCCAGAATATGAAGTAATACTCTCAATAATCATTGCTAAGCCCATTACATCATTTGGTGGACATAGTCATGTTTCAAAATTCTCATTTCAGTTATTGTGGGTAGGGAATGAAATAGTATAGAATGGCATTTATAGTAAATGTGAATTTATATCATATTAAATGTACACTAAACTTACAACTAAATACTTAATGCAGTGATCCCTCATCCAATGCGGATCCCCAGCATTGGTCAATTGCTCACTGCCTGAGATATTTAGAGGGTTTGTGCTGGACAGAACTGCATTTTTCAAACCTCTGATGTTAAAAATAAGGTTACCTGAATGCAAATGCTTATGTACATGTCATCACTTAAAATACATGCATTTTTGAACATTAGACACTTACACAGTGCTTGGATAGCTGAGGGGCAGCTTCCTTGTTTGAATGAGTAACTGCCAGCGTTCATCTATGTGTATTTACATTGTTGGTGTGTGGCAAATCTTCTGCCCATATATTTAATTATTTTCCACCACATACGTTCAAAACCACGTTCACCAAGAATATACTCTATGAAGTTCATTCCATACATACCGTGCAGCTGTCATGATGTACATTGCTGGTCTCATTCACTGCTTTGTAGTTTCACTAATTATTTGTACCATACACCATCATCAGTGTGTACACTGACAATGATGCAAGGAAGCATCGAAACAGTAGTGTGCATAACTCTATTACAATCACAATAGTTCCATGTACATTGTACAAAGAAGTTATTGACTATTCATTGTTAATCACAACTTTCAGCTAATTAATGTTCTCCAAAACAGGTTCTCACAGTGTTTTAAATATTTTGTCTGTCCAGGTATAACAAAACCAAACTGGGTGCTTCATCTCTCAGGCCTAGCAATTGTGTGGTCACAGAATAAGGAAGGTAGGTATTTTTTTAATTCTGTGTTTGACAATTTGTTGCTTTCATTTATCAGATTTATACAGAAATGCTTTTTGATGTTTTATGTAAGAACACAATAAATAGTGGTAGCCATTTAAGAACGTTGTATTAATTTCTGAAATCATGGCCTCAAACAAATGTATGAGGAAATAGTTGTGATATATTTCACTGTAATGAAGAGACTAGCAAAAACCATGAAATACCCTCATTCAGAGAGATGATCACATTAAGATTTGATCCATATTTTCTATGTTCAAATGAAATGCTTGTAAGATGTCTGATAACATTTTATTATGCATAAATATGATCTATAATTTTCTGCCCATTTTGCTTTCAGAAACTAGTGTATGTTGTACTACACATAGGTAAGAATATGCAAAATGTGGAGTGCTGTTTTTGCCCATCAGTAAGAAATTAAAATATTCCACACAGAACGAAGTACCTACAAAGACCTTTATGCTTATCTGAATTCACTACTGTACAAAACCTTAATAAGAATAAAATGTTAATAAACTGTGACATTTTTTCACAAGGGTTAGGAAACTTTGAGAGAAACAGGGATCACAGGCTTGCAGAGGCGACACCACTTAGCACGATAAACAGGTACTAATGCTGTGGTACCTATTTACCATAGTACATGGTGTCACATTCCATAAGACCGTAGTCTTAATATTCACCATTGTGAGAACCTCGTATCTTACTAAGAGAAATATGTTTGACAGATAAGTAATTACAAAGTGACCATTTCTCTTATGAACCCACATGAGTGTTCTGTCTTGCATCACAGTCTGCAACTTCAGCCACTGAATTTTACAGTGTAATAACTTATAAGTCTGTAGTCACCCAGTCCTCTCATGTTATGACTGTGGGTTGAAACATCAGTTTCTTTCAGTTATTCCTGCCCATGTCTACTCTCTCATTGGTCCTCACACCTTCCCGAACTTGCATTCACCTATAAACAAAACACAAGTTGGACCAGGCAAAAATAATGAGAACACCTGTCTTGAGATGTGTGTCAGCATGGACTTTTTACACATTTACATTTCTTATTATTTCTTCATTTAATATCTTATGTGACACTGTAGAAACACTATGGAAATAAGTCGCATTGATCATGTGGTGATGATGCTCAATGCTTTTCTCTTTCCGCTTACTGCCCTATTGCGCTTCAGTCCCATCTGACCTGTCTGAGTCAGCCCCTAGCTCTTGTCATTAATGAAGATTATTGCTATCAACATTTTTGTGAACATAAGGGCAAGACCACTGGAGCGGAATATAGGGTAGCATATTGGAAGGGGAAGTATAACAGCACAAGGGAGGTGTAGGGGATGTTATCCATGGGACTTGTTTCCACTTCCTCAGCACAGGCTTCAGTTTTAGCTTGCCACTGTTATGGAGTATCAGTCTTTTCTTCACTAAACAATTCTCTGTGCAGTTCTTGAGTAATGATTCTTTAGAAGACTGGTTGTCCCCACTTTGAATGCTATAATGCAGAATTAGTGGCATGTCACTAACATATGAAGTTCGATGCAACAAGGCAGAGGGGAATTTTGCATTCTTATTCTCCGCTGCCTTGTGATCCAAAAGTGGAAGTGCCAGGGCTCTGTTTTATTACTCCTACTTCAGCGTCACTGGAATTCTACAATGTGATACTGTGTCATCTGGTAAGTGGATACCAACATTTTGAGTAACATACTACCTCCATGTTCAGGTGATGCTGTACACTCATGGTAGATAAACACGACACACAACACAAGGAAGTGATGGCCCCATCTTTATGGTACCCTCAACAGTCGGGCAATATGTTCCCCCTGAACTCGTTACCCAGCTACCAGAGTACATGCTGTCACATTGCAGAAGACTATGACCTAAATATTCACCACTGTGAGAACCTCAAAACTCATTGGACCTGGTGTCATAAATAGCCAATTTCTCCAAAATATCACCATAACAATACACCAGAATAGGGTGTCATCACACAAGAATGAAAAAAAGATAAGGTATACAGTATCACAAAGGCCTAAATGTTTACATGTTAAGAGAATCCTCATGGAACTGTCACTGGTATAAAAAATCTGCTATTGCCTAGTCTGGGATTAAAACGCAGATTTACTCTTCTGCTATTGCCTTCTTCTCCAACATCCAAGAAAGTGTTCCAATCAAGGAGAAAGTAAAGTCCATTTGGCTTCTTTGTTGGTAGTGCATCATCTACACTGGCTTCACCTGGTGCAGTTTCAACACTACCACCAAATGAGTCTGCAAGATCTGCTGGTGATGGTCCTTTATCTTGGTTAGTTGCTTCTGTTGTAGTCCCATTACTTGACTGTTGGCGTTTAACTTCATTTTTGTTGTCATCCGTTACTAACACCAGCTCTTCCAGAGAGAGTGGGTCTGGTGCATCTTTTATATGATCCAGAAGAACTGTCTTATTCTTCTGAGTAAATAATATTGGCAGAATATTGGCAAGATCGCCTGCAGAGTGAGCTGTTTTGTTGTCATGTTTCACAGGGGCAGGTGGAAGAATGATGGATATAGATGCATTCAAGGCATCAATCTCATCTTGAGTAATAGTTCCGTTCTCTTTCATCAGCTTCTTGATGGTGTCTAGGAGTTTTGTAAGTCTTTGTGCTTCTTCCTGTGTTGGATGGAGAGATGCTAAATGGGCTGAGGGATTGAAAATGTGGCCTTCCCTAGGATATGTCTTTTTTGTAGAGAGGTTTGAAAATGGCAAAAATCCAAGATTTTCGAAAATGTCTTTCACTTCATCAGTGAACATGTCAGTACTGATAAGTGGCATTGTTGCATTAAGGTTCAGATCAGGTTTGTTGGTAGTTGTGTTACCACTGTTATTTGTCAGAGGCTGAGTGTCCATTTTAACTGCCTTTTGTGACCTAAATCCATGGACACTGCCGTCTTCAGAAAAGCTTCCTGTACCAGAATATCCTCCATCCGAATCTGATGTTGGCACCAGACCAAAAGATGCAAGAAACTCTTTCATGTCACTGCTCATCAGGTGTTTGTCTTCATTATCCTCCTTGTTATGATTTGTTGCGAGAGGAAGGGGCTTGAAACTGAGATATGAAATGGGATCAACAACTGGACTTGCTGCTTGTCCAACACTTACAGTTTCTGAACTTTGTTGAATATCATTTGCTGATGGGAGAAGTCCAAAAGAGATCAGGAGATCTTTCATTTCAGATGAAAGGGATTCTGCTGCTGCTGCTACATCTGGTAGGGCAGTTGTAGTAGGTTTTGGTGGGGTTTCAGTCACTTCATCTTGCATTTCTTTGTTTGGAAACAGTCCTATGGATTCCAGTATTTCCTTCACATCATCCCGCATGACTGGTTTTTGTGTTGTGGCTCTTTCAACTACCAATTCACTTGCAGAATATTGGCTACTGTACTTGGGTAGTTCTGGAAGTGATCCAGTTTTATCTGATGTTTTAAGCTGCATGATTTCTTTTGATATGTTGTGGACTGGGTGATTTGATAGTTGATCATCTACACTGAAAGACATTAGCAGGTTTTTCATGTCACTGGGGAGGTCAAGTCCGATCCCTGTAACTTCCATTGATGAAAGTGCTTCATTATCAGTTGTTGCACTGATTGGTTTAGTTCTTTGCTGGCTTGGGTTTGGTTGCAGTCCATTATAATGCTGCTCAGTTTTATCTTGTAATGGGGACTGGAGTTGAATGTTGTAGTTTGGACTTACGTAACTGGGTGAGATAATGCCATCTTGGAAGTTCATCCTTTGTGGATAACTTTTCGTTACAGCTTCTTGTGCTGTTACTGTCCTGTTTGATTGATAATACTGATCTAGTGTGTTGTAATCACTAGTTCTTTGTGGATATACCGTTGTTACAGTTTGTTCACCTGCAGATAACTTAGCGGTTTCATAACGCTGATTCAGAAATTGATATTCATAACTTCCAGGAGCCTGCGAAGTTGAAGTTGTTGTTGGGCGACGTCGACGCTGATTAAATCTCTTGGTTGATGTATTCTGTTTCGTGGTTAAGGTTGTTGTTGTTGTTGTTGTTGTTGCTGTTGTTGTTGTTGCTGCTGCTGCTGCCGCTTTTGTTGTTGTTTGTGGTGCTTTTGTTTGTGATTCATAATTCTGATGTGAGTCAGGATGTATAGGTTCTGAATCATGGCGCTGATGATAAATTTCATGATGATTTGAATATTTGGTTTGTTGCTGATAATGTTGTTGTGGTTCTACAGTAGTGCTTGTTAGAAGACTAAATGCTGGTGAAGGTTTTGTTTTTGTCTTAACTGTAGTTACAACTTCTGAATCTTCTTCAATGAGCCGTATTATAGGTGCTTTTGTGTATAATTCTTGCATTTTTGATTCGCTCAAATTCTTTGCATTGTAAGGCAGTACCAGCATCAGAGCTCTCATAGCCCTTAAATATTCCTCACGTGTTTTGTAGTGTCCTATATGACTGACACTTACAGAAACTGATTCCCTGTTTGGTGTGGCACTTGTAATGTTATCCAAAATCTGCAGTATTTCACTTCTTGACAGTCGTGGCAATTCAGGATTAGCTTCTAAGATTTGTTCAACTTCCTCAATGGTTATATTAGTATCTGTTAGATTTGCTTTTTTGGGATATGTGGCAAATTCAGTGGAATTATTTGATACACCATTACCATCATCAGATACAGCTTCATTTTGTTGCTGACTGCTTGGTACATGTACATCATTGACATGAGTTATTGTTGATATCTCCTCTGTAGTTGTGGGGTAAATGACTGAAGTCTCTTCTGTTGCTGTAGTGGCAAAGAGAATCCCAAGGATGAATGTGATGGTCAGGATCTAGAAATGAGAACATTGTATCATAATTCTATTTAGGAACATAATATTAAATGAACTTACAGATTCAACTTGCCATATTTTACAGCATATATTATTTTGTCGTATGAAACTAAATTTTCCATTAAGTTAGACATTCTTCACAGTTTGGCTTCTTAAGGGACCTATGGAGCCATCTATAGCGAACCATTAAAAGTAATTGTGCAACACACAATTTCAGGGAAATTTAGAATGTCTTACCACATAACAAGGCACATCTCAAAATTGGATGCCATATTCAGTTTGTGTTCTATAAGCATATGAGACATTAACCAAATACCTGGGTGCCTTATCCAATGATGCATCATAACATTCAACATCTGATAGTATTTTTTGTTCAAGAAATTAACAGCTCTGATGGAACCGAAAGTTCAGCACAGTTTTTACAAATTATGACACTGGACCATGTCCAGACCATTTAAAAATAGTGCACCCCCTTTTGCTCTATTTAACAAAGATTCATTTTCAAAATATTTTCTCTGTTTACATAGGATTTTTTACATTCTCAATAGGGGATACAAAGTACGGGCATTCTCAAATTTTCATTTCCATAATTTTCATCTCATCTGTACCATTCTGTAATCCTCTCTGTCATCTTTATAACATTTACCACATCATCTCCACATTCGTCAATGGACTTGTCACGTCTGCATTTATCACAACAGGATTTGTTCTTGTGTCCTTGTGTATTTCTTTTAAAAAACTCAGGTACCAGACATTATTAGATTCGTGTCTCACTAGCAGGTATATTTCCTCAGGTGCTTACCCAGAATTTTACGCTGGGGGGGGGGGGGGAGCTGACCCTGAGGCTATATATAATTTACGTTTGATTTTAAAAATTATGTTGTAAAAAACATGTCGTAGATATAACATAACACTCTTTGCAGCTGCATTTATATACATACAAATATAACTGCATGTTCCATGACTCAATTGCAGTGTCATATCTTCTTGTTTTAATTTTATTAATTTATTTTTCAAAATTCTAATGTCCTAGTGATCAGCCGATTTCAGTGGCTACATTCGGCTCAAGGATAAATTACATAAAACTTTCGATATCATAATATATACAAAAATCTGTGCTTTTTAAATTTCGGTTTAGGGGAGGTTTGAGGGGGCAGCAGCCGCCCCCCTCCCCCGTCTGGGTGTGCCCCTGTCTTTCCTACAACCATGGCGCGATAACACATTGCCCGCGAAACTTGTGTGTGCTTACAGAGAACTCAAAAAACGAAGATTAAATAAACCCCTTTCGTGCCCCTTTAGGTGCGTCTGGTTGAAGAGGCCTGGCCACACGTTAAGTACAACCACGTAGTGCTTCATTAGGAGGCAACGGCGTAATTACTCCGACGGCCGTATACCCAATGTGGCTTTGCAGTTCTGGTGTGCTGTCGCTGATGGTGAGCTGCTAATAATGTCAGCACCACTAATGTGTAATATTTGGTGACCTACATTTGGCAATGCTGAAAGGAGCCTCTTTGTCTCTCTCTCTCTCTGCACAATGTCTCAACACTGAATCAATCGTGAAAGACGTCCTATGTCATATCTGTGTGCACACACTCGGCTACCAACTAGGCCCTTAAGGGCCTAATTGGTAGCCGAGTAAGTGCAGAGAGATATTGTGCAGAGAGAGAGACAAAGAGGCTCCTTTCAGCGTTGCCAAATATAGGTCACCAAATATTACACATTAGTGGTGCTGGCATTATTAGCAGCTCACCATATATTCCACATTAGCAGAATAAAGGTTAATCAACCGCAATTCGCCCAAGCCGTAGGTGTACGGTTGCACAGCGCACAGTAGGAAGGCATGGGAAGTTCTTCCTATCGTAGTCGCAACTCGCCAGTGTTGTAGGAGTTCCTGATGTTTTTCTAAATGCCAGTGATATAAATGTAAATCCTCTGATTTTATACAAAGCCTGATGAAGGCCTAAACACGTAGCTCTTTGGTTGTCATACAAAACATATAGCTGTGTTTGAAGGCGGTCTTTATCAGTTACATTTACTATAAGTAGTGAGCAAGCAAAGATTAGAAAAGACGCGTTATCCCAAGAGACTGAGAAAAAGACCGGCTAGTAGCATGACCGAGATCCGAACAGCATACCTCTCTGTAAACCGCTCGACGCCACGGCCCACAGGCGGGACGCAATTCCACAACATTATGGTAACTAAAAACAGGCAAGCACCTCGGCCTGTCAGCAGGAACACATAGGTGTACGCCATTGGAGTAAATACGGATGGTTTGTTATTATGCTTGTCGTGTGTACTGAGATACAGATGTAACGCCATTACAGCTATCGCACTACACACCGTCAGTATACAACTTCCCGAAGGGAGCTCCAAATAGAAGGTTAGATCTTGGTGTCATTGTTGATTCCTTACATATTGTGCAGATTTTCACAAAATCGACGAAGACCGACTTGAGATTCATGCAACTTAGGGCTGATATGAAGGAAAATTAAGTTCGTTTACATCCTCTCCCAATACCAAAATTAGTCAAAACCCGTTTATTAGTTTCGGAGTTGAAATATTATGACCTTGTCCCCTACACTTTGTTTCTGGCAAGAAGCAAGTACGGTGATTGCGTTTGATTCATTAGTTTTAACCGTACAAATGGAGGCTAGTAGTATATACACAGTCAATCTGTTGTAATGGTCAGAAACTCGGCATTTTGTCCCAGTGCAAATATGTGTTTTATGTGATTCATACAATGAACAGTGACTGTTTCCATAACAGTACCGAGTGTCCTAATAGCCCCAGGATTCAAAATTTATGAATTTATAACCTCTGAATACTGGGACTTTTAGTATATATTGTATTACCCAGTTGGTCTTCGTAATTGAGCATCAGTGTTTTTCTGTGAGGTAGGTACTGAATTTTTAAATATTATTTTGATGAATCTCAGGATTCAGAGGATTGATTAATCGAGCAGTACAGGATTTTTATGTGTTGCCAGGTTTCTAGATCAAGGCATGCAGGATACGTACAGACAGGCGAGTCCGGGAGAAAGTGGACAGCTTCTTATACGGACTGTAGAAATGCAATTACAGGTTGCGAAAGCAACTGGAATAAATGTTCATTGTATCGAGCTTGAAACAGGAGGCTTAAACCAATGGATTTGTGGCCATGCAATTGCACAGTGAAGATGTTTTGTAACTGCCAAAGACAAACGTCGCTGCAGCGCGCTTAAGAGTTAATGCCAAATATGACACGCCCATTTACTTCCTTTCTGCAAGAACTGCCCAGTTCAGAGTTGTGTAGGATTAAAATATGTACAAAACTTGGGATTTAATTTAATAATGCCGTGTACTCTCCTGCAGCAATCTGTTTTAAGCCAATAGCCACAGGTGTGATGCTGTGTGCCGTAATTCATTACAGGTTCATAGAGTATGAGGTTATGCAGTGTCTGTTGTTTAAAGAGAGGAATATACAGTACAAGGAAAATGTCTTGGTCAATTTATATGAACCTTTTAAAGCCTAGCGGTAACTTTACATACCACCAGGTTTAACATTAACAAATTCTACGTGGTGCCCACATTGCGTTTATGTGTTCTGTACGGATCTCAGAACAAACAGAAACTTTTGCCTTATAAAACATTAAGAGATTGGCTTTTATAACCGAAGTGGAGAGTGTTTACAGCGCGGTACGCACTGAGTCCTTATATAAAACAGATACGCTTCGTCTTTAAAGGGTTAAAATCCCTGCATTTGCCTGCTCCCCACCGGGATTCGACCCGGCTAGACTCCCACTTGCTTCTGCCATTGAAATGACATGTTATGTATCGTGTCAAATATTTACGGATACGTTAGAAACGGAAAGAAGGCCAGGTTAAAAACATGGAAAGGCACAGAGATTTCACAGATTTGCCCAAGTACGTATAAAATGCTGCATTTTGCCCACATCGTGTATTTACGTGTTCCGTGCTATTTTCACAGTAAACAGCGGCAGTTTTCCTAAGTAACGCTAATCGATTCCACTTTGTAACGTACACAGGTTTTCTGAGGAGAAAGAACATATATATATATGTCGTTTGTAACAACCTCTTGGTGGAGCAGAGAGTGCTGAGTCAGTGTAGTGACTAGGCTACAGGCTATGGAGTAGAGACCGAGGAATCCTGGTTTGTCATCCTGCAAAAGCAAATACTTTCTTCAAAGTTTCCAGACCAGACCGGTCCTGAGGCCCAGTCAAACTCATATGTACTGGATACCAGAGGATACTTCTGCAGGGGTAAGATAGCCGGGAGGGGAAGCTAGCTACTCACCTATAATTTCGAGGTTAAGAATGTGGGGAGCATATTTCCACTCCACCACACGCCTACATGGCATATCACAGAGACAATTTCAGCTTTCTTTAGGCCAACTTCAGCATTTAAATAGCACTTTAATAACCTGTGTGACAGATCAAGGCTAGGAGTTAATTCCCCTCATGCAGCAAGACTCTGTAAGATAAAAAATTTCAAATATTCGCCTACTTCAGCAAGATGTGAGGAACTAACGGCATTCTAAACTAATGCATCAGGCATATTAAAGACAATTACAACATCTCATACACCTGCGTGATTTCAGGCTCCCGCCGCCGTGTAAATGAGATCTTCATTCCTCTGGGATGTGACGCAGCGTAGATTGGTACTTAGTTACCGACGTTTCGGGACAACCTATCGGTCCCATCTTCAAGGGCCAAGCAGTCCACATGTTAAACTATTTCTCTCACATTTTTCGACATCCTAAGAGGAAGCAAAACCGTTTAGGACACTAAATTTTACTCAAAATTCACGTCCGATTGGCCGCTAATCTATAAGGGCGAACTATGCGAGAAGTGTATTAAAATGGTCAAAAGGCATACTGAAGGAACAGACTAGTGTGGCGAGTATCAGCACAATCTGTATTAGAAAAGTGAGGAGAAATAAACGTACTGCAAAACTCAATCATATCGTCAAAAACACAGAATGCCTCAGTGAAAAGAAGGATTAGCTCAGCGGTAACGCGTATATCTCTCCGCTTTTATTTTTCTGTCAACAGAATTCCAAGTCTTTACCATGAAGAAGGTCAAAGCCATTTACCCATAGTCAGTCAGAATATACATTCTAACGCACTGCGTCCCATTCATTACAAGTCTTCTGACATTACATATCCTGAACTATTGGGTACAGCGTCGTTACATAACCGTGGAATAAGCACAAAATATGTCTACAGGGTTACATAACTCTCGACCTAACGTGTAAGATGTTTTCAGTCTTCGCCGCCTCCTTAACCGTTTAAAGCCTAGCGGTAACTTTACGTACCACCAGGTTTAACATTAAAAAATTCTACGTGGTGCCCACATTGCGTTTATGTGTTTTTTACGGATCTCAGAACAAACAGCAACTTTTGCCTTATAAAACATTAAGAGATTGGTTTTTATAACCGAAGTGGAGAGTGTTTACAGCGCGGTATGCACTGAGTCCTTATATAAAATAGACACGCTTCGTCTTTAAAGGGTTAAACACGTGTCTAGTAGCCAGTCCGTGCCTGTGTATACGCATGTAACAAATAGACAACCGCTGAAGTATTTTGAGGAAACTTAACACTGGGGAATTCTACTTATTATGTGGACAAATTCCAATTTCAGTCAAATTCAGGCAGCAATAACGGACTTCACTACGTAAGCAATAACGGACATTTAACGTAAAGGCAGTTCTACGCGCGTCTCGAGCGTAATTTGCTACATGCTTATAGGAGTGAAAAATGCCTGGAACGAAAACTGGCAGACGAGAATGGAAAACACATTTTGTGTCAAATGCACATTTCTTGTAGGCCTTGCTCTTTTACGTATCAACTGAACGACGACGCGCCAGAATTGTTAGCACTGCTCGCATGTATGAACTCGTCGAGCTCCTGGTTCACTCGTTCAAACCCAAGTGTAAAGACTCAGCTGCTCAAACGGGTGCTTCCGTAACACAAAATTATTGTTCTGAATAAATCACTGAGTGATTTCCAACTCATCTGCTTGTAAGTACCACTAATTGTGTGCTTCGAATAATTTCAAGAACCTGGATAGCGTAAATTGTATATTACTCATGCCGTGCCTCTTGTTACAATCGTTACAACCACCTCATGCACTGGATATTTTACCTGTTGTTTTGTATGGGTGTGAAACTTGGTCTCTCACACTGCGGGAGGAACAAAGACTGAGGGTGTTCGAGAATAGGGTGCTGAGGAGGATATTTGCGCCTAAGAGGGACGAGGCGACAGAGAAGTGGAGAAGACTACATAACGAGGAATTTAATGAACTGTACTCGTCACCAAATATTATTTGGGTAATCAAATCGAGACGAATGAGATCGACGAGGCATGTAGAACGTACGGGAGAAAAGAGAGGTGCATACAGGATTTTGGTGGGGAGACCTGAGGGAAGGTGACCACTTGGGAGCCCCAGGCGTAGATGGGAGGATAATATTAAAACGGATCTTCAAGACGTGGCATGGGGGCATGGACTGGATTGAACTGGCTCAGGATAGGGACAGGTGGCGGGCTCTTGTGAATGCGGTAATGCACTTCCAGGTTCCATAAAATGCGGGGAATTTATTGACTAGCTGAGAAACTGTGTGTGTGTGTCTGTGTGTGTGTGTGTCTGTCTGTGTGTGTGTGTCTGTGTGTGTGTGTCTGTGTGTGTGTGTGTGTGTCTGTGTGTGTGTCTGTGTGTGTGTCTGTGTGTGTGTG